>CM076582.1:757978135-758395430 GCA_034641835.2 Pinus albicaulis | reverse complement strand
AGTAACTCGACTCTGGAGGGGATAGGGACAGTATGATTGGGGGAAAAAATGTTCAACACGAGAGAGGTACAAAGTAATGAAGGATGGAAGACTGTGGTGGGAGATAAAAGGGACTCCAGACGGACTCCATGGATGTGATGATGACTCAACTTGAATGCTCTAAACAAAGGTGACTCGATGATGCTGCCACATAGAACAGCTCCTATGGGGACTCAAAAAGAAGGAGAAAATATATGCATGATGAAAAATCTATTATCAAAGATGGACAGGTATGAAGGCAAAGTGGTGCCCCAAGTACAAGTGTTACAAGTGAATAAATTTGATTTTGAGGAGTGGTGAAGTGACCCTTCTTGGAAAAAATGTGTCTAGGTGAAGTACCAAATCACAAAAAATGAAAGGATACCCATTTGAGAGCTCGGTGAGAGATTTCCAATGGTGCTGATGGTTTTTCAAACCGAGCTACGGTTTGGTCGCAGCTGGTGAAAGAAAAATATAGGGTTTCTCTTTTAATATAGAATTTTCCCTCCAATTTGATTCATTCGCAAGTGTAGCTATTGTGAATGTAGATGTTATCACTCATAATTTTGTGACTCATTACTTGACATGGTCATACGGTTCACTCCTCAAAAGGTTAAGGACTCCTTAAACCTTTTTTTCAAATTGGCATAGGAAATCTCATTTTTTCATATTTAACCTATCCTAAGTTTCAAGACCACCCTCATTTCATCTCAAAATCACTTCCATATAGGTCACATCATGTCTCATCAGTCATAATTTGCTGTTAGTTTTCATTTCCCAAGAATTTAAATCTGAAAAGGTAATTTTAGCCAAGAATCCCTACTTTCGGAGTGAATTCAGTGTAAAAAAGGCAGAAAACGCTACGAAACTACTGAAATTTTCGTAGCGTATATCCAAAGCATCGTTGTAATATCCCAAAATGGGAAAATGCAACAATACTAAACAGTTATGCATTAAAATAACGCAGTTCATCTAAAGAAAAGCAAGAGGCCACTAAAAAGGCTCTTCAAAAGTATTTACAACAGCAATATAGATGTATAATGAGGCCCATAAGATGCATAGCTGAAAATACAGGACATCAATAAAAGAAAATCCCTCAAAAGAGGCGTTGCAACCATGTATATGAATAGAAAATGCCTTGACAACGTTATTTTATTGGGCTACAAACATCTATTGAATAAACTTTAGATCTAGAGCATATAAGTGCATGAAAATTCAGATCTATAATAGATCCATACACTATAGAGGCTCCTCTTCTATTCCCCTTAGGTTTTGAGCAAAACACCATGTACAAGACCGAGATATAAGTATGCAGATTTTGAAAAATATTCGTATATTTAGAAATATGCATTAGATCTAAATTTTACAATGCATAGATCTCCTCCAATGGGATCTCCAAAGTGACTTGCAGACCCCAAATTAATTTTGAAAACCAAATTTCTCCAACTGACAAAACACCCTGCAACATCACCTACAGGAATAACGCAGTTATGGAAGAAATACTGTGTTGTAGGGTATAGAACATGGTTGGCCACATGTCAAGATCAGAAAATGAAGCCCAAGCACTCAAATACTCTCCTCCCAATGGAGTAGAAGCCTCCTCCACTGAAAAAGGGCACTGAAATGATCTAGATCTGAGTAGATCTAGCCTCCACTTATTGCAGCTTTCAAAGACAACCAAACCTTGAACAAGATCTGTGTTGTAGTTGGAAGAAGAAGCTTGGCCTCAAGCCAGATAGTGGACTATGCAATACAAGAATCTCCCAATAGCTACTCAATGGGAAGAGGTGGGATTCCCAATCAGGAACACCCAATGCTAAACAACATTATTCTCAGCTAAACAACAAGAGAATGAGATATGTCTAAATAGACAATATACTTAGAAAATACAATATCATCAACAACCCTCTCATGCTACCATCCTCTTCCTTTTATAAGTTAAGAGCTTGTAAACCCTAAACCACCTTCAATGAAATCGCGTCTTTCACACAATCCATCTCCATCTAAAATTGCATTGTGCCTCATTGATGGCCATGCCTCCAAGACAACGCTGTAGATTTGGTCATGGTTGACCCAGTCAAAATATCCAGCCCCTTTCACACCTAAGGGTGCTTACTTACATAGCCAAGTTTTAGCCTTTTTTCACATTTGGCATTGATTTATTTACTATTTATGAGTTTTATGAACCTCCTTTACACTTTTATTCTTTAAACAAAGAAATAAAACAAAAGTGAATATTCCAATTAGCTTAGGACTAATTGGGAATATTACATATGTTTTTTACTTTTGAGCAGTCAACTTCAAGGGTGGTTTCTGGGCAAACAGAGAAGTATTTTAAGAAACTGAGAGAGATTATATTCAAGAACATATCAAATAACAATAACCCCTTTCACTTTTCTCAAAGGTGCTACAAATTGGGAGATACAGGGATGTCTTTCGGCCCTCTTTTCAGAAAACATAATTTTCCTATTTTATACATGTTTTGCGAATGCGGATTCTGGAAAACTGGAGATGGTATTTAAAAAACCAAGAGAGGTGTTTCTTCAAAACATTTTTATGTACAAAAACCTCCTCCAGTTTTGCAAAATCTATCAAGGATAAAAGAGAAAAGAGTATCCATGGAACCTATCTTAAAAAAAAAAAAAAAAAAAAAAAAAAAAAAAAAAAAAGAGTCATTTTAGGTGATGAAAAGACTTGGTTAAAGGTGAAAAGGATGTTTTTTCAAATATTAAACACCTCAAGACCCTTAGCCGAGTCGGGTTTATGTTTTGAGAGGTCAATGGCATGTTTAAAATAAAATTTGTAGCAAGCCTAGAAGGTTCATTTTTGGAAAATGAAGGGCAAAAAATCTCTGAAAAACCATAGTTTTCGGGCAGCTTCGTAACGTCCCCGGGGCTTCAAGAACAACAAAACGTTATGAAACCACTGTATTTCTTTTTGATCTGCAAATCCGCTCCGGGAGATTACAAGAGGTGAAATTTGTATGGGAGATGTATCAATGCGTAATGAACACCATTAAGAAAGAAAGAATAAAAAGGATGATGGCAAAAGGCATTTTTGCAGCACTACGAAAGTACTCTACGAAATTGTCTTACTTTCGTAGTGTACTATGTTGGAGTTTTTTAAGTAGGTTTTTGGGCATATTTGGACAGCTAGATATTATCCAAGTGTTAAAGGACCATGACAGAAGCTATCCAACACTTAAATACCATGAAATGAAGACAAACTACCAGCCAAACCATTTGTTGAAGAGGAAGACCATTTTTCCTAAAAAACAGGGCTTATTTCCAATTTTAGAGGAGGTCAATTAAAATGTCATGTAGTGATGAGTCCCATCACACCCTATTTGAATATTTGAAAGCATAGTTGTCAAGATGTAATTTTTTTAAGGATATAAGTTTGTTATTGTAATAATGAACAGTTTGAGTCCTATTAGGAAAAGGACTGTCAAGTAGGATAGTTGTCATTTTCTCATTAAATAGATGTTTTATGGTTATGCAAGGTGTCATTAGGAAAAATTTTGATGAATCTAGCCAGGAGGCAGATCATCTCATGAGGTAACAAGTCTATTAAAGGTTAGAGAGTCAAATTTTTCAGGGGTTGGAGAATTTTTGGCAAAACTGCAACTTTATGTAATTGACTGTTATCAGTAATACAGAGTGGTTTTCTTCTTGACAGACTTGAGATTCTCATGGGGTTTTTAATGCTTTATTGATCTACATCTTATTTTTTTAATAATTACAGTAGATTTCATTTCTATTACTCAGAATTCATAACTCTATGCTCGGACTTCCTTTAGTAATGAGATGACTGTGTTTTTCTATGTTTTATGAGTGAATTTCCTTTGAATCACTAGCAGTAGATTTCATTGGTATTACTGAGAATTCATAACTCTATGCTCTGACTTACTTTAGTAATGAAATGACTGTGTTGACCTATGTTCTATGAGTGAATTGCCTTTGTTAAATACCCCTATCTACCTCAGCTTCCATATTCAAGAAACCTTGCCACTGAACCTACTGATTTGTTGACTCCATAAGCCCAATGGTAACAAGCCTTCATCTTTTCAACCTACAAACATACGAAACCAATACATAATTCATAGAGTTAGCCATCTATCTTTATCATTAACTGATATCATAAATTACCTGTGAGAGATCCCTCTCAGACTGAAGAGGTTAAGCTTCAATTTGGAAGTGGTTTGAAATGGCTATAATCGGAGTTGTCTCGACCTGCAGGCCAATCACAATGATTTGGTGATAATAGTAGAGACAAGAAAAAGGCCCTAAATCTTATGGCGATCGTAGTGGACAAACCGACTGTTGGAATCAAGATTTGTCTATTGTAGGCAAGAGGCCTAACCCTACTCTTTCATTTAAGGGAATCAAAATTTTAGTTTAGGCACCCAGAGCTCAGAATAAACCCCCGTTTCTTCTTCATGGATACGCCAAGGTTGGGGGGGAAGCTACCTCAGAGAGGGGAGGTGGGGTAGTTTGACTCACCTATCCCGAGTTTTTTGTATCAGAGTGTATGCCTTTGTACATAGATGACTATCCCTATAGTGGGATGAGCTATCATGGGGACTTAGACTTACCATTTCCGCCAGGTCAACCATGGGGGTCGAACAGTAAGTGACAAGTTGCTTAACTTTTATGGTTCATTTTAAAGTTTCAGAATATTATATATGGTACTGATTCATTCACTTTTGGTATGCAGATATAACATTGGTATAATCGGTCGTGTATATGGGATGGTCTGCAGTGTCAGGTACTGTAGGATCGAGTGGATCGAGGGGAATGTAGAATGAGGATGTTGTGGACCTCCTGGAGGACATTTGTTGTAGATGTGAGAGGTTGCTGACCAGAGTTTCTGAGCACAACTGGAAGGACCTAGACGACCAGTAAATAAAGCCATGTATTGGTCTACCCTCAGAGTGGCAGGGAGTCATGTGACGCATGGCGATGGTCGGACAAGGCATGCGTGATCTACGGGCTGTAGGAGTTGAGCCATTGGCCCGGGACCCTCCAAATAGTGATTAGATGTAGGGGCATGAGGTGCCCCCAGTTTTGATTTTTTAACATGTTATGTGCATGTCATATGTATCGGAGTTAATGGACTCCAAAACATTTTATTTTGAACGACATATATTATGGATATGCATCATTTTATGGTTTATGGTTATTGCCTTGTGTTAAATGTGTGTGATAAATGCCAATCTAGAATATTGTTTGCAATGCTATCTACATAGTGATTTTGGGCTCTAGGTACATGAAATGAATGTAATAATTTAAAATTCATGCATTAAGAGCTTCACCAGTAAATATCTTCTAAAAAAGGAAACGAAGAGGGAATCCCTGAGGGGTCTTCCGCCGTGGATCCTCTATAGGACGATGATAGGTAGAATATAGTGGCGAAATACTCTATCATCTCGACATCGAGCGGGGGAATATCAATGGGAGTGGATTTGTCCTCTGGCGCTTCTGAAGCATAATACGCAAGTAAAGGAGAGGCAGATTCGTTGTGATTGGCCTCGTACTAGCGAAATACCTCCAAAGAGGTGCGGTAGTCTGCAAGGCAGGGACAGAGGTGGGTATAGTGGCCATGGAGATCAAAAAATGCACAGGGGTGGTTTATGTGCATAGTTGGGTTTCTTGGCTGCATTTGGTAAAGTAACAGGGAGTTCTGGGACCTTAGACTCGGGAAACGCTATGTTGACCATGGGCTTGATACGAGGCAATTTAGGAAAATTATGGGTGGCATGATCGACAACATCACACAAAGCACACGGGGGTGTATGCTTTAGAGGTTGAGGAGGAGCATGGCTTGTCTGGGCAGCCTTGTCCTTAGGTGCCTTCTTCTGGGCTTTGCCCCCCTCACCCGAGGCTTTCGCAACAGGAGTAGGTTCTTGTTGAGGTGGCTGAGGCACATTAGCAAGGGGAGGGGTCATAGCGACTATTTGGACTGGGATGAAAGCAGTGTAAGGTTTGGGATGACCAGGCAGGGTATTGGCTGGGGGATCAATGTACCAAATTGGCATCCCCAGGGTCATGTTGGGAAGAGATAAGGTATCCATAACAGGTACCGAAAATACTCTAGTAGGGGGGAACAAGAAACGGTATCTGACCGAAGGGGTAGTGGCCAGGCGGGACAGCTCCGAGATGCTTAAGGCTAGGGGGAACTATTCCCGGAGGATAAATAGGATCATGGACACTAGCTATAGATGAGGGGCCTTGAGGAGAGGATCCTGAAGGCTGAGTCAAAGTACTAGGAGTAGGTTGTGAAGGGCGAGGATGTTGACTACTCGAATTGGACTGTTTGAGGTCGGACCGAGATGATTTCATCATGTAAACATTCGACGAGCTAGGGTCAAAGATAGGAGTGGGGAGACCAAGGAATGAAACAAGAAAATATGAATCTTTATAGACTCTGGGTGAGACACTGGTCGGAGGTTCAACTACTTTTTTATTGGCCACATAAGAAATAATGGACTCTAGAGAGGTCTAAGAATTCGGTTTGTAGTATGTCAGCTGATCTATGGTGACAATATTTCCATTATGACGAAAGCACATCTTACAGTGAACCACAGATGGAACAACAGACATCCCATAAGTGTATCTACGACCCAATAGAATTTTGTAGTCTAAGTGGGCATCAATGACTTCAACGTCAACATAAAGAGTCTTGCCCGAAAGAGTAATAGGACAATTGCAGAACATGCTAAGGGGTTGGGAAGAGTGGCCATCCCACGCATGGAGGGTGATAGTGGAAGGGGCTAACTCTGGCGATCCAAGCTATTTCCAAATAGAAGCAGACATCACGCAGGTGGATGCCCCCTCGTCAATGATACAACATGAGACGTTGGCATTCCGGATCTTGACAGATATTTGGAAGGCGCCGGATGCAGGAAGGGGGGGGGGTGCTCTGACTTGTCAACATCGAAGACAATCAATCAGTCATCTGAAGGATGCACAACACCCATAGCAATTATTAGAGATTTTCATTGTGAAGGGCATGAATGGAGGACTTCTAGCGTTGACATGGCGGCTGGGGATTGTGCTAAGTCATCTACAATACTGTAGGAGCGGACGACTTTATCGGAAGCAGTGTTTTGACATTATGGTCCCTTGGGGATCTTGGTATGAACCTTTAACTTAAGCCGAGGGATCCATAAAGGACCATTGGGTGTTGAAAGAGGCTATGTGGGACCTGAAGACGGGGGCTCGCTGGCAAACGTAGCGTGGGGCTTATTGTACTAAAGAGACCGAGTTTGAAGGTTGAGGTCAACGGTATTGGGTTGGTCGAAGTTCATCAAGAGGATCTGGTAATCAAAGGTACCAGATGGGGGAGGTTGAGTGGCCACCTAACTTTCATGGGGTTGGGCAGCCACATATCCTTGTTGAGGGAAAGGATTTCTAAACAAAGCTGATTGGATGGGTGTAGCATTAGGAGGAGCTGAAGAAGAGGCTTGCTGTCCTCGAGATGCTGCTTGAGCTTCCCACATTTGACGCATTTGAGGTAAAAGGGGACAATCATGGGTATAGTGACCATAGACACCGCAACAAGAACAAGGCTTACTCATGTGAATAGGCCTATCCTGGCTTCACACTTATTTATCTCTTGTCCCAACACAATACAGGTCATCACCACCACCCTTGCAAAATTGAACATGATATCCTCATGGTCCTATCTAAGCTTGGAATAAAATTTCAAAACTTAGTTACTCAACATCGTGGAAGAATATTATAAAGGTTTCCCATGCATTCTAATAAGCAATCTATGGTGGGATTTGAAAAACAACACATTTTTTTCACGAGAATTTTTAACAAAGATCACAATTGAATTGATTAAAAAACAATGTTTGGAAGAAAAGTTTCATCCTAAACCATAAAAATAATGGATTCTGGTAATTCCTTCACTCCCTCTTGGATGCCCCTATGACTTCTTTGATGGTGTTGCACAAGTTATCCCACCTAGCTGAAAAGTGGGTGTGGTACTCTTCTTCTCCCAGTCTTATAGCGAGAAAGTAATATATACCCAAAGTTAAGGCTCCAACAACTGAGTTGATTCCATTGCTCTTTGTACCCTTCTGGAAATGGCATCCATCAAAAGAGTCAAATCCCTATAGATCATGGGGGATTCAAAAATCATGATCAATTGGGTCAATAATTCATGATAGAAAAAATCTACCTACATCCCATCTACCTACCCCTAAATCCCTCCCCCCCAAGCCCTGGGCCCTTAATTGTTAACTCTTGAAGCCCTTAACCACTTAGTATCCAAGGAAAAAAAAAACACATCAAACCAAAAAAATAACCTCTTAGGAGATTCCTTCACCTCTAACTAAGAATATTGGTCCTATTTGATTTTAGAGAATGGGGTATTGGTCTTGAGGGTGTGTGTTTGTGGGTAATTCCCTTATTAACATGTATACCAAATGTAGAACAACTGGATAATTTGCAAAACCTAAATAATAATTGCTCACAATATCTACACTTCATGTTGACATGGAGCTTGTAATGCTCCCACACATAAGGAGTTGGCAATGAATAGATCACTCATAATGATGCAACCTCTTCAACCCTAATGAAAAAGGAGCTAACCCTTGATACAAATATTTTTTTTGCTAAAAAAACACAATTTTTTCAATGCAAAATACTATACATAAGAGAAAATAAAATGATATTATCCACGTCAATGCTTGAAATAGCCTGACATTTTCCATGAATGGTGAGCCGAGGGGTGAATGTAGGACACTATTAAAGTTACATCATGTTTAAATTCCTTTTACATCATGAGATTGTTCTCCATTAGGTTTGATGCATCATCACAAGGGAGAATTACACCATTTTATGGGGGAGCGATTAAAGTTGTAATGCAATTCAAGTGATATACACCTCCAATGTAAATAACATCATTATATGTTTGTGTCAACTTGTTAAAGAGGTTATTTATAAACAATAAATTTAGTACTTGGAATTCATCTTTTCATGGCCTTAACTCTAAGATGGATTTGTAATAAGAACACTTCATGCAAATAAGAGGGGGACTTATTTTTTAACCCTCATACACACAAGAGCACTAGATGTTGCCCATCAATTCCCCCTTGGTGGTTTCAAAGTGGGTTTACATTAGTGTCTATTTGAAACTAATGACATCATGATATTCCTCTTCTCAATAACATCTTCTAGATTTTCCATATACACAACATTGAGTTAGAGGACCACCTCATCTGTATATGCTCCATTTATTATAGGATTCAAGGGATGTTCTATTTTCTTTTATAAATATTTATTCACAATTATTTATCTCTTATGCTCCCAACACAGTGCAGGCCATCACCACCACCCTTGCAAAATTGAACATGATAGGCTTCTGGTCCTATCTAAGCTTGGAACAAAATTTCAAAACTTAGTTACACAACATCATGGAAGATTATTAAAAAGGTTTCCCATGCATTCTACTCAGCAATATTTGGTGGGATTGGAATAGAAACTCATTTTTTTCACAAGAAATATCCATGATAGTTTATGAATCACCCAAAAATCTATCCTTTATGCAGTTCATATGATGATATTTCTTCACACCTATTTATCTCTTGTCCCAACACAGTGCGGGTCATCACCACCACCCTTGCAAAATTGAACATGATAGGCTCGTGGTCCTATCTAAGCTTGGAAGAATATTTCAAAACTTAGTTACACAACATCATGGAAGATTATTAAAAAGGTTTCCCCTGCATTCTAATCGGAAATATCTGGTGGGATTGGAACAACAACACATTTTTTTCACGAGAAATTCTAACAAAGATCACAATTGAATTGATTAAAAACAGTGTTTGGAAGACAAGATTCATCCTAAACCACAAAAATAATGGATTCTGGTAATTCCTCCACTCCCTCTTGGATGCCCCTATGACTTGTTTTATGGTGTTGCACAAGTTATCCCACCTAGATGCAATTTGGGTGTGGTACTCTTTCTCTCCCAGTCTTATAGCGAGAAAGTAATATATACCCAAAGTTAAGGCTCCAAAAATTGAGTTGATTCCATTGCTCTTTGTACCCTTCTAGAAATTGCATCCATCAAAAGAGTCAAATCCATATAGATCATGGGGGATTCAAAAATCATGATCAATTGGTTCAATAATTCATGATAGAAACATCTACTTACATCCCATCCTACAGGATAGCATAGATTCCCCTAACCCTTTGAACTAGCTATCTTTCAGACACATTCTTAAGGAGCTAAATACCACAACACACAAGCTTTCAAAAGAAACTCTCAAACTGCCCATCGATATCTTTGTGATACCAAACTCCATTGATATGATGGACTATGACCAAATGATTATTCATGTCTAAGCTCGAAAAACAAGCCAATGTAGATTGATGCATACACATTCGAATCATGACAATCAATTTCTACATCTTCTCAATAGAAAAAAAAAGTAATTTTTTTCTTTGTTCACTTTACAACATAAACACCAATTTCACCCATAATGTTATGATAAGTTGAATGATATGGCCAAAAAAGACGTGGGAGGAGTATTTTGTGGTGTATTTAACAGGACTAGGGGACATACATGTAGCATGGATGGGTATAAGTGGGATGTCCAAGCATGGTTTACTAAGATCTATAATCCACACATTAGAGAATGAGAATGGGGATTAAGACCTAATTTCATAGGGGCTAGGGGGCCTAGAGGGAAGGTAACAAGAGAAATTGAAAGGGGAACCCCCGATAGTGGTTATAAGGGTATCAGGGGCCCCATTATCATAATCAATAAGTCATTAACCCATAGCCACTAAATTCCCTATCCCTTAACCCTAAAGCCATAATCTCTTAACCCCTACACTCATAACTCATAATCCATCAATCCCTTGACGCATTAAACCTTAATCCATTAACTCCTAACCTAGAAACCATGAACCCCCTAAGCACTAACCCCTTATTCTCTTAACTCGTGACCCTTAAACCTTAATCCATAACCCCTAAACACCTTAAAACCTAACCCCTTAACCCATAACACCTAAATCCCTTAAATATTAAGCCCTTAATCCTTAAATCCCTTTCCCCCAAAGCCCTTTGCCCTTAATTCTTAACTCTTGAAGCCCTTAACCACTTAGTATCCAAGGGAAAAAACAACACATCAAACCAACAAAATAACCTCTTAGGAGAGTCCTTCACCTCTAACTAATAATATTGATACCATTTGATTTTTAGAGAACTATGTATTGGTCTCGAGGGTGTGTATTTGTGGGTAATTCCCTTATTAACATGTATACCAAATGTAGAAAAACTGGATAATTTGCAAATCCTCAATAAGAATTTCTCACAATATCTACACTTCATGTTGACATGGATCTTGTAGTGCTCTCACACATAAGGAGTTGGCAATGAATAATCACTCATAATGACACAACCTCTTCAACCCTAATGAACAAGGAGCTAACCCTTGATACAAATATTTGGTTTTTAAAAAAAACGCAATTGTGTCAATGCAAAATATTATACATAAGAGAAAATAAAATGATATTATCCACGTCAATGCTTGAAATAGCCTCACATTTTCCATGAGTGATGAGCCACGGGGTGAATGTAGGGCACTATTAAAGTTACATAATGTTTAAATTCCTTTTACATCACAAGATTGTTCTCCATTAGGGTTTATGCATCATCGCAAGGGAGCATGAAACCTTTTTATGGGGGAGCGATTAAAGTTGCAACACGATTCAAATTATATACACCTCCAATGTAAATGACATCATTATATGTTTATGTCAGGTTGTTAAACAAGTTATTTATAAACAATGTATCTAGTACCTGGACTTCATCTTTTCATGGTCTTGACTCTAAGATGGATTTGTACTAGGAACACTTCATGAAAATAAGAGGGGGCCTTATTGTTTAACCCTCATACACACAAGAGCACTAGATGTTGCCTGTCAATTCCCCCTTGGTGGTTTCAAAGTGGGTTTACATTAGTGTCTAGTCGAAACTAATGACATCATGATATTCCACTTCTCAATAACATCTTCTAGCTTTGCCATATACACAACATTGAGTTAGAGGATCACCTCATTTGTAGATGCTCCATTTATTATGGGATTCAAGGTATATTCTATTTTCTTTTATCAATATTTAGATGGTCGTTATCTACTTTCTTTCAGTACATGTCTAACTATTTTTATGAGGGAGGTCATTGGATTTAGATCTTTATATAAGACCTTATGTGGCCTTCCCCTTTTGAACTTTTCCAAGGGGGTCACCTCCTTCCATGTTGCCTTGCCTACTTAGGGCCAACATTGACAAGCCAATATTCAAACTTCTTCAATTATCAAATTGGTGGGGCCTCATACCTCTTATTGAACCTCTTAATGGGGAATTATTTCTCCAAAGAGACTGTTGAGGATTTTCCATTGCAAATCACATGTTGGATGTCATAAGACGTGTTACCCCACTTTCTATATGATTTTTTAGTGGATAATTTTAAATTTTGATTGACATATCAACCCTTATGATTCTTGTGACAATAATCATTTTCCAACTGAGATATACGAATGACTATATAATTGGTTTGATGATATGTTGCCTTGGCCATATAGGACAGTAGGTGTAGGAAGATGTTGCTTTAGCGGTCACTTTAACTTGATATATATGATCCATGTATATATCTCTAATGTGTATTGTTTTTATTGTGATCACTTAAAGACTCTATTCTAACTCTTAAATATTTTGGCCATAAATTCTATGCTCAATTGTTCCATGGTATTTCATAATTTTACTCATAAAAATGTGTCATCTAGATAGTTTAAATATATAAATGGTAATTTGAATAATTACTACACATCATATCTTATTATACCCTTATTTCCCTTAGTCAAATTTTATCCCACATAATTTCATAGCATATTCATGATGTCCGGCCCTATAATTCCTGCGAGTAGGAAATCAATTATTTTATCCATAAAACAAACTATGTAAACCACTACGTTTTCAATTTTATCACCGTGATTTCATGTCTGGTGTTTGATCTTAATGATAGTAGTTGTGCGAATGGGGTTGGTTGGGGTTCGAATTACGATTTAAAAAATAGGCATGGTTAGGTTAGATGCGGGTGAAGGAAAAGGTCAAGAGCTCTTTGTCTGTTTCTTTTAGATTGAACGGGAGTCGTTTTTGGGCGGGAGCGGGAGTGCAGGAATCATACCACTAGACCATATGCCCTCGGTTAAATCCTGTTTAATGTAGGATCTCTCAGAATAGGTTGCTTATGCTTTGTTAAAACATTCAAAAATTTGTTCCCACGTCCCTTTGAATACCAGAACTCAAGTCTGATGGCAAATATGCAATTACCTCCTATTATGGAAAATACGCAATTACCTTTTATTAAATTTTGAAACCACGCCCTTTTGAAGACCAGAACTCAAGTCTGGTGGCAAATATGTAATTTGTCTTAAAATATCACTCACCTTTTATTAAAATTTTCTATTGAGAGTGGGATTTGAACCCACGCCCTTTTGTAGACCAGAACTCGAGTCTTACCACTCACCTCTGATAAAATTTTGCCGTTGAGAGTGGGATTTGAACTGATGCCATTTGAGTCATTTATTTTGTCTGCATATTCACCAGTGAAATATCCAATAGCAAGGGTACCCACATCTGAGAAAGAAGAAGTAACAAAGCGAGCACCACCACCTGAAGCGAAGAAGGATCTTAAATTTGCACCGGAGCTGCTTCTCCGAGAAGGATCTCGGTAAATTTGCACCGGTGTTCAATAAGAGGTATGAGGTGTTTCTTCAAATGCAATTTTTTCTGTGCTAGTAGCGACTGCAAATCAAATATTGATGGACGGGAGGATCCAGGAGTTCTCTGAAGAGGTGAGAAGCCAAGACATTCTGCGAGGATATGGAGGCGACTTCATCTATAACTCAGACGGTCTGTATGTGGGACAAAACATCTCCCACGTTCTGAGAGATACCGATCGATTGGAGAAATTATATTTTTTGCTAACGAACTCCGACATGGCTTCGCTTATTTTTAAGAGCAACAATGCTTGCCAATTAGCACAAAATAAGAAACAGAGTAGAAAATTATCATATGGGTTTGGTAACCAAGAAGTAGATCCGGTGAAAATTTAAGATCCTTGAGTTCAAGATCCATTTCGAGATGAAGTGCCTTTTATAGGCCCATTTTATGACCTGGAACCAGAACCATGTTCATTGGTATTTTATTATTTTGATTGGCACCCACTTTATTGATATTTCATGCGTCATGAGAGAAGGGGAGCATATCGATGCATGAATTCTCGGCTGAGGTTCGTGGTTCGAGTCCGCGCATTCTGTATCTATATCTGCGCCTGGCACTGAATCCGCTGGTCAAAATATTTAAATATCTGATCTGAGTAAAGTGATTTGAATTCACTTAGCAGATCGGTGGAGGAAATACGTCTAGTGCAGTTGTTAAGGCCACCATAGCTACAAGGAGTGGAGGTGTCAGGGACTATAACTGCGCCAGCATTGTAACTGCACACACTTGTTGCTGGTATCTACTCAAAATGAGGCCTTAATCTAGATATTTCTCCAAAATCGGCCACATTATACTTTGAGGTAAATTGTATAAACAAGGGATTTCTATACTTTGAAACATTTCTTGGATGAATGAATTTTATACGTACCCTATTGGAATTTTCAAACATTAACTGTCATGATAATGGAGAAGTATTTATATTTTGCAGAGCGTAGATCCGGTAATAGAAATTTGGTTGGATAACGTATCGCTTCAGCCATTCCGTGTAGTGGCAATGGCAATAGGAAACAAGTATTGAAAAGGTAACTATTTAATAGGCTACCCCAACTACGCTAATGTGAAGGCATGAATTATTGCTATCTTTATTCTTGGATTGTAAGGCTTAAGCTCTGGAAATATTGAGGAATCTGATAAACATGAGAGATAGGCTAAGTGAATTCAAACAATTCAAGTAAGGAGTATAAGAACCAAAATACACCCAAGGTCCAGTCTTCTAGGAAGAAAAATCCTTTACCATATACCTATGTTAAGTCTCTAATAAGAAATGAAATAAGTCTCTGTAAAAGTGAAATGTTAATGTGGAAACCAATAATTACTTTAAAAACCAATGATAGTGCGTAAGATACTTGATCATGGACCGTAGTTATAATTAAAATTCTAGCCCACAAGGGGTATGTATGAGATATGAGATCCTGGAGTCAAGTAAAATGAATACAACAAAATCCACACCATGGCTCAAAGAAACTTATCAATATGTATCAAATAAACTAATGAGTACGTGTTGATGGATCAAGAGAACATGAGCTCAATCTTCTTGATGCCAACAATTAATTAAGACTTAGGTGCATAGTCTTGCAGTCACCCTAGTAACTGAAGTACAACCACCAATCTTGACAGCTCTACTAAGGTAAGAAGACAAGTTGCGACTACTAGCTCAGTGAGTAAGAATTACAATGGTCTTAGTCATCTTGGTCATGTGGCAACTATCTTGGATGTACAACAATTTGTGATTGAGAAAAAATTGCAACAAAAATATTAATTCAGTAGATCATGCATTGTCCAAAATATTATACAGTATTAAAAATTTCCAACTATTAGTCAACATACTAATGGAGTGAACCATCTCTTAACATCAATTTTTTTATCTAAGTTGCACTGGAAATATGCAATAAGTAGCACCAGTTCATTTTTTTGGAAAATTTGCAGAGACCTTCATAATAATGATACTTGAATTTGCTAGTCATCAGTGAGTTTTTACTATATAGATGACTAAATATTGAATTATAGTTTCCTAAAAACAATATTCCCTAAATATTGTGAGTTTTTAGAAATCTCACCTTGTCATTATCTGAGAGGAATTTTTTCACTCTTCTATCCTTCAACCTTTCATGAATCTTGTCACTCCTAAAATACTCCTTATGGGCTTGTGCCACTCATCTCCGTCCCTTTTTCCCACTTATGACCTCATTACTCTGTTTTTCCCTTGCCCATAAATCTACTTTAAATCTAGGGTTACCTATAGCCTAACTCATTCCCATGATTAACCAGGTTCCTCAAGCATTGATGGTCTCAAAACTATCTTTGTAGGTTTTTTAGATAAATCAAGTACATTGGATTTTGGATCTTCAATACACCACTTTGTCAATACCCTGTTTTTACACTTGAAGACTCCAAGCCAATTTTCAGTCAAAGACCAGGTCAAAGAATCCTCCCCACTAGGTCAATTAGGGTTTTACATGGTTGAAGGTCATCATTAGGTGTTTAAGGCACTTTGACATCCCAGCCCCCTATGAATTTTTGACAAGCAAACGAGGGGCTAAAATTTTGTTTGAACCTCAAGGAATGCATTTCCTGCGAAGCTTGCTCATCCTTGAAACCTCCTTGTTACCTTTCCTTTGATGAATTCTCACTCTTGTTTTCATTACAAAACCTCTCTGTTTGCGAAGAAGAATGCCAAAAAGGCCTTTCCCTCTTATTTCATCCCCACTTAACTTTTGTTTTTTCACCTTTTTCCCCTCTCTTAATTCCTCATTAATCCCTCATTAATCATCCAATTCCCCTTTTAACCTCACAAATACCCTTGGTTTGGCTTAAAATCCCTTCATTCCCCTTACCGTTACCCTTTGTTCGCCTTAAAATGCATTAAAAATGGGCCAAAAACCCACTCTCCACCTTATGACAGGCTAAGCCCCTTTTAGGCCAGCCCCTTAACCACTTCCCCATATGCCCGCACACCCAAGAGACCAGCGCTTAGGCCTTGGCGCTTATCGCGATCGAAAGTTTCGTGAGGCATTTTCTCGGTTATTTTGTTTTCCCCAATGCGATTAGAGTATTGTTCTATCTTGCTCCCGGCTATGCCGATGCGAGCCGTCGTCATGTAAGATGCGACGGTCTAGTGTATACTAATCGCATCACTCGTCGCCCCTCCCCGCTTTCACCCCTCGATCATATTTGAACGTCAATCTCCCGCCGGATTCGACGGGCGGCACGTAATCGCATCCCCTCTCCAATTACTAGCGGAGCTTCTTCTTTAATCTTAGCTCCTCAGTTGCTAGGTGCAATACCCAGATGATGATATGGTAGTTGATCCCTCTGAATCCAACGGTTCGGTTATCCCAGCTCCACTCTTTTGTCCCTGTCCATCTCCCCATTGATTGTTTCTTCACGGGTTGATGTGCGCACTCTAATTCAACGGCCATTTAAATTAGCTATGACGGCTCCAATCGCAATCGCAAAGGTCTTGCTGTGTCACCCTCCATTTCCCCCGATTTCGATCCACCGATCCAATCGCAACCTCTCATTTCTTTGATCCAACGATGCATAATGAATCGCCCTCCACCCATACCGGGTCCTGCCATAGCCACCCATTTCATACGTCTTCCACGCATTTTCTATGTATTGCATTCAAAGGCCCAAAACTTGGGTTTTATATTTAGCACCGTATCACCCCGCCAAGCATTAAAATTTTAATGTTCTGCATTAAAGTTTTGTCATCTCGCCCGACTTCCACATACATTTTTCCACTGTCTCACTGCATATTTCCACCGCTTTCCATTGCATACATAGCCTTCGCTCTCGTTATGCTACCATCATCACAGGAATTCCACCACATCCATCCTCCCATGCATGGATTTATTAACAAAGTTGCATGTTTTGCAGGATACAGGCAGTGAACGCCGCCATGGTTTACAGTCACCGTTACAGTGACACAGAGCACAATGAAATGAGGTTCAGAGCCCAATATCACAGAGAAGAGCCTGAGAAGGTGCTTAAAGCGTGATTTTCATTAAAAATACAGAGCTTAACCATGCGAAACCCTTTCCAGTGCCATCAAATCTCAGATTTCACTGACAGAGAAAGTTGAAGTGGCAAAGAGTATCAGTACAAGAGTTAAAGAGTTCTAATGCACATCATTGAAAATATTAAGCCTTAATTCAGATTTTTAAAGGCCAGGTACCAGATTGAAGATCTCATAAATCACACAGAAGGCCTTGCGCGTAGAAAACAATATCATCAATTGTTACAAATCAACAGAAGTCTCCTCCCAAGAAAGGACGCGGTACTCGTACTGTTTCAGTCTACGTTGTGTCCATGAGAAGTTTTCCACCCTGACAACAGTCCTAATTCTAGCCAGAAGCATTTGTTACACGGTATGGCAGACCTGAAGTCATTTATCTACCTTTTTTTAATTCACCGGAGTACTGTAGAGTACTACAACAAGTACATCAAAGACATACCTGGAGTAAATTGTAGCCTGACGAAGACCAATATTTCACCCAAAGAGTACTGAAGATTAATGCCCTTAATTTAAAATAGAATGGGCCTCGGCCCTATTCCTCTTATGAGCTTTAATTCTACATTTAGTTTTTCACCTGCCTCCTCCGCTCCTCTTTCAGCTATAAAATTCATGAAGAAACTCATTGAAAAGTTTGTTGATCGGCTATCTGCGAATTGCAAGATGTTTTCTCTTGAGACATGTTCTCTGTGTAAAGTTGTAAGATAGGCTAAGGAAGATGTTTTCAGACTGAATATCAAGCTATTGGTAATGTTGTACTTGACTGGTGTTGCTCTTTAATATGACAAGCACATTTCTTTGGATCCTGATTTAAAGCCGCTGGTGATGTTTTTCTATCTTTGTACTTGTTTTACCCTGTAATTCATCTCATTTTATTTCTTTTGGCTCGCATCAGAAATATAGAATAGGACTTACCCTCATTAGGTACCCTATGTTTCTGCTCTCCCTGCCTTCAATTTTTTCTACTATATGTGTTATCCAAGGATTGATTTCAGCTAATTTAACCAGTGTAGTAGTCTGATATATTGCTAGCTGATGTATGAATTAATGAAATCTGTCTTTGGATGTTCTTGTTAGGATTTAATTGAATGAATTGGGATACTGGGAGTTTATAATTCTATCTCTGTCTCACTAGGATCCTTTTCAATTAATTGAACCTTCTTGAGATCCCTTAAGCTGGAGGCCGAAGCATTGAGAGTTCAAAGTCTCTCTCTGATCTCAGGTTTTCATATTTGTGTCCAAATATTTAATGTTTCCTTGTATGAAGAGTTAGCCTTTAGGTTTTAGATCACATATTTTCCAATGGCATGTCCTATCCCTGGATTTGATTTCTGAAGGTCACCTTGGAGGTTTCCTCACATTCGCCGTTCTTGCCTTTCCCTACACTATCATCTTTGGAGTCAATGCTTTGAATGACTAGCCCAGCCCCAAGCTGTAACGTATTGAATAGCAAACAGCCTTTCACGACTCCATTTGCCCAATGGTCTTGAGTGTTCTTTGAATTATCTCTCCTTTGCTTAAAATCCTCTTTTCTCATCCTTGTCTTATATTGAACCCTTCTTTCCTAATTCCCAACAACCAAACAAAAATCAAACAAACAGATCCTGTGCCTATAACTAGCCTAATATCTTAACTTTGAGCTTCAAAGGCATTAAACCTTTTCTTATATAGAGATAACCCTCTCTAGACCCAAGAGGGCTAGATCCTGAGGTCTGAAAGTGGTTCTAATGTTGTCTTATCTTTTGGTCTTAACAATCTGGCCAAAACATGGGAACCCCAGGGCACTACTTTCCTTTGCTAGAAAGTTTCCAAATAAGTTTGTCTTATCAAATCATAAATTACGAGAAATGATAGGAAAACACTTGGTCTTGTAGGAGAACTAGGGTTTTGCACTTTATGGTCCAGTAAATTGCCAACACGGTGATCAAATTGCAAAAATGGCATAAATAAGGTGAAATGATGAGTTGACTCCATGTTTATAGCAAAGGAAGCTTTGAAGATGCTACTGTTTATAGTCCTCCAAAGTTTCTAGATAATGTGTCATTTCCTCAGACAGAAAAGAGGTAAAGAGTATCAGTGGGAAAGTCAAAATCATCATTTGTTAGCACGCACATAAATAGCCAAAGCTTGTTAGTGAGAAAAGTGCAAAGGACTTGTAAAATATTAAAGAAGTGGATTGACAAAGATAGAACAAATGCCACATGCTTATAGCATTCATCTACACTTCATATGCATCATTTCTAACTTCTGAGAAGAATAAAGGTTTCAAGGAGAATTTTTTGAGTTTTTAGGGAAAAATTGGCTAAGTATTGTGGCGCTAACATTGCACCTTTAAATTTTTCTATGTAATGTTTTTCGGCGCTGAGCTGCCGAATCGCTGGCCAGAAAACTGGAGGGCCACTTGCATCCTTGCACGTTCAAACGACCGACACTGGGCTCACCGGGCGGGTGCGCAGCCAACATACCCATGAGGAGGTCAGACAACGCGCATTTGGCCCGATGGGCTTCTAAGCCCTACAAACTCCCCAATCAAAATTGCTCCAAAACATCACCAAAGGTCTTTAAAACATGGTTAAGGGTATGTGTCATCAAATACAATCATTTACAAACATGTTTGATGATTTTTAAATGATAAGGAAACCCTAGGAGACTACCCTAAGACCAAAAACTTGAGGTCACTACTTAAACCTCTTTCCATCTACACATAAATAAGATCAGTCAAGATGAGAGGCTAAATCAAGGTGGTTGCATTGGTTTAAAATTTTATCATCCATCAAGTCTTGACATGACACTCAGTCCCTTATATTACAAAACAAAGTGACATCACATGCCCTCTTTCCTATCAGTTTGACATCAGTGAAGTGAGGAGGCATATATCAATGAGATAGAGAGTGATAAAGTAAAAAGCAGCAGAGATGTTGATGGTAGTAAAAAAAATAGCCATGATGGCAGTGAGGAAAACAATGAGGCACATAGATATGGTGATGAGAATAATAATAGCAGTCATGAGAGCAGTAAGGTCAGTGAAGCAAATAGTGACAAGGGTAGTGTAGAAAACAGTAAAAATAATGGCAGCAAGGAAGCATAAACCAATGAAGACAAAAGAAATGAAAAAATCAGTGAGGTAGGTGCCAATGATGGAAAGTCCTCAGGAAGACAAAAGAACAAAGGAAACATTGAAATTCTTGTTGATCCATCCCCTACAATAAATTCCAAACATAAACAACAAAACAATTTCGAGTTTTGGCATCATTTCCGCACTTATGAAATTTTCACTGTTTTTTAGGGCCAAAGGCGCAACGCCTTTGGATATACGCTTTTTACTCAGGCATCCTTTGTAGGTAAAATCTACATTTTTGGATTCCTTGGACCAAGGACACCACACTCACCAAGTTTCAACTCATTTGGAGCGGTTTTTATCATCCAAAAGGCCCAAAAACATGCAAATTTTCACCTTTCTACCCAATTTTCAGGGCAGGTGCTGCGCCTTTAGTAGTCTTGGGAGATTTGGCTTTGGGATAGGAAAATGAAGTCCAAATGGAAAGCTAAGGACATTTTTGGAAATTATAGTCAACAAGATTTGCAACGAGCTATCACGAATCTCATTCTGACACCGAGAAGGCCTTCAAAACCTAGCTGTTGCAAGTTCACTCATTTTTCTAGTGCAGGCGTTGCGCCCTTGGACCTCTGTGCTGAGCTAGTACCAAAAAGTAAAAAAAACACACTGAGATATTTTTGGATATTATTGAGGGCCTAAATGTCAGTTTTTCTTGCCAAATGCGGTTCAGAAGATATTTTTCATTTATTTTATTAGATATTTTGTGCCTTGGGCCTTGCATGGTCTTAATGGACAAAAATAATATTTATGAGCCATTGATAGCCTCCAAAGACCTAATTAGGGTTTTGGTCCTCCTTTATTTTTAAATACAACATTTAGGCCTCATTGTAGTTGTGGATTGGATAATTGTTGATAGTAATACATAGACTTGGATATTGAAGAGAAATTGGCTCTGATTTTTGTGGATGGCTTGACTTGCTTGACATTGGATAAGGCTTACTTGTAGGATCCCTGAGCATAGTTAATGGTGATGTGTTCCTATTTAGTTCATGTTTTCTAGTGTTATCATTTTTTCATCTTTCTATTGCAGTAGGATAGAATTTTTAGACTAAGAAATGTTGTTTAGAGGCACCTTAGTCTATTTGTTCTCCACTGCTTCTATGTTTTCCTTTGCTAGGTCAGTTTAGAGAATTCTTAGCTGCTCTCTAGACCCACTTATGCTTGTTTATCTTAAGAATGTTTCAATGGAGTCCATGTCAAAGAAGTCTATGGTTAGTTTTGCCTTTGGTATGACTTTAAACATTTTTTTTGAGATCTTTACTTTGAAGTATGGTTGATTAGGTTTAGCTAAGGAGGTTTATGATTTTCCATGCCCTTTTTCTCATCTTAAGAAGTTGCTTTAGAGGTCTTATAGCTTGATTAATGAAGTTAGGAGTTCCATCTTCTTTGATCTCTTCTATGTGTTTATCTTGCATGTTTTCTCACACTTCATATGAATCATTTCTAACTTGCATAAGATTAAAGGTTTCAAGGAGAATTTTTTGAGTTTTTCTTCTTGGATAAGTATTGAGGCATTGCGTACTGTAAATTTTTCTATGTAATTTTTGTTTGGCATTGTGTGCTTGCCAGAATCACTGACGGGCCCAAAAAAATCTAGGGCGTTGCACCTTACGTTCAAGCGACACAACACCCGACTCGCGGAAAGCAGCGCGTCTTTGGCCAAGTTGCAGAAACCAGAGACACGATAAAGAGTCAGACATTACGTGTTTGGCCAATAAGGCTTCTAAACCACCAAACTCTCCAAATCAACTCAAAATTTCTCCAAGACATCACCGAAAGGTCCTTGAGAAGCATGGTTAAGGGTATGTGTCATCAAATACACTCATTTGCAAACATGTTTGATGATTTTTTAAATAAACAAGGAAACCCTGAGGAACTACCCTAAGACTAAAAACTCAGGTCACTACTTAAACCTCTTTCCATTTTTGCATAAATAAGATCGGTCGAGACGGAGGTGAAATCAAGTTTGGTTGCATTGGTTTAAAATTTTCATCCATCGAGACTTGACCTCGGTCCCTTATATTACAGAAACATAATGACATTACATGCCCTTCTTTCCTATCGGTTTTACATTGGTGGAGTTAGCGAGACAAATGGTAGAGCTGAGAGAGAGTGATAAAGCGAGAGAGAGGTAGAGATGTTGATGGAAATAAAACAAAAGAGCCTAATGGCGATGAGAAAAAAATGAGGCTATGTACCATGGTGATAATCCAACCCATGTTGGAGTCATGAGAGCAGTAAGGTCAGTGAAGCAAATAGTGACAAGGGCAGTGCAAAAAATAGTAAAAATAATGGCAGCAAGGGAACAAAAACCAATGAAGACAAAAGAAATGAACAAATCAGTGAGGCAGGTGTCAATGAGGGAAAGTCCTCATGAAGACAAAAGAACAAAAGAAACCTTGAATTTCTTGTTGATCCATCCCCTACAAGACATTCCAAACATAAACAACAAAACAATTTCGAGTTTTGGCATCATTTCTGCACTTATGAACTTTTGACTGTTTTTCAGGGCCAAGGGCGCAGTGCCCTTGGCGTTGCGCTTTTTCCTCAGGCATCCTTTGCAAGTAAACTCTACATTTTTGGATTCCTTGGAACAATTACATCACACTCACCAAGTTTCAGCTCATTTGGAGCAGTTTTGATCATCCAAAAGGCCCAAAAACATGCAAATTTTCACCTTTCTGCCCAATTTTCAGGGCAGGCACTGTGCCTTTAGCAGTCTTGGGATATTTGGCTTTTTGATAGTCAAATGAATTCAAAATGGAAAACTAAGGATATTTTTTGAAAGTAAACTCAATAATCTTTCCAACGAGCTATCACGGAGCTCATTCCAAAACCGGGAAGGCCTTCAAAACTTAGCTTCAAGTTGACTCATTTTTCCAGTGCAGGCGCTGCACCCTTGGACCTCTGTGCTGAGCTCGTACCAAAAAGTAAAAAAAAAAACACTGAGATATTTTTGGAAGTTATTGAGGGCCTAAATTTCAGTTTTTCTTGCCAAATGTGGTTGAGAAGATATTTTGCATTTATTTCATTAGATATTTTGTGCCTTGGGCATTGCATGGTCTTAATGGAAAAAAATGATATTTATTAGCCATTATTGGCCTCCAAATACCTAATTAGGGTTTTGGTGCTCCTTGCTTGTTAAATATAGCATTTAGGCCTCATTTTAGTTGTTGGTTGGATAATTGTTGATAGTAATACATAGACTTGGAGATTGAAGAGAAATTGGCTCTGATTTTTGTGGATGGCTTGACTTGCTTGACATTGGAGAAGGCTTACTTGCAATATCCCTTAGCATAGTTAATTGTGATGTGTTCCTATTTAGTTCATGTTTTCTTGTGTTATCATTTTTTTCATCTTTCTATTGCGGCAGGACAGAAGTTTTAGACTAAGAAATGTTGTTTAGAGGCACCTTAGTCTGTTTGTTCTCCACTGCTTCTATGTTTTCCTCTGCTAGGTCAATTTAGAGAATTCTTAGCTTCTCTCTAGACGCACTTATGCTTGTTTATCTTAAGAATGATTCAATGGAGTCCATGTCAAAGAATTTTATGGTTAGCCCTGCCTTTGGTATGACTTTAAACATTGTTATTGAGATTTTTACTTTGAAGTATGGTTGATTAGGTTTAGCTAAGGGGGTTTATGATTTGCCATGCCCTTTCCCTCATCTTAAGAAGTTGCTTTAGAGGTATTTATAACATGATTAATGAAGTTAGGAGTTCCCTCTTCTTTGATCTCTGTTATGTGTTTATCTTGCATGTTTTCTTTCCTGAAGGTAGATAGTTAGAGGGTCAAGAGTTCCCTCTTCTCTAAGTGTTTATTGGATAGTTTTTTTTAGGTTTACTTGCTAGGGTTAGGTAAAAGAAACATAGTATGTCTTGTCTTTGATTATTTCTTAATGCTTAGTGAATTTTAAAGCCTTTCATGTTGTAGCATTTGACAAAGGATTCTTAACTGCCCTTTTCCCTACTCTGTTCATAATTTTATGTTCACTTCATTCACCTAAGCCTTTAGATCCATTTGACTTTGTTAAATTTTCCCTTTGATACACCCTTGTCCTACTGTTAGACTTTTCTAGACCTTTGTAGACCCCATAGCCCAATGGTCTAAACCTCTCCTACTCTATCAGTTCTACTTGACTAGCCACCCAACCAATCAAAACAAACAAACCCTAAACTTAATAACTAGCCTAAAATCAAAACCCTAAAATCTATCAAGTTACATCCTTTACACAAACATAGAGAGAGCTCTAAGTCTAGGAAGGCTAGGTCCTAGGACTCCAAAGACTGTTTTGATGTTACCCCTGTACATTTTCCCTCGCCAATCTGACAAATGACGAGGACCTAACGAATTCACATAAAAAAAGGCCCTTACTAGCTCATATGAGCCTTTATGAACACATGAATATTTGGTTTCTTTTCCATCTACCATAGTGTGAAAAGTAAACAAGATGATGGAGCTTAATGAAATGAAGTCGCCTTCACTAAGTGGGCCCGCAGGCTATTTTTGGCGCAAAGTCTATTTTTAGACATATGGATCATGGTCTATGAGTTGCAGGATGCTATTTATGGATGATTGGTCGAGTTGGTAAAAATATATGGACCTTTATTTTTAGACATTGGGCGGTTTCTATTTTTAGACTGCCGGGCTAAAAATAGAACAGTCAAATATTATTAACCCTTAATAATATTTAGACTATAAACATTATCTTATCCTCTTGAAGCACTTTAGTTTGATGCTTGGATGTGGCACATGCAGCTGACAGAAGGAAATACGCTTTTCCTAAGGGTTAGTTGAGCTATTGCATGGTTGACTTCAGTTAGAACTCATGTGGCAGAGTTTGGTGGAGTTGATGAGACAGTTGGTGGAGTTGTGTTCGGTTTAACTTGGTTGAACTAGTTGTATTTAGTCTAACTGATAAATACACTAGTGATGAGTGGTGTGAATTAATTATTAATTAATTCACTAATTATTAACTCATAAATCAACTAAAGAATACATCAGTTAACTGCAATGCATGGACAGTTCAGTGGAGACCAGTGTTAGAGGTGGGTGAAAGGGTGAGTCTACTATCAGTTGTGACTATAGCTGTGCATGAGATTGGCACACACATTGATTGAGATTGCCAATGAGGATTGCGCAGTACAAGCCAGTGGGATTCGAACTTGGATCTCATCATTACTCATCTTGGATTGCGCAGTAGAGGCAGGCAGACTTGTGGAGGATATTTGAACCTGTGACTTGTTTATTTTCTGTGCTAGTTTGTGTAACTATTGGAGATAGTAGTAGCATGGGGAGTATTGTGCTATGTATTGTTACATGTTCTCTATCATTATAATATACAGATAGTTGGGGGTTTTCAGCTGTATGCTTTCCCCATTACATACTGTGTTATATGTGTGCCTGATTATGTTTTAATGTGCGCATGCGACTGCTTCTATTTCCGCATATTGATGATCAATTGTAGAAGAGGTTATGTATTATGCATGAAGCTTAAATAGTGTGTAATCGGGATAATCTCGGTGAATAATTCAGCTATTATTCAAATTTCTACCATAGTAACCAAGAAGCTCTAGTAACCATAGATTCCAAAATCCTAGAACTCCAAAATGTTAATTATTTATTACTGGCAGTTTGGTGATTTAGAAAAATGCATAATGCTATAGCATTTTGTTGTCATTTCCTTGAATAGTGGTCTCATTTGGCTAGAGTTTTAGTTCTTGGCAGAAGCTACTACAACTAATGTGTACTTGAGATCCAAAATCCCTAGTTTTTGATAATTCATTTTCATATCTACATGCTTTGTTTCTGCAAGCCATTGAATTATTGAGCCTAATCATCTAATATATTATCTAGATAGGTGCGTAACTCTGCCAATAATTTCTACAAATCCTTTAGAAGGTATTCCTATCTACTGCAATATAATGAACATGCCCAACTTGTGCTAGGAGTTAACTAATTTGTATGCCTTTAGCCGTGGTGCCTATTTCGGCAACAACAATTTAAGTTTCACAAAAGTTTATGTCAATACATCAACTTGGAAAATCAAACATCTTACACAGTTTGTTGTAGTACTCAAAACTAGGAATGTAGCACAAGATACCTCAAAGCTATGGACTTCTAGTGGCTGCCATAGTAACGTAATATACCACCTATTTCTACCAGATTCTATTTAAGACACGAGAAATGGACAAGAATCAACAATGGTGGTGCAAAGTTTCCAAACATCATGAGGGTGATATTAAAAAACAATGAACAAAGATATTTTAAGAAGCGAAACTAGGTATTATGAGCCTTTACTTACATGCATGTTGGTATTATACACCATTTGTGTTAGACACAAAAATTCACAACATGATTATGTGACTTGTTACGATACTAAAGTGAAGTAGTAGTTACAAAATCCCAGAACTCCAAAATGCATGTATTTTACCAAAAAATTTCTTTCATTAACCTTAATATAGCTCCTTAGTTTTCTTAGGCTGGAGTGGTCACTTGGGGTCCAAAGTACACTAGCTTTTTTACTGGAATTCATTTATGCAATGTTCATTTAAAGTAGGTGAACTTAGTGACCCTGACCAAGTTCTCCCTCTTTATGGAGTATCTGACAGGTTTTCTCACTCCATCAACCAATCCCCAAGCCCTTTGAAGGCACTCTTCTCTAATGCAATATATTGAATATGCCAACATGTCCCAAAATTGGCTACCCTGATGAAGTTACCCTTCTTTCTAGAGTATCTGATAGGTTTTCTCAATTTGTTAATCAATCCCCAATCCTTTTGAATACACTTGTCTCTAATGCAATATATTGAATGCCAACATGTCCTAGAATAAGTTCAGTGTTTTGTATGCCTTAACTGTGGCTCATGTTCGCAAGACATCGATTGTTTCAGTTTTGGACTGTATGACATCTCAACATGGTTAGGCCACTTCTCAACGTAGTTATATAATTCTCTAATCCTGATAACATGCATATTTATCTAGTGACTGTCATTCTTTTCTGCTCCAACATAGTTGAAGAATGCAATAAAATCAACAGCTTTTAGTGTAGGTCATCCATTATTTTTTGTTTTTGTTTTTGTTGTTGTTGTCAAAATATCTCTTATATTTACGAAAAAGTATTTACAAACAGTAAATAAAAAGGTGGAAGTGTATATACAATGTAGCTTATATCAGTATCCTCTTCTGTAAGACTATCAAAGTAGAAATAAAGTCTGTATATGTTACCGAATATAAAGATTGAGCATCTCTTATCAATAATTCACACTCAATTAATAGCTAGTCATGTACCTCATTACACCACATGGAATAAAAATTTGACAGATAAATGGAACAAAAAGTAGACAGATAACTAAATTTTTTCTCAAAAACAAACTTACATTTAATCTTCCTAGGGAAAACAGGCTTGAGGGCTTACCAATCCATGCAATTTGCGAACAAGAGGCGGCACACTAGTGAGCAGGCATTGAAGGAGATGTAAATTCTTGTCCTAAGTATCTTTCAGGACATATGAAACGGTGTAATTTATGTTCTCACACGTCTTCTAGATCAAATGATACCCCATCTTGCATTTGTCTTCAAATAGGTGAGACAAGGCATCCATTGTCAAATATACAAATCTGGGGCAAAGGGGCACCCTTGACAAATAGATTGATTTAGCAAAATTTCAGGGGATAATGAGTTACTAACAAGGAGAAATGTTGATGCATTAGAGAGTACTGTGTTCACCATGGCCATACATCATGGTCCAAAGTACAAGCAAAACCAACATGTCTATGATGAAGCTCCAATCTGTAGAAAACAAGGCTGCTAGCCACTGTCTCAAGCCCATTCCAAGGCCTCTCAAGTCTAGATTTCGTGTCTAGAATAATTTGACTTGTACAAAACCTGTCTGCTCTTGTTGAACTACCTTCCATGAAAAACCAGTTACATCCTCCCCGTTCTGGACTTCATGGATAATTGTGTTTGTAGGTTTTGTGGCTCCCATAATACATGTCTGGTGCACTCATCACATGCAAGGAATTATGGTCATGTTTTTACGCTTACGTAGTTTGTCATTAATTGAAAAAATATCCCTTATTATCCTGCAGTATCGAAAAACATCGGTCGACGTTGTTGTTGTGGATTAGTCATACGGTATACGAAAATCGCACAAGCTTAGAGAGTGTGGTCTACTCTTTAAACTATTGGTAACAGGCAGAAAGTGGGGGGAGCTCAAAAGCATAAAACTTAATGGAAATAATATGTTGAAGTATGCTCTGGTTAAACTAAAACTAAAATAACACAAATATACAGAAGCTATATAGAGAGTTCCAAACGATAATAATGCAAACGATGGCTTGATGGCCTCTTATTATTAAATGTTTGAAATGGAGAAGAAATTTTACCCACTTGTGAAAGGGCCCCTAGGCGATGGCTCTAGGTCCCGATGCAAGGATGTTTCCTTCCAAGCTCTGCCTCTGATGTAGTCTCACTCTCTCCCTCTGCTGTGGTGGACTAAGATGTTGGGTGGCCAACTATCGAGTCCTCTTTAGCTCCAGCTCTGGGTCACACACAATGCTGGTGTTGCTTGGGCAACTTTGGCCAGCATAACCTTGTGATCACCATTTGTTCATCTCTTGGTGGGTTTATATAGGTGAGCTTCAAATCCTCCTTCCCTCCCTTGGTACATGATGGATGGTGACCCAAGGGAGAGGTGTGATTCCATTGTGTGCTCAAATATTCTTTTGTGTGCTCACATAATGTCTAAAGAGGCACTGGTTGCTGTCCTTAGGTGACTTTCACATAAGGAGTAATTGTCCTTTGCTTGTTGTGGTCCCAGAAATTCCATTTCTAGGAATGCGCGCTTATCGGGCAAAAAGGCATGCAGAAGGTGCTCTTCTCGAAGGAAAAAGCGTGCATTTGAGCATTTACGACTAGTTCAAATCTGATTTTCTCAAAACTTTAGAGATTTTAAATACTTCTTGATTCCATAATGTATTCCTGTCCTGTAAATCCTTGGGCTCGACATTAATTGATGTCATCTTCTGCTGTACGATTTTCCAGTGTTAACAGTTGCCCCCTAATATGTGAGGTCTAGGAATAACTGTATAGCCGAAATACATTATAGTTTCTTTTCTGTATCGTACGCAGAGAGAGAGAGAGGTCTACGTGTATTTTTGGAATTGACAACACGTTGCATCGTTTCCGAGATAACCATGGCCTCAGGGACCCCCTGCAAGCAGACAAAATATACAACATATTTACAAAATTTCAATGAGGTGAGCATGTCCCATGCTCGTGATGATATGGCTAGTTAAACAAAATTGATAGATACATGTGCTGTCTATGCCACTACTGTGGTAGTGATGCTGGTGGTTGTTGACGACGACTGCTAACGCCCTCAGGGGTGTTTTTTCTTTGACGATAGGTGGAATGTGGTACCCATATGCATAATCCTGGTATGGAATATCACTGTGCCATGTATGCATATGTATTGGATGGGACCTTTCCGTGTAAGCATTGTTGTCAGAGACGCTTATGAAGGCACGGGTCTTCGACGAATCTTGATCAAAGTGCAATGGCTGTAAGGTACGATACCATCATGACATGAAAGCTTTCGCTTAGTCGAATATCAAGAGGATCGATGACATCTGTGAACAATGATGTCTCCCACAATGCCACCCGAGGATACCGCTTTGCATGTGGAGGGGTCATCCAAGGTACTGCTTCCTTTTTGGAAACGAGGTGTTGAGGTCGACAAAAAGGAACCCTTAACTGAACCATGAGTCACGGAGCACGAGGGTCGGGGATCAGGATATGATGGGTTTACATAGGCATGTTGGTGAAGAATGGCTAAAAATGGATGATGGGGATTCGGTGGCACAGGGACAGTATACTTGACGACTTGGTGGAAATCATGGTATTTACGAAGGAAAAATTCCACAGAGTCGATAGGACCTCCGGGCGAGGTGTGAACCGGTTGTGAATGTCGTGGTGGTGCGTGCATGGGGTAAAATACTTCTACCAAGGAAAATGAAATTTGTTGCCATGGGGAAAAGATGAAATATGAGGGTGAAGTGGCCGAAGGAGCATCGTTTCGGTCTTTGTACACTTTCCAAAAAAATAAAATAATAGGGTTTGGTTTGTACAAAACATAGATGCGAATTACTCCAAAACTGTGAAAGGGTTGCTCCTTGAAGATTATTGAGACGATGTTTGTTGGGGGTAGGGGTCCCATTGGTTGGTACGATGTACGGGACGATGAAGCGAAGATGTCACATATCGGGATTATGTTGATGGAAGGTATGGCGGGCCAAATGCGATGCGCGAAGGTGCGCTTTCAATGTTACTTGTACAACTTGATCGTCGGGAAGGGGTTGAGTTTGAGTGGTGAACTTGACCTTATGCATGATATGTGGATGGGCACTTAAGGGGTGCTTCCGAACTAAAATGGTATGGCCATGGCGTCACTTGTGGGGTGATGTATGGTCCTACTTTAGATGACGATTGCCATGCGGGGGGGGGCTCTGCGACCAACGCGGGCATTTATCATATGTAGGGTGAGGTGATGATAAACATGGTTGGGTATGAGGACCCTATGGTTTATTTATAATGGAGAAATAAGCTGTCAAGATACGTAGATTTTTTTGGGGACTCTATCATGCTAGGGTAGAATGATACTTGCTACGAGATTTTCGGCGGATGGTGTTGTAAATGAGGCTGCGGGTTCTTCCTGTGAAATAGCCTACCTCAGAGTGAAAGCATCTTCTTTTCATCAATATTATTGAAAAACTTGAACTTTAGAAAGGAATATGGGAGGGTGCATACCTACTCCTTCTTGAAAAATATTTTTCGGAGTGCGAATGTGTATGTGCCTCATTTGTTATGGAGGTGTTGATCATCGTATTGCTTTTGATGCCGAGGTGATGAATACTCTTGACTCCAATTTTTTCTTGGAGTTGTTACTTGGGTCCTATTTTTATTTCGATTGAGGTTGCCCAGAGGCGGGAATCGAAGGTATGGATTTACTACCCCCTATCTAGGATCTCCCTTTTTGTTTTTGTTCCCATAAACTTCTTTTTGTAGCATTTGAAGTTGTCATAATTATCACAGTTTGTATGGTTGTTGATGAGCCTAGGAAAGGTTTGCCCCCTAGATTCTTGCTTTTATTAAGTTGTGCCATTGGTCCACGATAAGCAGAATAGGGGATATTGGTTCCTTGTCCCTAGTTGGTATATGAGTGCCGAGAGTGACTTTCATGATAGGTAGGTTGTGATATGTTCTAGAAGTAGAATCGTATGATGTCAAGACGATTCTGTGGCGCCTAGGTGTCCTTGGGCCAAGGAGCCCAATCGAACCATACGTAGAATCGACGTGCATGGTGCTACTGCTTGCCTAGGTGATCTTGGGAAAAATACCCGTCAAACTGTCTGCCAGAGTCCAGTGCGCATACTCTTTGCCTAGTTGATCTTGGGTCAAGGCCAATCAATCCATGCGAATCTGCCTACTGTGCTCACGAGTGCCATGGGTGCTCTTGTACCCTAGGAGATCATGGGTCCCGTACGATCAAGCGAGTCTACGATGGCGAGCCGCAATGCTCCCCAAATACGGATTCTTCTTGCCTGGGTGACCTTGGGCCAAAGACTCGATCAAACCGTTTTGCGGTAATCGATGCTGATAACTCAAGAGGATGAGCGGCCCAAAGGTTCCCTGTTCACAGTTGGTGTATGGTGGTTTTGAGAGGAGGGACAAATAGCTGTCTTTCTGGTATTTTGTACGTTCCTCCACTGCCAAGTACGGATGGTACGAGGTTCTTCATTGATATACTAGATGGAGGAATCCTCTTGATAGGATCACTCAATCGCGTGTAAAACATCCCTATACCATGTTATTTAAGGACAATGGTAGATGTAGTTCCCATTGGTGTCTGAAGAAACATGCGTGATTAGTACGCAACATTTTCTTGTACTTTTGGTGGAAAGTTCGCACCTGAGGACGCCATGTCGAGAGTCACTTGCCTCGTAGCCAAAGAGTGGTTTTATTCGTCCAACTCTGAGCATGGTGGGGTGTCCACGTGACATCACATGTCATGTGACCCCGATGACTCCCTTTGCATCGGGTGGGGGTCACCACTTTCTTTCATTCTTGGCGATTTTCTTGGTCATGGTCACCGGTTTGGCAATGGAAATTTCATGCTGATGGAGTGCTGTTGCTGCTTAGGTAGGTTGGGGCTCCTCGGGACCTGGGGGCATTTAACCCAAATGCGATAACGTTGGTAGCTCTTTGTTCTGCGGAAGAGAATGAGATACCACTGCCCAGAATGACAATGATATATTGGGTAACACCCGGTGTTGCCAAGACCTACTAGGAGGTGAAGCCGAGGAGGTGGGTAGAGAAGAGGTTTGGGAGGTGGCATAGACTAGGGGGCTGCCGTGGTTGATGCCTCGGTGTCATTACTGCTTGAGTCCATGTCGACTAACCTTGGTTCTTGATGTGGACATCATGCATACCAAGAGCCTGGCATCGAGCGATACCTCGGGGGATAATGGGGAAGAGGATATCCTGGGAATGACCCTGGGACGGACGATGGTTTGAATTAGCCGGGGCCATTTTCTTGATACCGTGAAAGACCATACGCGCTGTATCTGCATAGGGTAGAACCATGTCTGTGTTGGTCGAAGACGCTTTTCGGTGTGCTTCAGCGGTATCTTGTCTTTGATTCGATCTCGTGGAGAACATCATGATGCGGAAAACGAGGATGTTATGGTAGACACAGCATACATGTGTGTGAGAGTATATTGTAATGCAAGTGAGCGTCCAGGAACTTCGATGTCTGTGTGGACCATCTTGCCCGGCTAAGCAGAACCGGTACATTTTGGAAGAATCGATGGGGGTCGAGGACGACCATCGTATGCTACGAGTGTGATGTTGAAGTTTGAGTTCGGGGGGCTCCTAACCATACATACATTCTTTGACATGATACATGTAGATGCGCCCTCATCAATGACACATCGGTGAATAGTGATATTCTATGCCGATGCGGTATCACGGAAGGCGACCATGGAGGGGAAGCCTAAGGAGTCCCAAGCTTTGTCTAAGTCAAAATTCATCATGCACGTATCGGCGGGGGTCGACGACACTAATGTGCAAAGTAGGGCTTTGCATTGCTTTGGGCATGGTAGGAAATTGCTTCCAATGTAGACATAGCGGTAAGTGATTGAGCTAAATCATCTCTGATGCTATAATTGTGGGTCGCTTTGGAGTAGCTACTTGCTAGCTATTAGGCCCTTTTTGTTCTGAAATGCGAGAGGGGGGTGAATGGGGTATTCCTTTCAATTAGAAACATTAGTTAATCTTCAATTATTATCGGTGTTTGTGCAATGATGGCAGAAAACAAAGGGAACACAAATGCACACGAGTTTTTTAGGTGGAAAGCCACTCCGGGACAAAAACACCTGACATGCTTTTCTAATAATTCTTCATGTTCAACTCCAATTGAAAATAAAGCTCTAACTTCCTAGAATCTGAAAAGCGTTCTTGTCCGGATCCTTGGATGGATGTCAGCAGCAAGATTATTCATTAGTAAACTTAACGGATGCCCCAACACCCAATGAGCTACAACTCACCTTAGCCACCCTACCACCTATCGAAGAATAAAGAAGAATGGACTCCCGTGCAGAGAAAATGGTCCACTTTACAATGATATAGAATGATGTGAAAAGAAGATATGTGAACCATAACCCCAACTTTGACACAGCCACCTAATGATGTTCCTAGACCTCCCAACACTGCCTCTTCAACCCTTGGCAAATGAATGCTAGTACAATTTGTACAATAATGTATTTACAATGACTAAGTACAATGATACCCTTTCTAGTGATTGTATGCGGTCTTGCCCACTTGAAGACTTCACCATGATGAACTTCTTGTTGTTGTTATGCACCTTGGTTGCTTCTCTTCATGCCCAACTGCTACACCTTGCTTTTCTTTTATTTGCCATAGAAAGTGCGGTCCTTTGCAACCCTTGACAACACATGATCTATCTTGCCTTCTAGGAGCTCGATATTGAATACGGTGTATCTCTATTATTTTCGGTTCCTCAATATCTTATTTTCAGTCCTGTAGTAGTCTTGAGTCTTATTTCCAATGCTGTAGGTCGACCCAATTTTGATTCTTCAAAGGAGAAGTATACCCAATCTCTCACAATGCCCTAATTATGGAATATTTGATGAGCGCACTTGTCTGACGTGCCACACATGTCACTTTGTTCTTCATTTGGCTCTAAAATTGATGAAAAAAATTGAAAGCATACTGTCACCAATTTTTACGAAATTTGATACGATGCCAGAGGAAGTTGTGACAATTTTACCAAGGTAATTTCTTTGGAATCAATTTCGAGGTATTAAAAACCTAACTTCCACAAATCATATCTCCAACAATATTGCACTTTGTGATCTGAAATTTTTACGAGAAGCTTTATCGGAGGTTTTAAACCCACCTCATAAAATTTCAGTTTACGAACCTTTGTAGAAAAAATTTAGAGTGAAAATTCCACGATGACTGTTTCAAATGGTCGAATCCCTTCCATAAAGGAGGAAATGAGGATCACAATTTATATAAATGCTCAAGTTGAGAGAGAGCCAAAAAGTGAATGTGGGAGGGATTTTAGGAGCTTAAAAATATTAATTATGACTTTTCAATGACCCATGCCACAACCCCATGGGGTTTTAGCTATGGCAGGGGTACAAACTTCAAACATGAATATCTCTCAAATAGTGAGAAATTGCATGGCGTGCCATATCCATGAAACACCTCGACAGTAAGAAACCATCAAAAGAATTATTGACCAGAATATATTAATTTGGTAGGTCAAATTTCCATACAATATTTGATTTAGCCTGCGGTGCTACTTGGGTTGACATCAATGACAACATTTGATGAACAATCTCCCCCTTTGGCATTGATGGCAACACAAGTATTCCCCCTGCCTGATCATGACACCTCTTCCTTCTTCATTCTCTCCCCTTTGACATCAATGGAAAAAGGTAACTCTGAAACACAACCATCTTGTGGACTTGTACACACTTCCACTCCCATTTTATTTATCACCTTGAGCATAATCTACTTCCACTCCCCCTTTAGATTAGAAAAATCTAATGAGAACTTGGGAGAATCCCAAGCTTGACGAATATTCCAATCTTGGTGAATATTTAATATGTGATTCTTTTGGTGCTGCAGAATCTTGCTACTTTTCAATTGCTTGCATAACATACGGTAGGAGGTTGTTACATATAGAAAGACTACTAATCATAGATGTTACAACCTTTGATCCACATCCTTAGATGAGTCTTCTATACTCAATTTGCAACTGTTACCATTGGAGGTAAGGATGGGTTTGCAATCTTCCATTTCAAAATTTCTTGAGCATTTCCTTGATTTGTAGCTTGACATATAAATATTCCTTTCTCTTGCTCGAGGATATTTGAAGCTAAGAAGTATATTCGACTCTTAAAGTAAAGACATCTCGAAATCACTTTTGCACCTTTGTAGCAAACTTCTTATGATCGATCATCATTGCTACCAATTATTGTATCATCCTCTTTAGCTATTAGACATGCTTTAGTTGCTTCATCCCGAGAACATATATGTCGTTTGGGCTCGACTTACTGTACTTCAATTTCACCATACGACTTTCACGATTTCACATTGCATTGAGTTGAATAGTATTTTGTGTCCCTTGATCACGCATTGTCCCATGCGAAGCGATTGTGATTCATGTTTCAACCAATAGAAAATTCTTGGCTAGAAGCATCTTTGCTTCCAAGAGTGATAGTGCTGATCCTATAATATTTGAAGATCCATCATTTCCAAAGGACACGGTTCCGTCATACTTCTCTTCGAGAGATACAAATTTATATCTATCTCCGAGTCGTATACGTTGAGCAACCGCTATCAACATACCACACATCTTTGTTCTTTGAGCCTTGAAAACGAAGCACGAGTTATCATTCTTCTTCTTCTTCCATGTTCGTTAGTTTTGTGGCTTCGAAGATTCTTACGGAGGATTTTCAAGTCTGCGGTCTTTGGCTATGTGTCCAAAGTTTCAACATTGTAACATTCAATATTATTTCTTAAATGTTTCAAATTTATTGATGTTATTTGAACCATGAGAGGTTCATATTTGTGAATCTCTGAAAATTGTATTCGTTCTAAGTGCGATGGGCATTCTCTGACTTTATGACAAATTTTCCACATGAATAACGGTAGCCATAAAAAATATGTTGGTACACGGATGGAAATTTTTGTCGAGGGTGTCTTCCAGTACATTCTTGCGAATCTTGTCAATGAAGTCTACATGCATGTCAGATCTCATGGGTTCATTGTGTTTTTGTTGTAGAATGTCACCTTTACTTCTTCTTTGTAACCAATGCCATTTTGTCATTGTAAGATCGTTGATTGTTGATGAGTTCTTTGAAAATGCCCTTGAAATTTGTTGGCATAGTTTTGGATAGTTTTCCTTTCTTCACTTCCTCACGCGGCGGGACAATTCGCTTCTAATTATTCCCTTTCTTGGTTTGCTTTCTTCCAACTTCTTTTGAAGTGAATCTTCTAAATGCATTTGTGTTCTTCAACTTCCAATTTTGAGACCTTGAACTTGTTCTTCAAGAGTTTTGGAAAGGATATTCTCCACCTTGAGATCTTTTATAGCTTGATTGCTTCCTCATAAAATTATTCTATGGTCCATCCTTCTTCTTCGTTGTTTGATACCTCTTGTTTATTTTGCTTGGTTTTATTATGCTTGGCCATAAAAAATACTCTCTCTCATTGACTTCTTCTTCAACATCATTGTCTTCATCGGATGATGAGCTATCCTTCCTTTAGAGAAAGTTCCTTTTGGATCCGCTTGCTTGTTGAATTTCTTAAAAGCCTTTCTTTCCTTTTGAGTTGCCATTACTTGTTTGGACATTTTGCTACAAATTCCCAACATATGCAATTTGGAAACATATTAATGGAAGTTTTGCCTTTGAATTGTCCCTTACCAATTTTTAGTTTTCTTGTGGTAAGCATATTCTTCATACGAAAGACCTTCTTCATCATCTCCCACTTTTCTTCTGCTTACTGGTGCATGTCTTTTCAATTGAAGGTTGTTTATCCTTATTGTTTTTCTTAGATGCAACGAACACAATTTCTAGATCGAAGTGCCCTCTTCTTCATCAACTCTCATTTCATATGCTATGAGAACTCCATGTAATTCCTCTTTCTTGAGTTTGTCCAGATTTTCTTGTATTCCTGAGCCGATACCTTTGGGTTGAATCTCACGATAATGTTCTAAGAATCTTCATTATAATAGTCTTCTAGTCAATGGCTCTCCCAATCCTTCCGAGTATTGGTTATTTCATCAACGTATTGAAGTATGCGACAATGTTGTAATCTTATTTCATTACGGATTTGCTCGAAATTTTCTCTATAGATTTGAGCTTTGCTTCTTTGACATTTAGTCACACTGCATATATATTCTCAAGCTTGTCCCATACATTTTGGCAGTTTACAACCCCAGCACACTTATGATAAGAAAGATTCAATAAGTCCACTAATGATAATATTCTTTGCTTTTGCATCATTTGCAAATTCTTCTTACCTTGTTCAATAAAGTAGTTGATGTAAATCCATTTGAACGAGTGTCATACTTCGTAACCTTGCATGAGAGATAGACCTACATTCTTCCTTTCCGAGTGCATAATTATTTTCATTGAATAAAGTGCATATTCTTGGTATGTTCCATGACCTCCTTCCATTTGTTAAAATTTCTATTGAAGGAACCAAGCTGCGATACCAATTGTTGGAAATATTGAGGAGGGGGCTGAATCGGTATTCCTTTCAATTAGAACATTAGTTAATCTTCAATTATTATCGGTGTCTTTACAATGATAGCAGGAAAACAAGAGGAACACAAATGCACACGGTTTTTAGGGTGGAACCCACTGCAGGACAAAAACCACCTAATGCTTTTCTAATAATTCTTTAATATTCAACTCAAGCCCCGAAAAATAAGCGCCAAATTCCTAGAATCTGAAAACATTCTTCTCCGGCTCCCAACGGATAGATGCTCCAACTTTTGAGATTGTGGGTAGTCAGGCGAACCGGATGCCCCAACACCCAATGAGCTACAACTCACCTTGGCACCACCTACCACCTATCAAAGAATAAAGAAAGATAGACTCTAGTACCGAGAAGAAGAATGGTCCACTTGCAATGATATAGAATGATGTGAAGAAGAAGAATGTAATAGACCATAACCCCAACTTTGACACAACCACCTAATGATGATCCTAGACACTCTCCAACACTTCCTCTTCAACCTTGTGAGATAGATACTAGTACAATTTGTACAATAATGTATTTACAATGACTAAGTACAATGATACCTTTACAATGATTGTATCACCGGTCATTGCCCATGAAGACTTCATGTGATGAACTTATTGCTGATGTTATACCTTAGTTTCACACTCTTGTCATGCTACCCTCTGCACATAATAACCTGTTGTTTTTACGCCGTAGAAAATGCGGTCCTTTGCAACCCTTGACAACACATGATCTATCTTTTTTCTTGACTTAGGGAGCTCAATGTGAATCTAGTGTGTCTACTACCCCATTGTTTAGATCTTCAATATCTTATTTTCAGTTCTTCGTAGTATTATTAGGGTTATCTTTCCAATGCCACAAGTCGACCCAATTTTGATTCTTCAAAGGAGAGTTATACCCAATCTCACAATGCCCTAGTGGACTATTTCGACATAGCACACTTGTGCGGCATGCCCCACATTTCAGCATTTCTTCATTTGGCTTTGAAATTGATAGAGAAAAAATTCTGAGACTATGGCACTATCCTCCACTTTTACATAATTCCAATCGATGCTCGGAGAAGAGGTTATGACGATTTTAAGGTCCACTTCTTTGAGATGAATTTCGGGAGCTTACTGCAAAAAACTCTAACTTCCCGGATCATATCTCCAAAAATATTGTGCACCTTGATCTGAAATTTTCTGAAGGCTTCCTCAAAGTTGCCTTTCTCCTCATAAACATTTTAAAGCACGAACCTTAGTGAAAAAAATTTAGAGCGATAATGCCACAATGACCTGTTTCGGATAGTGAGATGCGCTTCCATAAGGAGGAAATGAGGATCAATTTATATAAATGATTAAGTTGAGAGGGGATTCAAGCAAGTGAATGTGGAAAGGGATTTCGAGCTTAAAAAATATTATTATGTTTCCAATGACCCATTCCCCAACCCCATGGAGTTTTAGCCCACTAGCGGGATACGGAAACTTTCAAACATGAATATCTCTCAAGCCGTGAAGAATTACATGGCGTGCCATATATCATGAAACATCTCGACAAGTAGAAACCATCAAAATAATTATTGACCCGAATATATTAATTTGGTAGGTCAAAGGTTCCCATGAAATATTGGGTTGTACAGTGCTACTCGGTTGACATAAATGTTGATGATCAACACTTTTTACCATTTTGGCAATGGTTCCAAAGAATATTTGGAATGGTTAAAGGTGTAGTCGGTCGTTTGTACTAGCCACAGTGTCTTTGGTGTACGGTGGGTGTTGTAAGCTGTGTTCAAGTTTGAAAAACATTTCTTTCCTAGCCATGTAAATTTCATGGTTGTTTTCCCAAAATAGTCGGGGTTTTGTTCTTGATGTTGGCCAGTTCCTTGATAGAGGAAAGAGGTTCTTGCACTTTCAGTTTTGCAGGAAGATCCTCATTGTCCTCGGTTACTTTGAGAAGCTTTTTAAGCTCGGGATTTCGGGACGGTGGTGAGTATAGTGCCGAAGTACTCACCATGTTGAACAAGAATGGTTTGTTTGTGAAGGTGGCCTTTTGCCTTACCTTTGAGCATTACTTGGCTCACAGTTACGATTTTGGTTGGAGTTACCTCTGACCTAGGATGTTATTAGGCACTTTGTTGGTTCTTGTGTCCATAGTTCCCTTTGAGCTTGTTTTTACCTTTTCTTAACCACGTTGAGAGGAGGATAATTCTCCACAGTCATCTTTGGTGTGGTTGATTTTGAGACGATTGAACAAAGTTCACATATTGCATTGTTTTGCGTAGGTGGAATTTGTGTGCTTGGGACTAAGCATATGGTTGTCCCATGTTTGCACTACAACACGTTGAGGGGGAAGTTCTTCCATCGGTTTTTCTTCCTACGTACGGGTCCCCTCGGCCCGGAAGGGTAAGGTCCTCCTTGGTGATACACTAGCGCCTATTAGTCAAATCTTGCTACTACATATGATGAATTTTGAAATGCGGGTTGAGACATGTTTGAGTGAGCCCATGTGTGTAGCCGAGTTACGGCTAGCACGCCTAGGTACCCTTGGGTCATTGACCCAATAGGGTCATCTGTGATTGAACTCATGGAAATTCTTGATAAGATTACGGGCGGGACGTTGGGCGAGGATATTGTATATGTATCACGATTGTGTGTAGATGCGATTCGAAATTTGGGCTTCCCTGCGATTGCGTCCTCTTCGGATGTGGGGTTACGTTGTGCCACATCCTTTGGGAAATCTCTTGCCATCGAGTTTTCAAGAAATAAATCTAAAAGGACACAAATTCGTCGGTTGTGCTTTGCATAATTGCGGCCAGCAGTCTCCACTCATGGAGATGTTTTGAAATATGGGTGAGGGGATTATACAAAGTAGGTCGGTAAATCCATTCACGAATCATGCTAAATGGGTAGCGAAAGTATGTGAGGAACGCGGTAGCGAGGAGACTAAAGGTTCTATGTGAAGCGGGAGGTTTCTCTACGTACGTTTCGTGGCCACTCCCATAAGAGTGCGTTGAAATAGCCTCAACCAAATAGTATCGTCAATGATGTTATTAGAAGAGCACCATGGGTGAAAGGTCGTTATATGATTTCTTGGGTATTTTGCTTGCTTGCCTTCAAACTTTGGTATGTACGAAGGAGCTTCGTTGACATGGGAGGCCAATTGGGGTCATGTGCGATGGGGTCATTGGTGAGCTTGGTAAAATCCGGTAGATTTACTTATTTGTAAGAAGGGTGAGCGGGAGGGCGACGCCATGGCAACGTGTGAAGAAACGAAGTTCGGATTTAGAATGAGGTTAGTATGTGACGTACCCTATTGTGAATTCAGGCGCTTCCCATATGGGATGCGCTCCCTCTGCCCCCTAGGGGACGAGGGGAGTGGTGTGCGGTGTGGTGTTGGGAAATTAAACTAGGGTTTCCCAGCTAAGGTTGCTCCAAGAAAGGAAGGAACCAACCAACGTAATGTTCCGTCTTTAGCGCCTAAATGGCGAAATACACGGAACCCTCTAGGTAATGGGGGGAGGTCCAAAGATACGGACTAACGAGGTTCGGTTGGAACCGTTTGAGTGTCGACTAGGTTAGGTTTGGAAAAAGTTTTGAGGGATCGAGTACGGCAATCACGACAAATTTGTAGCCACATACATAAAACAAAGCGAAAATGAAATGAATTTTCCTTTAACCAATCACAATGTGATCAATCAAGCAAAAAATAGTTTTGTTTGTTTTAACGTGATACTCAAAATCCCTAGAAGACATAATATGTCCTCCCACACTCAAAAGTAGTGAGCATTGAAGGATTTCTTGTGGTCTTTGGCTGGCGTCCGTCAAGGTAGCGATGCCCAGTCGACCAAGAAAGTAAACCAAGGTAAGGGTAGAGTGTCGGTGCCTGCACCATCATCTATAGGGTAAAGGATGCCCTAGTTTTGGCCAATAAGAACCGCCGTCCCACGTGAGCATTCAAGTCTTGGGCTTCTTGGTAGTCACTTAACAATACCGAGTATCAGCCGGGTCAGGTAGCCCTAATTGATACTGCACGCATTGCGCCTAAGCCTAACCCTCTCTGAATCGGGTCTCTACCGCACTGGGGTTTTCTTTTCCATGGGTTGATAGGTGGATTTTAAAGCTCCCTAAATACACAACTTCTATGTTTCAATGTGAAGTGTGATCAAGGCAGCTTATTGGATGCCTACACCCTTGATCTTAACTTAATCTATAAATTCTCTTGTGGCCCCTGTGGGGAGAATTTAGTGAGTTGGTTTAAGTTATTTTTAGGTGGCTTTATTTTCTTAGTGGGTGAATGTGTGTGAGCGTATGGTGAAAAATCTCATAATTTTAACATATGGATATCGGTGATCCTTTACAAAAGTCCCCTGGTTAAACTATGTGACGTTGTTCCTTGCTCAAATAGAAAGCATTTGCGAATAATGGGCCGCTTCCAAATCCTCCTAGTTAGTCTATGTGAGTGACTAAAGGGAGATGGTGAATCACAAATGTAGAGCATTCATATGCTTGTTTAGGGTCACCGAATGGTGCAAAGGCAACATAGATTACTTGCTCTAGTTGGCGATTCAATCCTAGTCCCGCAATTTCCTAAATGCAAAAATTGAATTTAAACTAAACAATTTCTACACTAGCTTATGCATATGTGGCTTTGAGCCACTTACTTGGACTAGTTAAGCTAAGTGTGCATACCAGAATGTGCAAAAAACATAAATTGTTCAGAAAGCAACGGTTAATTCACCTCCTACTTAAACTATGTGAACACTTTTTGCAAAAACCAACTTAAATGAAAACTAACTAAATGCCTACAGAAAGCAGCAAAAAATGATTTCTCAGAAGCTGTGGGGTATCAACACAGGTGTTGGCAGATACATTAGGGGATGCCCAACACACTTACAAGCAGAAAAAATGCAGAAAATAGGGAGAAAAAATCTCTCCGCAATTTGCGCGCAAAATTCCTTGACAGGTGTGCCTTCCTGCACGCAGGTCACTCCTGAACGTGCACAGTGCGCCTATGTGCTAAAAAACTACGCACAAAAATCCTGCAAGTAAAAATATTAGGAGGTGCCTTCTTCAGTCTGCCACCTCAGTGAGTCTAGGGACTGCAAGATGGGTTAGAGGACTATCAGCTCCACTCTAGCATAGACAAAGGGTCTCCTGCAAAAGATTGCACAACCACATAAAATTGAAACACGTCAGTGGAGTCACCAATCCTGTTGTTGTGGATTCGACGCACAGGTGTACGAAATCGCACGAGCTTAGAGAGTGTGGTCTACCGTCTAAACTATTGGTAACAGGTAGAAAGTAGGGGGAGCTCAAAAGCATAAAACTTAATGGAAATAATATGCTGAAGTATGCTCTTGTTAAAATAAAACTAAAAAAACACAAATATACAGAAGCTATATAGAGAGTTCCAAACAATAATAATGCAAACGATGGCTCGATGGCCTCTTCTTATTAAATGTTCAAAAAGGAGAAGAAATTTTACCCACTTGCCAAAGGGCACCTAGGCAATGGCTCTAGGTCCCAATGCAAGGATGTTGCCTTCCAAGCTCTGCCTCTGATGCAATCTCACTCTCTCTCTCTATTGTGGTGGACTAAGATGTTGGGTGGCCAACAATCGAGTCCTCTTTAGCTCCAGCTCCGGGTCACACACAATGCTGGTGTTGCTTGGGCAACTTTGGTCAGCATAACCTTGTGATCACCCTTTGTTCATCTCTTGGTGGGTTTATATAGGTGAGCTTCAAATCCTCCTTCCCTCCCTTGGTACATGATGGATGGTGACCCAAGGGAGAGGTTTGATTCCATTGTGTGCTCAAATATTCTTTTGTGTGCTCACATAATGTCTAAGGAGACGTTGGTGGGTGTCCTTAGGCAGCTTTCACATAAGGAGTAACTGTCCTTTGCTTGTTGTGGTCCTGAAAAGTGACTTTTTCGATTTCCAAGAATGCATGCTTGTCAGGAAAAAAGGCGCATAGAAGGGGCTCTTCTCGAAGGAAAAAGCATGCATTTGAGCATTTATGACTAGTTCAAATCTAATTTTCTGAAAACCTTAAAGATTTTAAATACTTCATGATTCCATAATGTATTCCTGTCCTGTAAATCCTTGGGCTCAACATTAATTAATGTCATCTTCTATTGTACGCTTTTCCAGTGTTAACGGAGGTTTTTGATCCCAACAAGAATCCATCTTCGAAGAACAAGATAGAAAAGTGAAATAAGGACGCACCGAGTTAAGGTTATAAATAGTGAAAGATAAGAAAAATGACAAGGAAAAAGGGACGCATAGGTTAAGGTTATAAATAATGAAAAGGTAGAAAAAAAAATGACAAGGGCCCTTGTCATTTTCATCTTTCACTATTTATAGCCTTTCAAAATCTTGCACATGCGTCCTTCTTTCACGGCTTGTTTCTCATCTTTTACGAAGATGGATCCTCGTTGGGATTTGAAACTTTCACGACCAATGTTTTTCAACTTGTAAATACAATTTGTGGGAAAAAGCTCTGCAATTCAACACAACAAAATATTCAACTACATCTTCTGTGGGTTAGGACATGTGGAAAATTCAACCTAAAAAGGTGGTGTGATGGGTGCAGCTGCAGTGGATGCACCTTTCAAAGCCTCAGGTGTGGACAATTCAACCTTAAAATGTAGTGTGATGGGTGCAACTCAGGTGGTTGTAAAGCCTCGGGAGTTGTCTACGGGTTGCCATGACTCATGAGGGATGAATTCACATTTTTTACCCATTTATTTCCATAATTCCCTCATTAAGTACTGGTTTAAGACTCAAGACTATGTTCTCTAGTGATAAACCTCAACTCAGAAAGTTGTATATGATATCTCCTTGTCCTTGACGCAAATATTTTAACTCTGAACCTTGTACTTGTTCCCTGACTCAAAATTTGTCTAATATGATATAAAATGTTAAGTCACGTTGAAGATGGATTTTATTACTATAATTTTTAAAATTTAGAACAATATCTTCATAGTTGCAATTTGATTTTTTGCAAGATTTTTGTAATAATATCTTCATAGTTGCAATCTGATTTTCTGCAAGATTTTTGTAATATTATCTTCATAGTTGCAATCTGATTTTCTGTAATATTTTTGTAATAATATATTCACAGTTGCAATTTGATTTTCTGAAAGATTTATGTTGAAATATGACCTTGGTAATTTTAGTGTCTTTTAATATGTTTGAGAGAATAAGTAAAATGCTTTAAATTCTGAAACAACCAATCAACAATTCTGCCATATCTGTAAATATAATAGTTGGTTAACGAGAACCTTATCATTTTCTTTCTTGGATTCATGTTTTTCGTCTTTTCAAGGATTAAATTAGTAAGGAATTAATAATTTAATTATGGTTTTCATTGTTGGCTCATGTTATTTGGGACATGCATGTCACATTGTACCATCACACTCTCACAATAAATCTCGAATGATGAAGTGGTTAGGCAAGCCTTTTAAAGGTTCAAGTCACAAAGTGTTAGATAGACACTACGTAAGGGTGCATTTGGAGGTGATAATGTAATTTGGCATGTGCCCTCTAATGCCACGATAATCCCTAATTCATGAGAGTGTACTGTCTTTTAAACTTCAATATTCTATCTTTTATCTCTAATAAAGTTAGCGTCATGCTAGTGATTAATTTGAAACTGTATTTTAGTGGAAAAATTCACTATTTTTTGGTGGAATAGTTCATAATTTATTCTGATCTTTGTTTGCAAGTGTACTAGTCACGATGATAAATGTGTGGTTTACTTCAGAGGGTTCTCAGTTCTTTCTAGATATTCTTTTCATCATTTTCTTTGAATAATTCTTTAGTTCTTTACCTTCATATTTTGTCCCCTGCACAATTTCTCCTGACGTCCATGTTCTTATGTTTATTGGTTGTTTCTATGGAAATTTTTTCCTGAGGTTATGCAAGGTAAATCTAAATGAAAAAAATACTATTTTACATATTGATATTTGTTCAAGGCATTGTTGTGTGATACTTGAATTTCATAAATCTAGATTTCTATTTCGTTATCTATATCAATATATAAGAACAAGCCCATGTATTTTTCAAATTTCTCAAACTATGGAGTTGTTCCTTTCCTGTTGCATGTTCTTTTATATTGTTCTTTTGTGATACAAATTTCTAGTTGTGCTTTCCAGTTATTCTCCTACGTAGTACATGATTTATTTGATTATATAAAAAGTCTTACAAATACGATAACATTGATTCTTTTATGTGGACATTTTTGTTTGGGATGGTCCATTACATAATCAAGATGAGGAGCTGGATCATGCAATTGGACTTTATCTTTCTGAAGAAATAACCGGATCAGATGGTATATGATGGCAATTTCATTTTTTTATAGTTAATTTTAGTTTAATTATGTCATTTAGCTCGATGCTTTTCATATATTCAACTAAAATTCTGTTTCTTAACAGGACTTTGTCATTTCCATGTTTTAGTGAAACTGTTTATGGTTTGATACTCTCATACGACCATTATCAAGTTACATGCACACTCATTAGAAAAAACAAGAGAAGTTTTCTTGCCATGACTATCTTTCTTTGTCATTATTGACTTAACAAAGTCTTTTAGCTAAGAAATTAGTTTCAAGGTTATGGCATAACTTGTTTTATAAATTGAACACAAGTTATATCCAAAAAGTTATCTTGTAAACTACTTATCTAGTTTTATGCATTCCATTTAAAATTGAATCTAGTTTGAAATTTGAACAAGTTGTTCCAGAGACTTGAATATTAAGATATTTTGGTGCAAGGATTAAAAATTATCCCTTAAGGCCTCTCATTTATTCATTTATTTTATTTGAATATAACATTTATTATTAACTTAGAACCACTTGGCACAAATACGTCATAGATCAATATCATACTTTGTAGAGTGTCGTAGAATAAAAATAGGAGAAAGGACACTGAATTATTTCAATTTTCCTTGTTCTTACTGCCAACCCTTGCAGTACCTCCACAAGTTTTAAATGGAAGTTCTGAAATATTTGGTATCTATTATCATCATGAAATTTATGGTATCTTGTCTCCATGTTTATGGGAAATGCATTGGCTGTTGGGAATCAGGATTTATTTTGGTATGGTTTTTTTATTGAGTTCCATTTTGGTCTTGAATATTGTGCTCCATATTTATAATATCAAAGTGAAATTTGTGAATTACCCATCCCTTGTCATGATTACTTGACTCTAAAAACTTATAGTAGGTGTTCGTACAAAATATCGTGCAGAGGAATGGTGTTAAATTTTACAAAACACATGGCTTATCCCTCCTGTGCATATTCATAATTACATATTTAGTGAAAGAAGAAAGCATACTTAGTTGTGGAAAATAGGAAATGCTTGTGACCCATTCATCACCTTGGTTTTCCAGTGCATATGGGAACAAAATGAGCTAAATCCTAAGACTAACTAAATACTTAAAAAACATACTTATATTGTAATATATACTGTGAACAAGATTTGAAGTACGAAATTGGTATTGGGTCACAATAATTTGTCATGTTGGTAAGACCAAACGAACAAAAGGTAACATCAAACCAACTTTGGAGTCCTAGGACCTAAACTTCAGAATCGGAGGGGCTCTCTCTATATTTGTATAAAAAAGATAACTTGATTGATTTAGGATGTTCATTTTAGGCTAGTTAAAATTATAGGGTTGTTTGTTTGTTTTGTTTGAGGTTGGGTTTACTTGTTAAGAAGAATAAGTGGAAGTAGAGAAATTAAAACCATTGTGGGAAACTTCACGTGAAAGGTTTGGAAAGTACAGCAACAAAAAAAAAAAGAAAGGGTGTTTCATAGGCCAAGTTAACAAGCCAAATGGATATTAATAGCTCAGGTGGGTTTAGGGTGTGAAATGAACATTAAGTTGTGAGTTTAGTAGGTTTAAAGGGAAATTAAGAATAATTTAACATATACTAGAAAAAGAAGAGTCTTTAAGATCACTATGCTTAAGAAAGAACCAAAGGACAGGGCACACCATAAACTTCTTTGGCCTAGCTTTATCAAGTAAACTTTGAGACAAAAATCTAGCAAACCCTAGAGAGTAGGGAACTTCTAAATTCTCTAGCTATTTACCTTCAGAGAAAGAAAACATTGAGGATAACAAAAAATTGATGATTAAAGAGCAGGGAACTCATAAATTATTCAATCATACTTTTAAAGACCTTCAAAGTGACTATTCAAGATAGACCAAAGGACAAGGCAAACAATAAACTTCTTTAGCCTAAACCCTAGTAAGCAAACTTCAAAGAAAGGCCTTAAAAAAAATGTTTCAAGCCACACCAAAGGACAAGGAATACCATAAAATTCTTCGGTTTGGCTCTTATTAAATCATTTTAAAGTCAACAAGCTAGGTGGAATCAGAAAGAAATTAAGAATTCTCGAATCAGACCTAGCAGAGGAAAACATTGAAACAACAGAGTGCAGACAGACTTAAGGTGCCTCTAAACAACATATCTTAACCTAAATTTTCTGTTATATTGCAAGAGAAAATATGAACAATATTTAAAACAAAATGAAATAAATATAAGATCAGAACAACATCACCATTTCAACAAGTTCATGAATCCTGTGAATATGCTTGCTCCATTGATATTCAGTCCAAAACAATTACAAAGCTCCAAAGCCAAACTTATTTCACAACTAAAAGTCTATGAGGCATTCAGCTCAACAATAAAACAACAAAAATATGAAGCATAAATGCAGTATTTATATGAAAAATGAGGAGGTGAACCCTAGCTAGGGTTTCAAATGTCATTTATTACATAGTTAATGCATTTTGACCTTTGAGACCATGCAAGGCCTAAGTTAAAATATCTAAAACTCATTTATTGCAAAAATAATTTCTAACATAACTATTTGAGCTAATTTTGGAAATTTTTTGAATTTAAGGCTTCAAAATATCTTTTAAAATAACTCCTGGTAAGGGCGTAGCACCACTGCAAACATGCAGTTCCAAGACTGAGAAAATGACCTAATTTGCAGCTAACGTTTGGAGGCCTTCCCGGTGTCCAAATGAGCTCCATGATGGCTCATTGGAAAGGTATATGAGTCTATTTTCCAAATGTTCTTCCAATTTATAGAATGTTTCCCATTTCCTTGTCAAAAAGCACTTCTCCGAAGACTTCTAAATGCGTAGCGCCAATGCCAAAAAGAGGGCAGAAAGGTGATTTTTGGGTAGTTTTTGGCCTTTTTGAGGGACTAGTTTTGCTCCAAATCCTATGAAAATTTATGAGGTTGATGTAATTTCCATTAAGAACATTAATATACTAATCATTTTTCATTTTAGTGCCCCCAAAAAGAGCGCAACGCTAGTGGCTCTACATGTTTGGCCCAATTTCTGTAAGTCAAATTGTCAAAAATTCAAAATGTGTACAAAGTGCCAAAATTTGGAATTTTCTTTGCTGATCAAGGTTGGGAGGCTTGGAGGGACACCTCAGCAAGGATATTGAGCTTCTCTTTCTCCTTTACCTCAGTCAAATCTTGAATCTTTGCATGGGCATGTTTGAGCTTGGCCCTTGCAATCCCGTCTCTCATGGCATAATGTTTTTCCATCTTTCTCTGCATGTTAGTGTCTCTCTTTGCCTTCTATAGTTGACCCTATAGGTGAAAATTGGCTCTCTCTATCCAATACTATCTATCCTTGCTAATTTATATGGCAAGGAGCTCACTTGGAGTGAGCTACTTTGCCAATTCTACCTCTTTTTGTCTTTCCTGGGCTAAAGCCCTCTTCAGCCCAATGGCCTTTGGCCTCTGTCTAGGAAGCTGATCTTCCTCATCATCACTGTCATCAAAAGTGACCAAGGTCTCATATAACAAAGCCTTGGCCTTTCTAGCCTCTTTCTGAGCTCTGATTTCCCTGACCTCACTGATGGCTTGCTTTGTATTCAATTGCTGATTCTCTAACTCAAAAATTTAATCACATTCTTTGCCCTAGCAAGATTAGCTTGAAGCTCACTAATCTTGGCATCCTTTCTCTTGATCAAAATATTGATGATTCTCTCTGCATCCTCATCTTCAATGTCAATCAACTGAAACTCTTGCTCAGTTTCATTTTTGTCTTCCTCCTCAAAAATGATATGCTTTGTAACCTTTTCCTTGCCCTTATCAACCTATTTTGCTGATGAAGAAGGCATGGACCATTTCACCTCAAGTGAATAAAAAAAATGCCTGTGGCCTCTCTGATAGGTCAAAGGAAAAGGCTCAATATTATGCATTTTAGTGCCAGCTGTCCCAATATATTTTTCACTACTTGAGGCCCTGGTATCAAGAGATGATGGTGAAGGCTTGTGAAAAGGTGATGAGGGAGGATCAACATGAGGTGAATGGATGTGATTGGATGGTGATGAATGAACAGTGGGATGTGATGAACAAGTAGGAATGGGATGATGAGATGAGGAAGGGATATCCTGCTCACGATGAATAGGTGGAGTGATAAAAACCTCATTGGAAATAAAGGTATCCCATGTAATGTTTTTCTACTGGAGCTGATGCATAACCACCATTTTGATGAGTGAATAATGAAATAGGCTCTGCATTTGCTGATTATAATCTCTTTTTCACAATGTAGGCCATTTTGTCAATGCTAGGGAAAAGATAATATGGTATATGCATCATCCTAACTCTAGTGAAATGCATAAGAAGAAGGATATGGTATGAGTAGAGGCGTGAAAACCTTCCCTCACAAGTAAAACACTTCATGATTATCTTCATCATGGGTGCATATCTGTCAATAAGATGAGAAAAAAGGAAGATGGACTTGTGGTGATATTTATACCTAGGTTTGTGGTATCGTTCAAAATAACTCATGTCCAGGTTTTCTTGTTTGAACCACTTCTCTCCGACACTAGGTATCCCTGTAGCAGCTGCAATGGCATCAATGGACATCTCAAATGTAACCCCAGCAAGATTGACCTGCTTTTCATGTAGATTAATGATGAATAGTCTTGTTAGATCTGGGTGATTTTGGACTTGTTGCACTCTCTCACAAAACTCAAAGAATCCCACATGTTTAAAGTAAGAAACAGTAAGAGGAGATGCCACGAGTTCCCTTGTGGTGATGGGTTTGATCATGTCTCCTTAGCATTTTTGGCTTAATAAAACTGTATTCACCCTCATAAATTAAGACTCTGTTTTATAAAACCCTGGGGTATAAGTGAAATGAGATGAGGAGAAGGGAATGAAATGGCAGTTTTGAACAGATAAAGGGAGAGTGAAGGGGTATAGGTGTGGAAATGAGTGAAGGGAAAACTAACTCAATGACAACCCTAAATCAATAAAAATACCCTATCTATAACTGATATTCTGTTTAGGAGGATGAAATAAGTATATAGACAGTGATCTCAAATTTTTATCTAGGGTTTGATTAGGGTTTTATTAGGGTTTCATTTCCATTCAATTAATAGTGGTCAAATAGCTTCAAAGCAAGTTTCATGTCATGTACTTACCCCTCAAGAGTGCTTGGAGGACTTTGGCAATAATTTTGAGAATATTTGATGTGATTTGAGTGGCCCCAACCCTTAGCAATCTCCTTTGTCTAGGCACACAGTGCCACTAGCTGAGGGTGCAACGCCAACCCAAGAGTGCAGTGCCAATCTCTGAGCACGCAGCGCCAATTCAAAATTTCACAGGGTCCTTTCAGGCAAGGGCATAGCGCTTTGGCAAGGGCACAGCACCAACTCCCAGGCACACAATCCCAGTGTAAGGCACGTTGAAAAAATCAGGCAAAGGCGCAACGCCAACTCCGAGGTGCGCAGCGCCAGGAAACTTTACCCAATTTTTCTCAGAAAACCTCGAAATTATTCCTTGCTGAGTGCTCTTGATCTATTGAAGGCAAAAATGATTCATTTGAAATTTTTTATGAGCTTTTATAGCCAAGTGGAATTTGATTTTAACTTTGAAACCCCACTTTCTAATGTTTAAAAGTATCCTTTCTTTATCAATGATACTCTTTGACAATTGTTTGCCTACAGGTTGCTGAAGTCATGAAGTTGGCTTTTCTTTTGCTCATGGAGGCATGATAAGTTCATTTTGACAAGTTTGGGATTTAATCACATAGTAGCATCTTCAAAACCTTATGTAGTTTCCACCATAAAGTTCAACTAATCTTTTCCACCTTCTCTGGCCACATTTTTCAAAACCCTAAGTGTCTGCAGTTCTTTACAACAATCATCAGTGTTGTCTTCTAAGTTCTTTATATCCCTTTCAAGTTCATACATTTCTGTCCAATTCACCTTACCTTTTTCCATATTCCATCAATATTTTCTGATAGACTTTCTTCATGTTTGGCCTTGTGTGCTTCCTCCATGTCATTTTCCTGCAAGTAATCACTACTTTGGCACTCAAATGGACTAACAAGTTTATAACCCTTGGCATCTATAAGGCCAAGTTTTTCCTCTTTCTCTTGATGTAATTTTTTTTCATTCAGGATTAGAAATTCTACATCATCAATACTTTATGTTGATAAATCTTCCAACACTTCTCTTGACATTATAAACTTTGGTTGCTATGCCACTTGCGAGTTAAGGCGAGGCCTTGGAGAAGTTTGGAAATTTTAGGTCTTCTTGAATAACCATGTCTTGACTTTCTATTAAATTTGATCTAGATTCTAGCAAAGGAAAAGCAGTGCCTGAAACATCCAAGGATAACCTAAAAAAAATGTAAAACCCTAATGACCTAATGTGAGTGTCCTTTGACCTGATTTTGACTGGAATTTTACTTGGTGATTTTCAAGTGAAAACAAAGTATTGTTATACGTTGTTATGCCCAAAGGGACATGGGAATGAGTTAGCAACAGGAAACCCTAGAGGGAGGATGGAGTTTATTGATAGGGGAAAATGGGGGAAATGAGGCTTTAGGTAGGAAAGAAATATGAAAATGAGAAGTATAAGCCCATAAGGAGTCTTTTAAGAGCAACATGGTAGCTTTGAGATGGAAAACTGATAGATAGGGAAAAATGTTTTTATTGAGATAATGAAGGCAGTGAGATTTCTAAAACTCAAGATATTCAAGGAATATTGTTTTCAGAAAACTATAACCATCCTATAGTCATCCAAAGATAGTGAAAAATACTAATGACTTATAGTGGCTCCACTTGGGGAGGGTAGCTCCTTCAGGAGGTGTTAAGAACCTCAGATCTCTGATTTTGTAGATGAAATGTCTCACATGCTTGCTGATTTCCTTCATTTTTCAATGCTGATCTTGTTGCTATTCCTTGAAGATGTGATCTTAAAATCTGAAAAAAACATGATTGCTTCAACATCAATTCTACCTAACCATCATACTTTTCCTAGAATTTTTTCTTCATTTGGGTGCATTTGGACTTGCAAACCCTAGACATCATTCTTCTTTTGAAAGAAGAAAAACTATCTATTTCTACCCTTATATCATCCAAAGGCTCAAATTAGACTGATGAGCTCTTTTATTCTCTACCTAATCTACTTATCCGTCAAGAATAAACATTTTGGCATATTTTCATTCTCTAATCTATCAAAATAAAATTTAAAACATGACCAAATCAAGGTTAAGCAGTTTGATTTGTCATGAGCTGTGGCATCTTGGACAAGCTGCACACAATATTTATTTTGAAAAAGTAAAACTAGAAACTTGAGGGCTATAAGTTGGAAATTGTCATTCATCCCTCTCTTTCTCTTTGGTTCAGATTTGAGCTTTGGGGACCAATATATTTTCCTAACCTAGTCTACTGATAAGCCAAGTTTAAATTATTTGGAAAATATTCATTTTCTAACTTATCAGCAGAAATTTAAAACATGTTCAATCATGGTTAGGCTATATGACTGAACAATAATTTCTTTTCTCAAAGGTAGTGGCATTTGGACTTGCACACTTTCAGAAACATTCTTTTTTGGTATGGGGCTTTACCTCTTCTTTTTATCTACCCTCTTTTCTTCTTTTATTTGTTTATTTGTTTCATTTTTCTAATCTTTTATTTAAGCAATGTTATGCACAATGAATAAAGCTTTAAACTAAGAACTTCAACAAAAGTAATTCTTAAGCATCCTGCCATTGACAAGACCTCCAAATAACTCTGTTCCATCCATTTCTTGTAGAAATAATGCATTGTTACCTCTTGTTGAATGGATGATGTATGGACCTTTCCACAAATTTTCAAATTTTCCATGCTTTCCTTTGTCCTCTCTTCTTGAATCCCACTTCAACACTTTGTCTCCAATCTAGAAATCATTAGCTTTAGTCATCTTATCAAATATTTTCTTAATATTCTCTTGCATTTCTTGTGTTCTGTTATATACTTCTTCCCTTGATTGCTGCAATTGAATGGTTTGGTTCAGCCTCCTTTTTATATCATTCTTCTCTGATTGTACCTCTTGAACAAGATTCATCACTGGGACTACCAAGGATGTTGGAAAAACTGCATCCATGCCATACACTAGTTGATAGGGAGACATGTTAATTTATTTCTTGTTTATTAATCTTTCCACCCATAGTGCATGCACTAGTTTGCTATGCCATGACTTATTGTTTTATTCCAACAACTTCTTGATGATATTTAACAAAATTTTGTTGGAGGAATCAACCAACCCATTACCTTGAGGGCAATAAACTGTAGAATTCCCTAATGTAATGTGATACTTGTGGCAAAATTCCACCATTCTCTTGGATTTAAATCAGCATTAACAATGATGATTTTTCTTGGGAAACCAAATCTATAAAAGATGTGATTTTCAAGGAATTTGATGATTACTGGGTCAGTGGCAGTCCTTGAAGGGATGACTTCTATCCATTTGGTGAAATAGTCAGTTGCAGTGAGGATCCATATGTGTTGGGCAGAGGAGGCACGGTGGATTTATCCAATGAAATCTAAACCCCATTGTTGAAAAAGAGTTTCAACATTGATAGGGTGTAAAGGCAAAGGTAGTAGTTTTCTCTTTCCGTCAAAGATTTGGCATTTATGGCAAGTCACTACTAGCTTGTGGATATCAGGGAAAAGAGTGGGCCAATAGAAACCAACTCTAAGGATTTTGTTAGCATTGGTTTTCCAATAGAGATGACCTCCACATTATCCTTCATGAAACTCATGCATGATTCTATTTGCATCTTCTTCAAGTAAACATTTAAGCAGGATACCAACATAATTTTTCCAATATAAAGCCTTATCTAGAATGCAAAAATTCACAACCTTTAGTTTCAAGAATCTGGCCTTTGTTTTGTACAAACTAGGAGGAGCATTTAGATTAAAAAGCACATATAATATATCAGCATACCAGAGTGAGTTCAGAAATGCCTCTTCAATAGGTGGAGTCACGAGTTCCTCTTGTTCATCCAAGGAATGTATCATGTTTATGTTCAGTGCTTGAAAGTTTGTTTCAGCCATCAGTTTGGCCAGTCCTTGCCCTCTTATTAGCTTGGTGGGCTTGATTTCAAAATCATACTCTAAGATGAAAACAATCCACTTACCTCTTTTACCATCAGGATCCTGAGTTAGTATCTCCTTAACAACTGTATGAGGAACAAAAGCAATGGCATGTGAATGCAAGATGTAAACTTTGAAATATTTTAAGACTTTGATTAAAGCAAAAGCTTGTTTTTCCATAATGTTATATTTCAGAGGTGCATCTCTTAGTGCCTTGCTGAAGAAAGCTATGGGCTATTCTTGTCCCATTATGTTCTTTTGTAGTAATACTACAACAATTGTGTGTTCTGATGCAAATGAGAAGATGAAGAAGTCCTTGGTAAAGTCAGGGCTGATTAGAATCGATGTTTGGGTAAGTGCTTGTTTTAGTAGTTCAAAGGATTGCTTTGCTTCTATGGTCCATTTGACTCCTATCTCTCTTTTCAGCATGTTTGTAATGTTTCTTAGGAGTTCTACAAGGTTTGGTATGAACCTTCTTAATAAGTTGATCATTCCAATTAAAGATTGCAGCTCTTTGATGTTCCTAGGGTGACTGATCTGCAATATCCCTTCAATCCTTTTTGGATCAATCTTGATCCCTTCTTTAGATATTATGTGGCCTAGAAGTTTTCTTTCTTGAAGGAAAAATAGAGTTTTCTTGGGATTCAAAGATAAACCATACTTTCTACACTTTTCAAAGACTTTTCTTAAGTGATCTAGGTGTTCTTCATCGGTTTTTGAGTAAACAGTGTTGTCATCAAGGTATATCACAATGAAGTAACCTATTTCTTTGGAAAAAGAAATGTCCATGGCTCTTTAAAAAGTGGCCCCAACATTCATTAACCCAAAAGACATTTTGACATACATGAAGGTGCCCCAGGGTGTAGTGAAGACGGTTTTGTGCTGATCATTTGGATGTACTAGCACCTAATTATACCCTGAAAAAACATCAAGCAAAGATATTCTTTTGGAGCCAACTACCCTTTGCAGTATATGATCCATATTTGGTAAAGGGTAGTTGTCTTTTAGGGAGGCTTTGTTCAAATTTCTGAAGTCTATGCATAGCCTAATTTACCTTGTTTTATTCCTCATTGACACAAGGTTTGAGACCCATTATGAGTACCTGAGTGGGACTATTATCCCTGCATCATACATCTTTTTGATTTCTTTCTCAACTATAGGCATTGGGACAAGGTTTATCCTACGGAATTTATGCTTAAATGGTTTCTGGTTTTCTTTGAGAGGAATCTTATGCTGAATGATGCTTGTGTCATAGGACTTCAAGTCCTCATAGCCCCATGCAAACATATCCTTAAATTCTTTGAAAATCTCAATGTATTTATGTTTTATAATTGCTAGCAATGTTTTGGATAGTTTTATCATAGGTTCTTCCTCATTGCCTATGTTGCATTCTTCTACATATGTTTCAGTGGATTCTATTTTTTGGCTTCCTAGCTACATCATTGAAATCAAACAGTTCTTCTAAGGGGGCAAGTCCTCTTGGAAATAGGTTGTCTTTGCATTGCAATACCTCAAGGTCCCTTTTATCTGAATCTTCACACAATTTTGCCTCATGTGGGTGTTCTAGCAGATTTACATCAGCAACATAAGGTGGCTCCGTTTTTTGTGTTTGTTCCTTAGCAGAGCAACCCTCTTCATGGTCTGAGTTTGTTTTTTTCATTTCAAGTTCATTTTTGGATTGCAGGAAGTCTTCAATATGTTTTTCACCTTCAAAATCTTGCAAATAATCTATGTTATCAGGGACTGTTGGTCTGCTTTTGACCTTTACCGTGTATTGTTCATTGGCATGAGGCAATTGGCAAGTGCTGGTAGCGAATGCTAGTTCATTTGCAAGGCTGTTTTGAGTTCTTGGGACAGAGGTAAGTTCATATTTTTCAAATATTTTTAGGAGGTTTAAGGCAACATTTATATATTCTCTTAGCCTAGGATTTTTGGCTGAATATTCTCCTTTAATTTTCTTAATAATTAACTCGGAATCTCCTTGAATAGAAATCCTCTTAGCTCCTATAATTTTCCGCAATTGTAACCCTAGGAGAAGAGCTTCATACTTTGCAATATTGTTTGTACATTGAAAATCTAGCTTGTAAGGGTGACCTTCATTAGTGTTGTGTATACAAACACCTGCTCCTGAACCAGCTTTGCCACAAGAGCCATCAAAACTCATGTTCCAAAGAGTTTCAAGTTCAGATTTTCCATTGTGTTGTTGTTCATGGCGCTAGGGTTTTGGCTGTTATGTTCTTCATTTGGTGTTTGGTTTGACTATTCTGACAGGTCTTTCTCTTCCTCTTTTCAGCTACTTGTTCATTAATGTCATCTTCATTGTATACAATAAATGAATCAAGGTCTGAATGGATAGAATAGAGAGGGGTGTTATTTGGCTTATCTTGGCTGCTTACCATGTATTTCATGTGAGATTCTCTGTACAATATTCTTGTTTGGTTAAAGACTGGAATAGTAGCATAGGTCATGTCCATTTGGAGGGTTCCTTGGAGTTTGGCTCCCCATGATGTAGATAAGAGCATGCCATATTTTGGGGGAATGTCAGCCACTACAATATCCATGACAAGGCTCTTGGCTGGTATTTGTGCCAGATTGACACATAGATCTTTGATTAGAGCCAGACATTTAACTCTACTTGAATCAAAAGAGTACAAGTCTTTGTATGGTCTAGTTATTTCGAGGCCTAATATTTCCATCACTACCTTTGACACGAGGTTATGTGAAGCACCAGAATCTAACCTGGCGTTGTGTAGGATTTTGTCATGGATGTTCAAACTGACATAGAATGGAGGCACAACTCCCTCTTTAAACTTTCCCTCTACCTCTGGTCCAAAAAACAATTTTGGCTTGTCATCAGTTAGATTTAGAGTATCAGTGTCATTTCCTATGTTTAAAGCTTTCAAAACTTGAGATCTATATACATCTTGAGTCACTAATTCAGTAAGGGGTATGAATATTTTGATCTTGGAAATTTCACTCTCAATACTGAATGGTGCCTGTGTTCTTGGCAGAGTTAGATCAGTTTTATCATACATGGTTTTTTCAGCAACTTTAGCTTGCTGAGTTTTATTTGGAATCTTAGTTAAAGCAATTTTTTCAGGGCCACTAGTTGATGTACTAGGGCAACTTTGGTCACCATCATGTTGGTTGATTTTGTTTTTTATTTGATCAAAATTCTCAGCCATTATGTTGGTATTTTCTGTTGTCTTTTTAGGAGTGTTTTCAGGGGTCTTCCTAGCAGAAATTTCTAGTTTGTTCCTCTTGGGGATATCTTGGGTTTTCCTACTTATGAGGTCATACTTCCTATGAACCTCCATGATATAATTTTCAAACCCTAGTTTGTATTCTTCAGAGTCTTCATATGTTCTTTCAGTTTGGTTTAAGGAAAACAGACCTTGTTCCTCTTCTGTGAGGAAAATAACGTCATCACTATCAGAGCTCATTAGATTCACATGGTTTTCTTCTGGATCTTCCGTCTCTCTTTCCTCTTCATCTACATAGTTTTCTTGGAAAGGAGGTCTGATTTGCTGGTCATTTTCTCTTTGTCTTATTTGAGGAGGGTCTTTTCTGAAGTTTTGGTTTCTGTTTTTATTTTGAGGATTTGTTTGGTTTTCCCTAGGGGGTGCTCTTTCATTTAAGTTAATTCTCTCCATCATCCTTTCCATTGTCCTAACTAGGCTGTCAATTTTAGCATCAGATGTGGAGGCCATAGGTTCCTCTTTGTATGTAACCCTCTTTTTTGTTCTCATTCTAGCCCTTTTAGCAATTAGATTGGTTTCTACACTTACTGCTCCTCTTTGCATGTCTTCTAGGGTAAGGGGATCTCTTTCTCTTAATTGGTAAGCGATTTCTGGATCAAATCCATCTGGAAATTTTATTAGGGCTAGGCCTTGTGGGGGTTTCATGTGGGGAGGGAGTACATTATATACACTATTGAACCTAGTGCAATAGTCTTGAACACTCTCCCCAACATTTCTTTTAAGGTTCTCATATTCTGACAAGATTTGAAGAGGATTTTTCTTAGTCTCCCACCTGTTTATGAATATTTGATAAAGGGAAGGGAGATCATGAATGCTATTAGGAGTTAAGTTCTTGAACCATTTCTTTGCTTCTCCCCCTAAAATTTGGGCAAACATTCTCATTTGTATGGTCTTATATTCTATTTCTTGGTAGTCAAAAGCATCATTCATCTTCTCCACATGTTGTTGGGCAATTGTAGGATCGATTCCATTAAAGTGAGGGATTCTAGATTTATAGTCTTGTGGCATAGGAAATAGAGGTTGTGGTAGTACCAGCGGGCATACCATGCTGCCATAATGGGAGGTAATGGAACTCAAGGAGGATTTATAAAAGGAGGGTTTATAAGTGGAGGTGGATGATGAAATGGAGTGGTTTTCATAGTGGATGTATGAGTGGGGGTAGCAGATGTACTTGGACCAGCTAGCTGAGATTGAGCAGATTTGGAACGAAAGGAGTCAAAGTGTTGGAGAAGCTGAAGATCAGGGGGAGTGGAAGGAGAGGCTTCTCTACTAGGACTCTATTGTAAGCTTGTAAGCTCAAGTTTTGTCTGGTCCATCCAACTTTGAGACTTAGTTATGAATAGGTTTATTCTATGGTGTAATTCAAATTGGGTATCTTGCAAGGATGTAAGGTTTTCAGGAAAAGAACTTTCCTTGTGAATTGGTCGGACAATAGTTGAATCTTCAGTCCTAGAAGTTTTTCTTAAGATTCTTTCTGAGTCATCAACTATAGCAAGAGGGTTTGAATAAGGTGAGATCTTCCTACGATTCTTTTGAAGCCATGCTAAACCCACAAAGCAAGAGAGGCTGAAGGTTGTAAGGGTTTTTGATAAACCAATCTGTAAAAATATCTTTTGAATTTACGGTATGTGACTAGGATTTATACTACTAGAAGTGATACATTCCCGAGAATTGTTTTTAGAACTAGTGGAGTCACCAGGTGGATGAGTTCAACTTCCTTGAGGTTGTCTATTGTCCACCATCAAAAATTGGATGCCAATCTTGAGATATTTTTGGGTTTTTTGAGTTCTTTATATAACACTAAGATTTTCAATGAGTGTTTATGTCCCCAGTGGAGTCACCATTATGTTAGGCCCCTAAAATTTGTCAGATTGGTAAGACCAAATAAACAAGCATAACATCAAACCAACTTTAGAGTCTGAGGACCTAGCCTTCCTAGACTCGGAGAGGGCTCTCTCTATATTTGTATAAAATAACTGAGACTGATTTAAGATGTTGATTTGAGCTAGGAGTTAAAGACAAGTAGGGTTTGTTTGTTTTGTTTTGTTGGTTGCTTGTTAAGAAGGGCATATAGAGTAAGAGAAATTCAAACCATTGGGCTATGGGGTCTATGAAAGGTTTGAAGAGTACAACAAAAAATCAAGGGTGTTTCATAGGGCAAGTTAACAAAGCCAAATGGATCTTAATAGCTTAGGTGGGTGTGAAATGAACATTAAATTGTGAGTTTAGTAAGTTTAAGGGGAAATTAAGAATCCTTTAACATATACTAGAACGAGAAGAACCTTTAAGATCACTATGCTTAAGAAAGAACCAAAGGACAGGGCACACCATAAACTTCTTTGGCCTAGCTTTATCAAGTAAACTTTGAGACAACAATCCAACAAACCCTAGAGAGTAGGGAACTCCTAAATTCTCTAGCTATTCACTTTCAGAGAAAGAAAACATTCAAGATAACAAATAAGTGATGATTAAAGAGCAGGGAACTCCTAAATTATTCAATCAGACTATAAAAGACATTCAAAGTGACTATTCAAGATGGGCCAAAGGACAGGGAAAACCATAAACTTCTTTAGCCTAAACCCTATTAAGCAAAATTCAAAGAAAAGCCTAAAAAACAATGTTTCAAGCTACACCAAAGGACAGGGCATACCATAAACTTCTTCGGTTTGAATCTTATTAAATTATTTTCAAGAAAACAAGCTAGGTTGAATCGGAAAGTAATTAATAATTCTCCAATCAGACCCAACAAAGGAAAACATGTGAGCAACAGAAGCAGACAGACTTAAGGTGCCTCTAACAACATATCTTAACCTAAATTTTCTGTTCTATTACAAGAGAAAAGATGAAAAATATGGAAAATAGAAGGAAAAAAATGTAAGATAAGAACAACTTCACCATTTAACAAAGTTCATGAATCCTATGAATGTGCTTGCTCCATTAACATTCAATCCAAAATAGTTATAAAGCTCCAAAGCCAAAAACTCTTCACAACTCAAAGTCTATGAGGTATTTAGCTCAACAGTCAAACAACTAAAACTATGAAGCATACATGCAGTATTTATTTGCAAAATGAGGAGGTAAACCCTAGCTAGGGTTTCAAATGTCATTCATTACATAGTTAATGCATTTTGACCTTTGAGACCATGCAAGGCCCAAGGAAAAATATCTAAAACTCATTTATTGCAAAAATAACTTCTAACATAACTATTTGAGCTAATTTTTGAATTTTTTTGACTTTAAGGCTTCAAAATATCTTTTTCAATAACTCTTGGTAAGGGCGCAGCTCCAAGGTACAGGGGTGTAGCGCCAATGCAAATGCGAAGTGCCAAGACTAGGAAAATGACCTGTTTTGCAGCTGACTTTTGGAGGCCTTCCCGGTGTCCAAATGAGCTCCATGATGGCTCATTGGAAAGGTATCTGAGTCTATTTTCCAAATATGCTTCCACATTCCAGAATGGTTCCCATTTTCCTTATCAAAAACCGCTTCTCCCAGGACTACTAAATGCGTAGTGCCAGTGCCAAAAAGAGGGTAGAAAGGTGATTTTTAGGTAGTTTTTGGCCTTTTTGAGGGACCAATTTTGCTCCAAATGTTCTGAAATTTTCTGAGGTTGATGTAATTGGCATGAGAAAAATTAAAATGTTGACTTCTTTCCATTTGGATGGCCCAAAAAAGAGGCCCAATTTTCTGCAAGCCAAACTATCAAAAATTCAAAATTTGCACCAAAGTGCCAAAAATGGAATTTTCTTTGCTGATCATGGTTTGGAGGCTTGGAGGGACACCTCAACAAGAAGATTCAATTTTTCCTTCTCTTTTGCCTGATTTAGAGCCTGAATATTTGCATGGGCTTATTTGAGCTTGGCCCTTGCAATCCTGTTTCTCATGGCATAATGTTTTTCCATCTTCCTCTGTATGTCAGTGTCTCTCTTTGCCTTCTATAGTTGACCCTATAGGTGAAAATTGGCCCTCCCTAGCCAATATTCTCTATCCTTGCTAATTTCTATGGCAAGCAACTCATTTGGAGTGAGCTACTATGCCAATTTTGTCTCTTTCTCCCTTTCCCAGGCCAAAGCTTTCTTCAACCCAATTGTCCTTGGTCTCTGCCTAGGAAGCTGTTCTTCCTCATCCTCACTATCATCAAAAGTTCCCATGGTATTATCTAGCAAAGCCTTGGCCTTTCTGACCTCTTTCTGAGTTCTGATTTCCCTGACCTCACTGATGGCTTGCTTTGTCTCTAACTGCTGATTTTCTAGATCAAGATAGTTGATCATATTCTTTGCTCTAACAAGATTAGCTTGGAGCTCACTAATCTTGGCATCCTTGCTCTTGATCAACATATTTGTGATCCTCTCCTCATCCTCATCCTCAAGGTCAATCAGCTAAAACTCTTGTTCAGTTTCATGTTTATCCTCCTCTTCAACAATGACCTGCTCTGTAACCTTTTCCTTACCTTTATCGACCTGTTTTGCTGATGAAGAAGGCATGGCCCCTTTCACCTCAAGTGAAGAAAACACATGCGTGTGGCCTCTCTGATAGGTCAAAGGAAATGGCTCAATATCATGCATTTTAGTGCCAACTATCTCCATGTCTTTTTCATTGCTGGATGCTTTGGTATCAAGAGATGATGGTGAAGGATTGTGAAAAGGTGATGAGGGAGGATCAATATGAGGTGAGTGGAGGTGAGTGGATGGTGATGTATGAACAATGGGATGTGATGGAGAAGTAGGAATGGGAGGATGATATGAGGAAGGGATATCCTGCTGATGATGGCCAGGTGGAGTAGTGAAAACCTCATTGGTAATGAATGCCTCCCATGGAATGTTTTTCTGCTATAGCTGATGCATGACCACCATCTTGATGAGTGAATGATGAAATAGGCTTTGCATTTTCTGATTATCATCTCTCTTTTGCACAATGTAAGCCATTTTGTCAATGCTACGGAAAAGATAATATGGTATATGCAACATCCTAACTCTAGTGAAATGCATAAGAAGATGGATGTGGTATGAGTAGAGGCGGGAAAACCTTCCGATCTTGTACTTACAAAAGTAAATGTGGAAAGAATATTTAGATCGATATTTCTACTTGAATTTTACCCCCTTCACCCCTAAACTTAGATCTTTTTTGGGCTGAATGCACTAATTTATCCAAGAGGGAGGAGAAGTCAATCTAGCACAATCTTTTTTCCCTTCGCTTTAAGGGGAGGAAAAAAATTCAAAAGAGGGAAAAGTCAAAGTCAGAGCATCTGGAAAAAAACGATTGATTTCTATCACTAGGCCGGCTAAAAAGCTGCAACATAAAATAGCTAACACAGGCGCTGTGGAAAGATAGGTCTTTAGATCTTGCATTGTAAATTCTACTTATTGATCATAATGTGTAAGTGATTCGATCGTATCAATAGTTATGAATCCTAGGAAAAACTCGGAACTGATTAATATATGGATAATGTGATCCGGGCTGTGGTCCTATTTATAGAAGAGGAAAAAGATGTTTCATCACCATAATGAATAGTGATCTTCTAGATAATAGACCCTACATGCATGTATAAAGTCTTTTCACTCACGAGAACGAAGAGAAATGAAGGTGGGAAAATGTGGGAAACAGATTTCCAATTCTATAAAATAAAATTGTCTAATGATTAGAAGGGATGTAGCGCAGCTTGGTAGCGTGTTTGTTTTGGGTACAAAATGTCGCAGGTTCAAATCCTGTCATCCCTACCTTTCCCTTATTTTCTATGGAAAGAAAGGAACGAAAGATCATTTGATATCGATTCGACGGGAACATCAAATAATTGAATCATATCAGATGCAAAAGTATTTGACTCTAAGAGTATAAAAAAAAGGTATTTTCCTTTATCTACGAATATGAAAGAAAGCGCTCTTAGTTCAGTTCGGTAGAACGTAGGTCTCCAAAACCTGATGCCGTAGGTTCAAATCCTACAGAGCGTGATTCTATTCCTATCAAATCCAACCCTCTAAATTATCGAGAATTCATTCCAACTGGAACGAGCAATGGAATCTGACCTCCCAGGAAAAGTAGGAGGCCAATGAAATTGGAGGATATTCCAGGATCAAAAATCCAATTGATCACCACGTCGGTATTGTGAATATGCAGTTACGAATAATCCGGCCAAAGTTATAGGAATTAGACCTAACACAATTCCGGATGGCAAAGCCTCAATCATTTTGATTCTACGGAATAAGTAGGGATAATAGCTATACTGGATAGTACCCTGAATTTGCTATGAATCTCAATGATCAGAAATTGATATAGAGAGAATAAACGAAATTATTGAAATTGAAATAGTGAACTGAGAGGGTTTCCCCTTCCTTCATTTTGAATAAGTTGTATCTTGCTCGAACTAATGAATAGGACTAGGGTGAAAATGATAGAAGCCAATAAGAAACCGAAATAACTAATTATAGTTATAGTAGGCGTGGAAGGACTTAATGAAATATGGTTTATACATATCTTCATGAGACAATTACCTAAATTTTTATTTTCGTAACCTCGAGATCAGAATACAAAAGATCAATTGTCCCGATTCGTACCAATTCAGGATCCTATACTATAGGATATGTATGAATGAACATGGATGAGAGGAGATCTATCGTAGAAATCTCTTCATTATCCTAGAAATCCTCACATTCATCGAGCAACTAATGAATAGCACCCGCGAATCCCTTCACAAATTGTCGAATGTAATCTTCTTACAGGGTTAATGAATTCTCAATCAGTACGATTGGATCACTTGGCATTATCTTTTTACCAGTAGCTATCAGAGACTGGACCGGAAGAAACCTATCTACATATATAGCCAAAGTTTTGTGAATTTCACGTTTAGGTGTAAGAATATGAATATCCACTTTGTCCTTTCATTTCTAGATCTTATTGATCCAATCATTCGACCCTCTAGACGGATTAGGTTTTTTCAATATTCATTCTTAGAGCCAGTAGAACCCAATATTACAGAAATTACACCTATTGCAAGGAGTAACTCGTAATTTCACATAGCTAAAATTGACTAGGTTCTATTGCACTATCCACTTGGTTTTAGCTAATGAGTAACGCCTACTTGTTAATACAAGGTACTATATAATAAGTCTGCGGCATAACTCCATCTGCGCCGGATACTATTGGAAAAGCAACATATATCTGCGTAGCACCAATGATCCCCGTGCAATCTGAATTACTAAGGTCATCTACACGGGCATAATTTCATGTCGGAATGAAAAAGGAAGAAGTAAAAGTATCATATTCTGGATGAGTTGTGCGGCACTCATCCTCTTTTTCGGTTCTAAAGCCACCTGTATGTAGAAGCTAATTCCAATCGAAAATTTTCACGGTCTATGCAATTGTTACAACATCGATTGAGGGGGTTCCTTACGCCCGAACCTAGGAACGCAATATTCTCTTATTTCTGTTGGGATTCAGTCGCCCAAATAGAGATAGAATAACTGCTGGCAGGAACAGAATCATTCTCCTTTTGATACTCATCAAAATTGTATTGCTGTGTCAGAAGAAAGCTAGCTATACTGGTCCAGTTATAGACTTCAAAGATACCCTTGGTATAACATTGACAATCAAACAAGGATTGAAGAAGATATCAGTAGTTTTCCATTTCCTGATCTCTATCTTTCATGGGATCAATTCCCCCTTGATTGACTTTACAATAATATTTGGAGCTGAGCATGTCTGGGAATACGGGAGAACGCTCCTTTGCTGACATTATTACTAGTATTAGATATTGGGTCATCCATAGCATTACCATACCTTCTCTATTCATTGCAGGTTGGTTATTTGTCAGCACGGGTTTGGCTTATGATGTGTTCGGGAGCCCCCGGCCAAATGAGTATTTCACAGAAAGTCGACAAGAGGTTCCATTAGTAACTGGCCGTTTCGATCCGTTAGAGCAACTCGATGAATTTACTAGATCTTTTTAGGAGGCACTAATGACTCTGAATAGTCATGGGTGCATATATATCAAGAAGATGAGAAAAAGGGAAGATGGACTTGTGGTGATCTTTATACCTAGGTTTGAGGTATGGTTCAAAATAACTCATGTCCAGGTTTGCTTGTTTGAACCACTTCTCTCCCACACTAGGTATCCCTGTAGCAACTGCAATGGCATTAGTGGACATCTCAAATGTAACCCTGGCAAGATTGACCTGCTTGTCATGTAGATTGATGATGAATAGTCTTGTCAGCTCCGGGTGATTTTGGACTTGCTACACTCTCTCACAAAACTCAAAGCAGCCCACATGTTTAAAGCAAGAAACAGTGAGAGGAGAGGCCATGAGTTCCCTTGTATTGATGGGTTCAAACCTGTTTATCTTCCCTCCCTTACGATTATGTCTCCTTGGCATTTGTGCCTCAACACCACTATCTTCTCCCTCAGACATTTTAAACTCTGTTTTGGAAACTTTAGGGTTGAAGTGAAATGAGATGAGGGGGGAAGTTAATGAAATGGCAGCTTGAACAAATGAAGGGAATGAGTGAAGGGGCAAACTAGATGAATGTAAAACCCTAGATCAATGCAATTACCCTTTCTGTGACTGATATTTTGTTTAGGAAGATGAAACAAGGGTAAGACAGTGATCTTAAGCTAAAATTTAGGGTTTCCTTTAGGGTTTCATTTCCACTCAATTAAAAGTGATCAAATAGCTTCAAAGCAAGGTTCATGTCATGTACTTACCCCTCAAGAGTGCTTGGAGGACTTTGGCAAAGATTTGAAAGCAATTTGACGTGATTTGGATGGCCCCAACCCTTGGTAAACTCCTCTGTCTAGGCATGTAGCGCCAATGGCTGAGGGCGCCACGCCAACCCACGTGTAGCGCCAAGCTCTGAGCGCGCAGCACCAACGTAACTTTCACGAGGTTCTTTCTGGCAAGGGCGCAGCGCCTTCAGTAAGTGTGTTGAGGAAAACAGGCAAGGGCACAGCGCCAAAGAAACTTAGCACAAATTCTCTCAGAAAACCCATAAACTCTTCCTTGCTGAATGCTCTTGATCTTTTGAAAAGTGACAATGGTTCTCTTGAAGTGTGAAATGGGCTTTTATAGGCTTGTGGATTTAATTTAACTTTGAAAAACCCACTTTCTAATGTTTGAAGTCTTTTTCCTTTGTCACTGATACTCTTTGACACTTTTTGCTTTTCTGGTTGCTGAAGTCATGAAGTTGGCTTTTCTTTTGCTTACTGAGGCTTGACATGTTCACTTTGACAACTTTGGGATTTAATCACATAGTAGCATCTTCAAAATCTTTTGTAATTTCCACCATAAAGTTAAACTCATCTTTTCCACCTTCTCTGGCCACCTTTTTCAAAACCCTAAGTTTTTGCAGTTATTTACAACAATCCTCAGTGTTGTCTTCTAATTTTTCTATAGCCCTTTCAAGTTCATTCATTTCTGTCCAGTTCACCTTACCTTTTTTTCATATTCCATCAATATTTTTTGATAGACTTTCTTCATGTTTGGCCTTGTGTACTTTCTCCATGTCATTTTCCTGCAAGTAATCACTACTTTGGCACTCAAATGGACTATCAAGTTTATAGCCCTTGTCATCTACAAGACCAGGTTTTTCCCCTTTCCCTTGCTGTAAGTTGTTTTCATTCAAGAGTAGATAGTCTACATCATCAGTGCTTTCTGCTAATAAATCTTCCAACACCTCTACAGAAGTGCCAAACTTTGTCTATTTTTCTCACTTGCAAGTTCTGAACTGAGAAGCTAATCCTCTTTGGAAACTTTAGGTCCTTCTTGAATAACCATGTCTTGACATTCTATTACATCTGAGCCAGATCTTAGCAAAGGAAAAGCAGTGCCTGAAACATCCAAGGATTTTGGGGATCCAAAAGAAATGCTTGTCATAATCAATCCTTCTCATATGTGTGCTAACCTTATTGGAATGAAAGGATGAACTTGAAAAATGGCAAACCCTAATGACCTAATGGGAGTGCTTTTGACCTGGTTTTGAATGAAAATTTGACTTAGAAACTTTCAAGTGAAAAGAGCATTTCCAGAAGTGCTATTGTGCTCAAGGGGACATGGGTATGTGTTAACAAGAAGAAATCTTAGAGGGAGGATGGAGTTTATTGATAGGGGAAAATGGGGGAAATGAGGTTTTAGGTAGGAAAGAAGGATGAAAATGAGAAGTATGAGCCCGAAATGAGTTTTTTTTAAGAGCAACAGGGTGATTTTGAGATGGCAAACTAATAGGTAGGGAAAATGTTTCATTAAGATAATGAAGGCAGTGAGATTTTTGAAACTCAAGATATTCAAGGAATATTGTTTTTAGAAAACTATGACCATTCTATAGTCATCCAAAGATAGTGAAAAATACTGATGTTAACGGGTGGTATCAAAGCTAGGCATGTCAATGACGAAGACCGGTGGTGTATATGACTGTGTCCTCACAGCAGCCATAAATCAATAGTTGCTTCTGGCATGCTTGGTGGTGCTTTCTATAGATATGTTATTGTAAGGTTCTAGAAAAAATCTGTGAAATTATGCATTTTGTATGAATTGGGGTGGGATAATAGGCTTTTTTAATATCAAAGGTGATAAAAAAACAAGTACATTCTATAGACAAGTACTCTAAAGATGAGTGCTTGTTATGAATGAATCTTTGGTAAGTACTCTTCGAAATTAGAATAAATAATATTCTTGTTAACCTTTGGAAAGCTAAACCATTCAAGTTTATTTTATAAATTAGAACTTTTCCATTTATTCAGTGGTTGCATGAAATAATGATTAGTTGGGATGTGGCAAGGTTGTTATTTATTTATAGCCACATGTATGCTAATCTGTGCATTTTAACTGGACTTCAAATTTCAGTATAGTGTGGCCAACCTTAACACAAGTTCATACCTTATTTCACTATAAATATCCTCCAAATTTTATTGCTCATCTTGTATTATTATCTAATTTCCTTAGTGATGTAAGCCTACTTCATCGAAGTCAATAGATATTGGGGAGCTTCATTAGTTAGATCTTGTACATTTTAACAATTCAACCTTTGTGATTTGGCTAATTGTGTTCTTCATTCCTAGATTACCATTATCGGCATGTGGTGAGTTTGTTAGTGTTATTTTATTGAGTGAACTTGAAGGAATAACTGCAAAAGTCCCCAATGCAAGGATTTGAGGGAAGACATAACTTCTGAAAATGACTGGTAAATCTAGTTTTGGATTGGTGATCTTGGAGGTGATGAGAAGACAATAGATCGAGGAATTGGAGAGGATGAAGATCTTGTGAAGTGGGTGTCTTGATAAAATAGAGAAAAATAATGGATTTCTTAAAGTGTTTATTTGTTTCTTGAGTTTGTGGACTTCTTCAAGGAGGAAATGACCTTGGATTACCAGAAAGTAGGACTCCTTTGCATAAGCACTTTTCCCATCAGCTGGCCAATAATGAAGAGAGTGGTACATTTGCTGCGGGGAAGCCAATGGAAGTCACAAAGGGAAGGCTGGCCCTGCTCCAAGGAGGAAAAATAGTCTCTTCACTAGTACGTGGAACCTAGTTGCATTGTATAGGCATGATGGTAATTGCATTTTGGCTATATTTTTCTTCTTCCCATAGCCTCTGTATTTACTTCCTCTGTGGCTTCTAAGTTTGTTTAGAGTTTTCATGTATAACCTTTTGAATGGCAATACTAATAGCAAAAATAAACTTACTCACAACTCTTTGGGCATCATTCCCCATGAAAATCCAATAGTTGGGGTGCATATATCTACTCGGTCGTGGGCCATTTTGTTGTTGTGTTTTTGATAAATCTGCCCTCCAAGTTAATAATTGTGTTAGGCTTGCTAAGACATAGAATTTTCTCCTATTAAACACCATGAGAGAGTACAAGTAGATACCATTGTCATCATCATCTATGTTAGCGTCTTATTATTGATATCCTCTTGCTCTACTCTCCTTGGGCACAAGCATTTGAGTATAAACGAACATTGAAGCTTTCAATGTAATATGGAGTGAAATCAAGATTATTTTAGTGGTTTACTTGCTTGATATTATCATTATCCTATTGTCATAAATATGGTAATTTTGTAGAATTTTAATTATTGCCTCTGGCCATTTTCAAAAAAATATGCTGTAATATGAAAATGTTCATTTAAGAATTTTACGTGTTTTTAAACACTCCTTGGATTAAATCCCAATCGATGCGTATTTAACCATTTTCCATATTAAATCATGACATGACAAGACAACAAAATTGTAACAAGAAAATCATGTTCCTTCTTGAAATTGTAAAAAGTATTTAATCATTAGTAGTTTTGGTAAATGTTTAATATTTAATCATGAATAGTTTTGGTAATAATAGGTATCATAGAGGAAAACAATCAATTTAGTTATTTTTTTCTTTTTATTATGTATATTGAATATCATATTTATTATTATTGTCTTTTAATATGTATATTGAACATATTATTCTAGCAACATTTGATCTTCCTAGATCTTCTATTCCTTTTGTGTATATTTGTACCTTTAAGGGCAATTACTAATTTAAGAATCTAATTATTTAAAAAGGTGTTATCTCAATGGAAGAGCACCTACTTTACAAGCAAGGAGGTTGGTGGTTCAAGTTCAGTGCTTTTTCAATATTGTAGGGAATGACGATTGGTTTTTAGTGACAAATGCTCTTTGGACCATCACCAATGAGCTTATGATGACATTTTTTGACCCTGCTTAAAAATATGAAATGGTGACGGCGGTCAACGAACACCACCATGTATACGCATCAATAGTATGACGACCATGAAAGTTTCATCACCATAAATCGTTTTTGTTGATATGAAATGGTGAGGGTCATTGTTTGTCATTATAGTCATTATTCATGACGGACCTTGATGTCACCAATGAGCTTGTCATGACCTTTTTTGACCCTCAACAAATATTGAAATGGTGATGGTTAACGAACATCGCATATATATGCACCAATAGTGACGGCCATGAAAAGGTCCATCACAAAAAATCGTTTTTGTTCACTGTATGAAATGGTGACAATCACTATTCGTCATTATAATCAATATTCATGATGGACCTTGAATGTCACCACAACACAACTACTTTAATGACGTAACTTTGGTATTGTTCAATTTTTGGTGATGGGTATTTCTTGTCACCATTGCTCATATGAAATGGTGACGGTCACTATCGAAATCATTATAATCATTATTGGTGATGGACCTTGAATGTCTTTGGCACTATACTTTTGGTGACGTTCTTGTTTTTGGTGATGAATGTCTTTTGACCCCTCACCAATGAGCTTATGGTGACCCTCACCAATGTCCTTTTTTCTTGTAGTGACTTCTTCATGGAGATCTAGAGAGATCTACATGAAAAAACACGAAGGTTTTGCGGTGAAGGGTAAGAAAAGAAGCTGGTATGCGAGTTTAAAGAAGATACTTTATGGGTTAAAATAGTCACCAAGGATGTGTGAGTATCGAAATTTTGATACCTATATATAGGGACTTGTATTCACCGAGAAGAAAAGAGGATCACTATGTGTATTTTAAGTCAGGCTAATGTTTGTGGTATTTATTTGGTCTATGAAATTGTATGTGGATGATATCTTGCTTTGGTTGAAATGACAAAGAAATTATCCAAGATTTGAATGCCAATTGTTCTCCATATTAAACGTGAATGATGTTGGTGCTACAGCTTCATTTAGGCATGAAAATTAAGAGATCGGGAAAACAAGAAGAAACATGGATTAAACCTTGGAAGAATGTCTAAACAATATTGTAGGAGTTCAATATGCATCACGATGGTCGGTGAAAGGTTCCTATTCTTGTAGGTGTGACATTATACGGTGACAAATTGTCCCAAAGACGAGAAGAAGAAGAATAGGATATTAAATGTTCACTCTTGCATTCCTGCGTGAGATAATAAATACTGTGGTAAATATATATAGAATGTATACAATTGCATAGGTGGGATTATTATTCATTCCCATATCCATTAGGAAGAACATTAAGAAAAACGATTGGCTTGGGTTTTAGATGTTGTGTGGCACTAGTGATTATGGTTTTTGCTACCGAAACCTAGATTGGACATACTTTTTGACATACATGTTTTTGTTGATGCGAGACTAGGTTGGAGATCTAGACCAAAGAAGATCTAGAAATTACGTTATGTGTTCCTATTTATTGCAGGTGCGATCGTTGGATGAGTAGGAATGCGGTTTGTGGTGGCTATGTCAACTACAGGCGGAAATACATATGTGCTGAACACTGACAAGGAAACGGAGTTTGGTTGTAGATATTATGTTCAAGTATAGGGTGAGGTGATGAGCTATAAGGATATGTTTTGTGATAGCTAAAAGTGAAATTTTATTGGCTAAGAACCCATTATTATCATTCAAGAATAAAAACACGAACAGGGTTTAATAATAGTTTAGAGATATTGTTGAGGCTAAAAGGTGTTGTGAGTAAGGTGGACACTTTGAAGAACGTTGCTGGATGCAGTGATGAATGTAGAGCACTGAGAAGTTCTCTTCGGTGTAGAGAAAAAAATGGTGTTGCGAGATGGGCTAATGACTAAGCTCTCCTGCTTGGCCCCACAACCAAATAAAAACAACAATTGGGATATGGGTATGTATTTATATATTTCCATGATTAGAAGCATGTGCAAAGTAGGGGGTGTCGAGGGGGGGGCAACAACCCCCCTTCGCTTGGGTTGGGCGGCAATGGGTTCATGGGGCGTGCCTCATCCCCTTCGCTTGTGTACGACCGAGTGCCTTGGGAAATTTTTTGGACCCTGTTCTGGGTGGACGGACTCACTATGGTTTTTATGCATGGGTTTACATAGTTTTGGGGATGGTTTTTCAAATCATGGTATTTTGTCGTCCAGTCAGAGAGACTGTGGTTGTGTTCTAAGCAAGGTTAATGGATTAGGGTTTATGAATGTTCGACATGCATATATGTGTGCTAAAGAATCTAATGAAAAATCAGGCTGGTAAGTCCCATTTGGATCCGAGAGTAAAATATCTATGTATATCTATTTTATGTTTTATGCTCTCGCCTGTTGTTTAGTTTCTATTTTTAAGGAATTTTGTTTGTAGATAATTTCTCTACAAGGTTAAAACCTACAATGTATTCCTCCCATTTACCAAATCTTAGTAGTTATGATAGCTCTTGGGAAGGCTTAGAAGTGGTAGGATGACTAGATCATCTTTGGAAACTATAACGCCAATGCTCCCAAGCTCATCCCTACATTAGGTGAACACCAGTCCGTCTTGTGGTATTGTGTCTCCCTTCTCCATCTTTATTTTTTGAGCTTTTCCTTCGATGCCGGATTTTTGTGGTCAATGACGTTTCTGCGAAAAGAATTTTGTCATGACTTTCCACATTGCACATGTGGAGTCTTCTTACTATGTGAGTTCGAAGACAATATGATATTGAACTCCTTTTAGTAAGATCTTGCCTTTTGCTACACGCTTCTTCCACTCTACTAAATCTTGAGCATCGGCTAGTGTTGGTTTCGGGATGTCCCTATCAATGAGTTCTTAAATCCATTGTCTTCCATGACTTCTTCCTTGGTCTCCAAGAAATGGCTGAGCTAAACTTGAGGCATATAGAGCCTTAGACCATAGAACACCACCACAGTCTGTATACTAGCTGCGGAAAGAGATATACAGAAACTTGTTCCTCTTGGAAGTAAAAAATCATATTCTTCTTTTTTATTGTGATTTAGGATACGATGTCATGTAGAAATCCATTGTATGTTAAAATTTTTAATGAGATATATATCTAAATCAAAGGACTTGAATCTACTCTACCAACTACGGAAACAATTAAATGATCGTGAAATCACGAAGCATACAAGAAGAAAGAATTCAATGTGATTACAATTATTTTAGGGAAAGCCACAACTAAAAACACATGCTCTCTCTCTCTCTCTCTCTCTCTCTCTCTCTCTCTCTCTCTCTCTCTCTCTCATATATATATATATATATATATATATATATATATGGATATATATATTACGATGATTAAAAAATATTAGAAGATTACAATGTTTTTCTCAGCGAAACAACCTTCGAACTATCTCTATTTGTCTCACTCTTGTGAGTGATAATACTAAACCATTACTTAACCAATTTTTTCTTCTTGCAAAGTACATATTTCCTTGTGTTTCTTCCTTGTGAATTATCATATTATTTAGGTAAATTCCTCATCAAAAAAAATGCAATACATCATAGGCCTTCGTGGCCTTACTTACATGTACCAATTCGAATAATTATATAGCTGATAGTACACTACCCTTGAACTCCAAATCTCAAGCTGATTGCTCTGCGGATCCTTACGTGCTTGAAGTTATTTATGGTTGATTTATCAGTTATCTCATTGATCACTACATGTGGTTCAAGTTCAAGTTCCACACTTTGATCTCTCACTAGTTCCTCCATTAGTTGGAACTAGCTAAACTGACTTTAACTCAGATAAATTGAGTTGATTAATTACAACTCAAAATCAACCCAACCAGAGCTCATATTTTGTGGGAGCCACTCTACATGATTCAAGTTAGAACCTAAACTCAAATTAACTGAACCAAATAATTCAAACTAACTTATTTAACTCGTACAAGTTGTCATGTGATGTGGAATTACAATTTTATTCTAATTTAATTCAAGTAAAAATTAAATTAGAATCTTTCTTGATGCCATTTTCAACACTCCCTCTCAACAAGAAAGGGATTATTTGATATGTCGATCCTGCCTCTATGGAACTCGAACTTGCCTCTTGACAGTGCCTTCATTAAGATGTCTGCATCTCGTTCCTTTATAGGAATGTACTCTAGCATCATGATCTGCCTCTGCACACAATCTCTGAGATGGTGGTATCAAATGTCAGTATGCTTGAACCTATCATGAAAAACTGGATTAACTAAGAGTTCGATGCAACTCTGGTTGTCACAGTAAATCACCGTAGGATCCATCTGTTGAAAAAACAACCCAACAAGGATATTCCTCATCCATATAGCCTCACAACCTACTTGACTAGAATCCATGTACTCTGCTTCTGTTGAACTGAGTGCAACTGATCTATGCTTCTTGTTGTACGAGGAAATTGTTTTTGACCCAATACTGAAGATTCTTCCTGATGTGCTCTTCATGTCAGATGGACTCCCTGCCCAATCTACATCTATGAAGCCTTGCACCTTCACTGTCATTATTCGCTTGTACCAAAGACCAAACTAAGTGGTTCCTATGAGGTATCTCAACACATGTTTGGTTGCCTTCCAATAGAGCTTGGTTGGATTAACCATTGCCTGACTAAGTTTGTTAACTGCATAACACATGTTCAGTCGTGTGTTCACCAAGTACATAAGTGAACCTGGAAGCTTCCTGTAAATGGTAGCTTCTACCACTTCGCCTAAAGTAGCATCTTCCTTCCTCCAATTCCCTGTTATAGGAGTCTCCATGGGTTTGTTGTTATCCATGTGAAACTTCTTTGTTATCTTGTTGGCATACTTGCCCTGAGAGACAAACAGTTCCCCATCTCTTTGCCAATTTTCTAAACTAAGGAAATAATGCAAGAGCCCCATGTCTTCATGTTGAATTTTCTTGCCAAATCTTCTTTGCAAGATTTTATCAACTTCTCATCACCTTTTAGAATTAAGTCATTGACATATAATACTATAATCAATTTTGGCAAAGCCCAACCTGGTGAAATAGTTTTCGATCCTGGTGTACCAAGCACAAGGTGCTTTTTTCAGTCCATACAACACTTACTTGAGTCTGCACACATGCGACTCTTTGAGAAAGGTATCAAATTCTTCTGGCTACTCTATGTACACCTCTTCCTCAATCACTCTGTTGAGGAAAGTTGTATTTACATCCATTTGATGTATTTTCCATCCCATCTACATTGAAAGTGCAAGAATAGATCTGATTGAAGAGTACCTTGCTACTAGAGCAAATGTCTCCTTATAATCTATTCCCTCCACCTGAGAGAACCCCTTGGCCACAAATTTGGCCTTGTGTTTCTCGACACTCCCATATGTTTCTTGCTTCACCTTGTAGATCCACTTGGATCCTACAACTCACTTTTCATCCAGTCTTGGGACAACTTCCCATGAATTATTACTGATAACAGATTCATACTCCTCTAACATGACATCAACCCATACTAGTTGTGGCACTCCTTCCTCAAATGAGGATGGCTCAGTCTCTACACTCTCACTCATAAGAGCCATGTAGCCAATGTACCGATCTAAGGACCTTCTCAGTCTGTGTTGTGATGTGGGTGCTCCCACATTCTCTCTAGCATCATGCATCAACCTGTCAACCTCTCTGGACTTGTGTTTCCTTCCATCTATGGATGTCTTTGCATGAGTGGGTGCTTCCACTCTCTACTCCTTTGCATCTGGTTTCTACACATCAATGTGAGGTTCTTCCTTTAGAGCTAAAAGCTCCTCATATGCACACATCTGAAGCTCCCTCTCAAAGGAAATTCACATGACCTTTTGTTCATCGAATTTCACATCTCTACGAACCACTATCATCCTGTGAGATGGAAGGTACACCTGATAGTTGTGAGGTGCATCAGTGTACCCCACAAATATGCCCAACTCAACTGTTGGTTCTAGCTTTTTCCATGCATCCTTGGAAACATGACAATAAACTGATGAACCAAATATTCTAAAGTGCGCCACTTTTGGCTTCTTACCGGAAAAGGCTTCCTCTAGTGCACTCATCCCGAGAATCCAATGAGGACTCATGTTCTGCACATATGCAATTGTGTTGCATGCTTCCACGCACAAGTGCAATGGTAGGTCCTGGTCATGTAACATTTCCTATGAAGCTCCCACAATGCTTCTGTTTTTTCTTTATGCAACCCCATTTTGTTGTGGGTTATGGGGTGTTGTCAACTCCCATCGAATGCCTTTTGATGCACAAAGGTTCTTGAGTTCATTAGACACATATTCTCCACCGTCTTCACTCCTGAGAGCCTTCAATTTCCTTCCTGTGTCTTTTTCAACAAGTTCTTTGAACTCACAAAATTTTGAGAACGTCTGGTCTTTCTTCTGCATGAAGAATACCCAACACTTGCATGAAAAGTCATCTACAAAAATCACATAATACTTGTGCTTGGTCATGGAGGCTGTTGAGAATGGTCCACATACATTTGAGTGAACTCTTTCAAGGATCAATTACGCTCGAATGTACTTATCATGAAAGGTGCCTTTGGTGTACTTCCCCAATGTACACCCTTTGCATGTATCACATTTCTCAAGTACACCCTTGGGAAGTCCTGTAGAAATTTGTTGCATGATCTTCAAAGCTTTGTGGTGTAGATGGCCCTAGCAGTCGATGTCTCAAATCTCCACCTTCTCTGCTTCGTGCTCAATGCAACATCATCTTCTACATCCAATTTGTAGAGGTTCTTTACACGAACCTTGATCCTCTTCACCCGTTCCGTGGCTATGTGATGAAGGAATGCCTTTCCCTTGCTAAATAGCACATCGTACCCACAGTATTCCAACATAGAAACTAAAACTAAGTTCTTCTTCAAACCAGGAACATACATGACATCTTTCAATGTGAGAGGAGAACCAGAATCCCTCTCAAAGGTAACAGTACCGATGTCGGTCGCGTTATACCTCCCATCATCTCCCATTTCGATGTGCATATCTAGGTCCTTCTCCTCCATGTTGTTGAAGAAACCTTTCCAGCCAAGGCACAATTCTCCTCATCACCATGCTTTGATGAGGATCCATCTCTAGAGTTCCTCCAAATCTCTTCTTGCACCAAATCAGATGATCAGGAGTTCATTAATTTTGCTCAAAATTGAAATTGCTTGAAACTATACCAAACCTGAGCGACCGGTTAGATTGCATCGTTCTGATTCCGGCACCGCAAACGGTTCAAAAAATCGATGTCGTATGAGGGATATATAGTGTTCTGATCAATTTCCCAAACAGCTAAAATTGCGACAGGTTTCACTGGGATGCCCAGTCAGCATGCCGAGGTACAGTAAAAAAAAGGGGAATATTCCTAAGAATATTCTATTTTACCAAGCCTATAAGTTTTCGCCAAGTGGCGCATGTTGATTGGTTGATATGGATGGTACGTTGTTGTTTTGGGGCCAATTAATGGGTGGCACATGGCCAGCCTTGAGGTTGCCATGTGTCCCTTGTACGATTCAATAAATTTTTGTTGAGGTTCGAGGGGTTTGACCCCGCGACCTCCAGCGGTCACACAAAGGTCTCAACCATCTGAGCTATCACGTGAATCTTAAACTATAAGGGCGCTAGACATATTTAAGTTTTAGAACATGTGTATATGGAGGGGGGACCGGTCCCAACCCGCCGGCGGCCCCATTGGATTAGTCACATGAACTGCAAACAAACCGCAACGTATAATTTTGGATGGCAGATAAACATTGTGGCATTTAAACGATAACTAACAACCTTATCACATAACATAGTCACCACTTCGACGGTTTGGGTTACCCGGTTCTAACTCTAGTTTATAAGGAATGAACTCCAGTCTAAGCAGAGTTCCGCTCAGCGGTTAGCATAACCGCGGGGTTCGGGCGTCGGCATGTGGCCACCCCCTCCCCCTTAGCTCTAACATTAAAATTTCAACGGTTTCTCTTAGTGGAGTTAATAGCGCGACACCAAAATTCAGATATTTGTTATTTTTAACTGCAGTTCTCCAGTTTTAGTGGAGGTTTTGTAGGAGATATTGGGAAAAAGGCTAGGAGGGTCAATTTTCGACCAATATGGGGGAAACAAGAGTCTACCTAGACTAATTTGAGCATTCTGGAGCCATTGGTGCAAATAAAATAGCCATTAGAGGCTTGTAAACACATGTATTTGCAAAATTTTGAGCATAATGAAAGATGGACATGCCATTGGGAGCTGGACCAACAGATGAAGCCCGGGAGGGGTGAACTGCTTCATCATGCCTGCTGTGTAAATCTTATATGTGGTTTTATTTCTATGTTATACACTGTTGTTCAGTGTTTTTTACGCTTAATTTCATGCTTATAATTCACAAATTCATCTATTTTTCATGGTTAAATTACTCAATCCTTAAGCAAACAAATGGAGACAAATATGTACATGTTTTGTAACTAAAAAGACACTTAGCACAACAAACTAATACAATCCTTTCAGATCAAGTTGGTACCAGAGCTAGAGTTTATTCTCTGGTGTTTTTGTGTGCAAAGATTTGTTTAACTGTTTGCAAGTTTCACATGCTTACTAGGCTCAAGATCAAGAGAGGAGAAGGCAAATTGGTGGAAGCAAAAGGGTCTCAAAGTGAGCCACATCAAAGGAGGGAAAGATTGCCACATTGTCCACCACCTAGTTCACCTCCTAAAGAAGCAGAAGCAGAATTAAGCATGCCTCCAGAGGAAGGAGAAATCCATGAAGAAGTGGATCCCAAAGAGGAAGAAAGAGTGTTAAGGAAAGTATTCCTTGACATGACTAAGATGGTGAGAATCCTTTATCAAGAAAGGAATGAGAAACTAGAAGGAGAAGGATCCAAAATTCACAAGGAAGGACAAGGATCATCAGGAGGTCAAAATGATGAATATAAATCAAAGAAGGACGATGGAGGAAATGGAGGCAGTGGAAGGTCACCATCCTCACCCTCATCATCATCATCCTCTACTTCATCTTCAATACATTAGCCACACATGTCTAAGAACACTGGTAAAATTCCTTTTCTAAAACTTGATGTTAAGTTTGAATTGCCAATGTTTAATAGTGAAGTCAATGTAGAAAATCTTGATAATTGGATTAGGCAATTGGAGGTCTATTTGAGAATTCAGAACCTTCATGATGATGATACCAAAATCCAATTAACTTCATTGAGAATGGGAGGTGCAACACTTGTTTGGTGGGAAGCCAAGACAAAGGAGGATATCAAGAAGCATGGTAAGATTATCCTATCATGGACTGATTTCATTACTGCAATATAACAACAGTTTTATCCATTAGCTCATATGCAGAAAGCCATAATGAATTGGAAAAACTTTAGACAATTGAAAGGACAGAATGTGCAAAATACACCCAATAATTTAGGAGAAGATCTCTCTCTTATTAGGGGTATATTTGCAGAGCCAAGATAATTTTCTCAAGTACATAGGAGGCTTACATAGCTACCTAAAACATACTATCCTCATGTTTAACCCTACTAGTCTAGATGAAGTTTGTGTTCAGGCCACATATCTAGAAGCTAGAGGGAAAAACATTTCTGATGAGGGTAGGAAGAAACCTTTTTAAGGGGAAAAACAAAGAGAATACCTCAAAAGGTAAAAAGAATGCATCTATAAAGAAAGAGGGAGAAAAAGTGGTCTGTAAACATGTTCAAGAGAAGTCCATAATGAAAATCAATGTTGGAAATTACATCCTGAAAAGAGACGCAAGTATAACAACAACAAAGGGAAGCATAAAACTGCAGCTACAACTCAACATGATTTAGGAGAGGATTCAAGTGATGAATCTAAAATTACAGCCATGGGGTTTAAGAACATGAAGGGGAAATAAATTGAAACTAAACCCGATGCTAGTACATCAAACTGACACATACAAGCTCCAAATGAAGAAGAGAGAATTGAACTGTTTCATGTGAGGGTCATATCCAAACATACCAAGATTGACACATTGTTTGACAGTGGGTCACAAGCAAACTTAATCTCTGAAGACTTGGTCAATAAACTTAATCTTGAGACCATACCACATCCAAAACCATATCCACTTGGTTGGATTTGTAAGGATGCAAATTTACAGGTTTCAAAGAAGTGTATATTGTGGTTTGCAATAACTGCACATTTTGTTGACAACAGTTGAATTAGATGTGGTTCCGCTTGACATAACAGGTATTGTGTTGGGAATTCCTTACTTGTATGAAAGGAAAGAAAGCTTCCATTTCCATGAGAACAAATACCATTTATTCAAATATGGCAAGGAGTACATTGTTAGAGCACATCGCAAGAAGACAAATATTGCTATGGTAAATGCTGGACAAATAAAGAGGCTGGTAAATTCAAGTAAGAATTTTGTTCTTATAATGATTAAGCCTAAAGCTAATGTTAATCATGAATCATTTGAGGATTGTGACCCTAAGTTGAAATCAAATTTATATGATGTAGTTGATGCACATCATGAGATGTTTCAGGAGCCAACAGGATTGCCTCCAAAAAGGGAGATTCAACATGAGATTTAGTTGCAGCAAGATTGTCCTCTTCCAAACATCAGCATGTATCACATGTCGATAATGGAGAATGTTGAAATAAAGACGCAAATCAAGGACATGTTGGACAAGGGACTCATAAGGCCAAGCACTTCGCCATGCAGTTCACCCATAGTCTTGATTCCGAAGAAAGATGGGACTTGGCACATGTGTGTAGACTTCAGAGCTTTGAACAAGATAACGGTAGAGAATCGATACCCACTCCTAAGGATAGATGATTTGCTTGATCAACTGAAAGAAGCAAATTTTTTCACTAAGTTAGATTTACGAAGTGGATATCATCAAGTAAGAATTGCAAAAATTGATATATGGAAGACTGCATTCAAAATCAAACAAGGACTCTTTGAGTGGTTGGTTATGCCATTTGGTTTGTGTAATGCACCGGAAAATTTCATGCGTGTTATGGATAATGTTTTGTGTCCATTTATTGATGACTTTGTGATTGTGTATTTAGATGATATACTAATTTTCAGCAAAACAAGAGAAGAACATGTCTTGCATGTAAATAGGGTGCTTGATGTTTTGAAGAAAGAGAAATTATTTCTTAAGGTGTCTAAGTGTGAGTTCAAAAAAACTTATTTGGTTTATTTCGGACACATTGTAGGAGGAGGCAAGTTGAGAATTGATCCTTCTAAAGTGGAAGACATTGTGAATTGGCCCACTCCCAAAACAGCAACCGAGGTAAGAAGTTTCTTAGGTGAAGCTCAGTATTGGAGAAAGTTTATTGCTAACTTTTCTGCCATAGCAGCTCCTATGCATGCAGTGACAAGTCTGAAGAAAGGCTTCCAATGGGGAGGCAAACAACAGCAAGCTTTCGAAGCTTTAAAATACAAGATCAGTTCAACTCCAGTCCTTGCATTACCGAATTTGAGACAACCATTCGAGATACAAACTGATGCTAGTGATTATGCCATGGGTGCAGTTCTTTTGCAGCATGGTAAGCCTATCGCTTTTCATTTTGAAACATTCAATGGTGTTGTAACTAATTATCCTACATATGACAAAGAGCTGTATACATTGGTACAAAGCGTCAAGAAGTGGAAACACTACTTCATGGGTAAAGAGACGATATACATACCGATCACCAACCATTATAGTACTTGCAATCACAAACAAAATTGCAACAATCATGACATTTCAAGTGGATGGGATTTCTTCAATAGTTTCACTTGGTTATAAGGTACAAGAAAGGTATTTTCAATAAAGTTGTTGATATGCTTTCAAGGCCTATTATAAGTGCTTCTACTTTACTTAAAAATGATTCTATTGTACATGAGAGTTACATAGAACAATATGCACATGATGTTGATTTTCAAGATGTGTATGCTAGTTTGAGTGAAGGGAATCAAGTTGAGGAAAATGATTATCACATGCATAAAAATTTGTTGTTTCATTTGGGCAAGCTATGTATACCACAAGGAGAGAGGCTAAGTTTCATGAGAGAGGCTCATTCTTCTCTTATTGCTGGACACTTTGGGGTAAGCAAAACAGTGGCGCATCTATAGAGGTATTGCTATTGGCCTCGCATGATAGATAGTGTGTCGTGTTTTATAAGAGGTTGTTCTATGTGTGCAACAAGCAAGCCTAGCAATAGGAATCTTGGGTTGTACACGCCACTACCGGTACCATCAAGGCCATGGGAGAGTGTCTCCATGGACTTTGTTGGAGGTCTACCTATGTCAAGAAAACAACATGATTATCTTTATGTAGTTGTGGATAGATTCAGTAAAATGTGTATACTTATGCCATGTAAGAAAACCATTACTGTTGAACTTTATTTTCAACTTGTATGGGTTCATTGTGGATTTCCAACTTCTATTGTTAGTGACAGGGATTCCAGGTTCATTGGGAATTTTTGGTCCAATCTTTGGAAGATTATGGAGACAAAGTTGAAAAAGAGTATTGCTTTTAATCCACAAACTGATGGCCAAACTGAGGTGGTGAACATAACCATTGTGCATATATTGAGAGGATATTGCAACAAACATCCTAATTTTTGGGATGAACAACTGCATTACATTCATCGCGCTTACAACTGGGCAAATCACTCTTCCGGGTATTTGCCAAAATCACCATTAGACTTCATATTTGAGAAGGATGTTGCAATTGATGGGCATAGTGATATTGACAAGGCTCGAAAGTTCATTGAGAAAATTTATATTATGCATCAACAAGTTCAAGAACAACTTGAGAAGAGTTAAAGAAAATACAAGGAGAGGCATGAAAAACATAGAGTTTATCACAAGTTTCAAGAAGGAGATGAGGTATGGTTGCACATAAGCAAAGAAAGGATGCAAGGAGAAGGTAAAAATCTCAAACCCATTTGCTATGGTCCATTCAAGATCATAAAGCAAGTTGGTAACAATGCATTTCAACTTGACTTGCCTTCATATATCCAAATGTATTCAGTTGTTAATGTTGAAAACTTAAGTTTGTATGAGTCACCTTTAATTGATGATCAAGGAAGTGATGTTCAGTTGCCTTCTATTGAATATTTCTCATCATAATTTCTGGATGAGCTCAAAGAAGATACAATTCTTGACAAAAGGACAAGAGCATCTAAGAGGGGAAGTGTTGACTACTTTCGAGTTGGGCTCAAAGGTAGTAAGCCAAGCAAGGCAAAGTGGATGGAAGTTGGAAAGGTGAGGGAACTGTACCCTCATCTACTGAACAGATAATCAAGTCTTTTGGGGTCCAAAAGCTTCCCAATGGGGAGGTGTGATCAGGAGTTCATGAATTTTGCTCAAAATTGAAAGTGCTTGAAACTATACCGAACACAAGCGACCGGGTAGATCTCGTCGTTCTAATTCAGGCGTCGTGAATGGTTCGAAAAACCGATCGTATCACATAACACAGTCACCACTCTAATGATTTGGGTTACCCGGTTCTAACTCCAGTTTATAAGGAGTGAACTCCAGTCTAAGCGGAGTTCCGCTTGGCAGTTAGCATAACCGCGGGGTTCGGGGGTCGGCATGTGGCCACCCCCTCCCCCTTAAATCTAACATTAAAATTCCAATGGTTTCGCTTAGCGGAGTTAATAGCACGCCACCAAGATTCGGATATTTGCTATTTTTAACTGCAGTCCTCCAGTTTTAGCGGAGATTTTGTAGGAGATATTGGGGAAAAGGCTAGGAGGGTCAATTTTCTACCAATTTGGGGGAAACAAGAGTCTACCTAGACTAATTTGAGCATTCTGGAGCCATTGGTGCAGATAATTCGACCAGTGGAGACATGAAAACACATGTATTTGCGAAATTTTGAGCATAATGAAAGATGGGAATGCCATTGGGAGCTAGACCAGCAGATGTAGCCCAGGAGGGGTGAACTACTTCATCATGCCTATTGTGTAAATCTTATGTGTGGTTTTATTTCACTATTATACATTGTTGTTCAGTGTTTTTTAGGCTTAATTTCATGCTTATAATTCACAAATTCATCTATGTTTCATGGTTAAATTCCTCAATCCTTAAGCAAACAAATGGAGACAAATATGTACATGTTTTCTAACTAAAAAGACACTTAGCACATCAAACTAATATAGTCCTTTCAGATCATCAGACCACAAATGCTCCCACTCTGGTAGCTTCTCCGTCCAATTTACTGAAACTTGGTAGTTGTGCCAACTCTTGGAAAGTCCTAAAAGTGTTAGGCTCACCAAATCAGCTTCAGAAACTCCAACACCAACACTTCCAAGCTCATCCCGACATTGGGTAAACTTGGTTAAGTACTTTGGTATTGTATTGCACTTCTTTATCTTGATTTTCCTAAGTTTGTCCTTCAATTCCATCTTCATGTGGTAACTAATGTTCTGAAACAAATAAGTTATGGCCTCCCACATTGCAAATGCAGTTTCCTTTCTACAGAGGTTCGAGACAATATGATCTCGAACACCTTCCAGGAGAATCCTCCTCGCCTTTGCAACACATTTCTTCCACTATGCTAGAACATGTGCATTAGCTAGAGTTGGTTTCGGGATGTCCTTATCAATGAAATTTTTCAATTTGTTGTCTTCCAATACTACTTCCATTCATGTTTAGATTCAATAAGATGATGATCCTAGTGAAAATTAAGCACCTTCACTAGGTGGGGCCTACAGGCTATTTTTAGGTGTATGTCTATTTTTAGAATGGTGAGCATATTCTAAAATTAGCAGGATGTTGATTCTAGATGGTTGAGCAAATTCTATCTTTAGATGAGTTTCTATTTTTAGAAGATGGGTAAATTCTATTTATAGATCACTAATCTAAAAATAGAATGGATGTTGATTATTATTAGCCCTTAATGATAATCAGGCAATAAATAATAACTTATTCTCTTGGAGCACTTGATTTCAGTTAACTGATGTGGCAAACCAGTTAGCTGAAGGAATTACGAGTTTCAAGGTTGGTTGGTGACTCATGCATGATGAAATTCGTTGTAACTGAGTGTGACACAGTTGTAACAGAGTTGGAAGAGTAGTTATGGGAGTTGTTATTTAGTTTAACTCAGTTATGTGAGTTAAAATCAGTTGTGCTAGTTGTAACTAAAGATACACTAGTGAAAGATGAGTGAATTAATTATTTGATAAATTCACAAGTAGTGTCTTACTTGCAACTGAAGAAATACAACATTTAACTACTTGCATGTCAGATCCAGTGAAGACCCAGTGGAGAGATAAATGAAAGGGTGTGTTTGACTATTAGATGTGACTATAGTGATGCATTCAATGCATCTACACACACATTGGAGTTGCCAATGAGGATTACGTAGTACAACCAAGCCAATATCGAATTCATTCAGGGATCTTCTTCAGCAGGTATTGCATAGTGGAGGCAGGTTGTCAGGAGGCAAGAAATTGGTGCATAGATATGCAAATTTCTGCATGACAGTGTGAGATGATTGTATATTGTACTGAGAGCTCTATGAGCTGAGCTTTGTATGATATTGTTTCATGATTCCAAGACATACATAATATATGATAGTTGGGGTTTTTAGCTTTAAGCTTTCCCGGTAAAACATCTTGTTATGTGCGATTGATTTTTCTTCATATGTTTGCAATTGGCGATTTATTTTCCGCAAAGAATTGAGTAGAAGGATTATGTATTTAACAGTGGATTTAATTGTTAGATTAGGGGATTCCGGTAATATACATGCATATTGTATATAATTTCTACATGGTATCAGAGCAGTGTTAATCACTGGAGATTGCAATATTGAAGCGGTGTTGAGTTGTGCTGGTGGAACAATTCGAATTTGCTGCAAGAATTTCCTGGTGCGACAGTTGAGTAAACATTGAAATGGCTTTCAATGGGTTGCGGTTGGAGTATGTACTCTAGGGCAGCTCAAACTACATAGCCTAGAAGGACAGGATGGAGGCAGTGCTTGAAGATAATGACTTGAAGGAGTTCATCGATAGAGATGTTCCTAAGCCCACTTCGACAGATGCTGCATTACTTGACGCATGGCAAAAGAAAGTAGCGAAGACGAGAAGAATTCTGTTGGAAAGTGTGAAAGACCATATTGTATCAAGCCTTCATGGGAAAGCCACTCCATTTGCAATGTGGAAGGCTTTGAAAGATCTTTTCCAAAGCAGCAGTGACCATCGGAAGTTGGCGCTGAAAGATAAACTCAGAAAAATCAAAATGGAGAAGGGCGACAGTATTCCAAAGTATCTCACGAAGTTTGTCCAATGTAGGGATGAGCTAGGGAGTGTGGGAATTACAATTGCTGATGATGACTTGGTGAGCTTGTCTCTCCTTGGACTTCCAAAGAATTGGCACAGTTATCAATACTCTGTCAATGGACGGGAAAAACTGCCGGATTGGGAGGGACTTTGGTCAGATCTAGTACAGGAGGAGATAAGGCGGAACACCAGGGATGGCTCTTCATCAAAGCATGATGATGAATATGATTGTGCTTTGGCTTCCAAAGTGAGGAAAGGGAAGGGGAAGAAATCCCATCCAAAATCCAAAGCTAAAGGCAAGAAGCTGGATTTGTCCAAGGTGAAGTGTTTTCACTGTCACAAACATGGGCATCTCGCCACTAACTGCCCATAGAAAAAGAAGAACAAGGAGGTTGATGGAGCTGCAGCTGGTGAGGCCCTTGCCTCACAATTTGAACTTGATTTCTCTTTGATCGCATGCTTGGTTTCAAGCACAATGGGATCGATGTGGTATCTTGATAGTGGTGCTTACTTCCACGAGACGGGAGATAAGGATATTTTCAGCGACTTGGAGGAGAAATATCTCCAAATGCATATAGAGATGGGCGACGATGGACGATACAGTGTGACCGGCATTGGTACCATTACCTTTGAGAGGGAGTCAAGAAAACCATTTTTGTTGAAAGATGTTATGCATGTTCCAGGTCTAAATAAGAACTTGGTCTCAGTCGCGATGTTGGAGGACATAGGTTATGACGTTGTTTTCAGCGATGGAAAAGCCTTCCTACGACATAAAACAATGGGTCAAACCAAGAGGATAGGGATTCGAGTTAAGAATCTCTACAAGCTGGAGGTAGATGGTTGCGCTGCAATGGTGGGCAAAGAAGAAGAAGTGGTGAGTCGGGATGACGACGAATTATGGCACAGGAGATTGGGTCATCTTCACCATGGTGCCCTGAAGATTTTGCAGCAGATTTCTACTGGACTTCCCAAGGGTACGCTTGCACAGATAGATCAGTGTAAGGGATGTACTATGGGTAAGTTTGTGAAGACCACCTTTCATGAAAAGGAGAATCGTTCTTCGGGGATCCTAGAGAGAATTCACACAGACGTGTGTGGACCATTCTCGGTTGCTTCAACAAAAAAACATAGGTATTATGTTATTTTTGTTGATGATTATTCTCGTAGATGCTGGATCTTCTTCATGCAGAATAAGGATCAAACATTATCAAAGTTTTGTGAGTTTAAAGCATTGTTGGAGAAGGAGTCAGGGAAGCAAGTGAAGGCTCTGCGGAGCGATATTGGTGGTGAATATATCTCGAACGAATTCAAATAATTCTGTAGAAAAGAAGGAATTCGAAGAGAACTCATAGCGCCTCATAACCCACAGAAGAATGGGGTCGCGGAGAGGAAGAATAGAACAATCGTGGGTGTTGCACGAGCTATGCTTGAGAGGGAGCTAGACTTGCATGCAGAGGAGGAACTGCTCATTCCCAAAGATGAGCCTCCATATGTGGATCAACCACAGGAGGAAGTTCATGGAGTGGAGGATTCCACTCACACAGTGCCAAACATCAGAACTGGTAGAAGGCGTACCACAGAAGCTGAGAGGCTGAAGCTTGATGCGGCACAGAATGTAGGAGTCCCTACTTCACAATGCAGACAGAGACAGTCTCCTGACCAATATACTGGATACATGGCTCTCATGAGAAAATGTATTGTGACATAGCCATCTTCTTTTCAGGAAGCAGTGCAAGAGCCCACATGGGTAGATGCCATGGTGGAGTATGACTCCATTTTCAAAGACAGTGCTTGGGAAATTGTTCCAAGCCCGGTTGATAAATAAGTGGTAGGTTCAAGATGGATCTACAAGGTAAAGAAAGTTGTTGATGGGAGTGTTGAAAGTATAAGGAAAGATTTGTTGCTCGGGGCTTCTCACAGATAGAGGGGATTGATAATGAAGAAACCTTTGCACCTGTCGCACAGTATTCTTCCATAAGGACCATACTTGCTCTCTCAGCGCAGATGGGTTGGCACATTCATCAGATGGATGTGAAGACTGCGTTCCTTAATGGGATCATTGAGGAAGAAGTGTACAATGAGTTGCCTGAAGGATTTGAGATCTTCAGTAGCGAGTCGCATGTGTGCAGACTCAAAAGAGCATTGTATGGGCTGAAGCAAGCACTTTGTGCTTGGTACACTCGGATTGATAGCTATTTCACTGGACTTGGCTTCACCAAGAGTGAGGCGGATGAAAACCTATACCATATTCTAGTGGAGGGTAAGCTTTTAATCATTGTTCTTTATGTTTATGGTTTAATACTGACTGGTGATTAGTAGCTGATACACTCATGCAAGGAGGACCCTGCAAAGGAGTTCGAGATGAAGGATATGGGCCTCCTTCATTATTTCCTTGGATTGGAAATATGGCAGCGATAAGGTGAACTGTTTGTGTCTCAAGGCAAGTATGCTCGGGATATACTTAGTAAGTTTCACATGGAGGACTACCAACCCATGGATACTCCTCTTCCAAGAAATTGGAGGAAAGAGGATGCTACATTGGCAGAGGTAGTGGATGCTACTGTTTATCGATAGTTGGTGGGTTCGCTCATGTATTTAGTTAATACAAGACCAGACATAGGCTATGCGATGAACCAGCTTAGTCAAGCGACGGTTAAGCCAACCAATCTCTTTTGGAAGGCAGGCAAGCATGTCCTGAGATATCTCAAGGACACATTTGAGTATGGCTTATGGTACAAACAGACGGATGAGGTGAAGTTGCATGGCTTCACGGATGCAGATTGGGCAGGAAGCCCAACAGATAGAAAGAGCACATCAGGAGGGGTTTTCAGTATTGTATCTACAGATGTTTCTTGGTATAGCAGGAAACAGAGATTTGTGGCACTCAGTTCAGTGGAAGCGGAATACATGGCAGCAATTCAAGCTGCATGTGAGGCTATCTGGATGAGGAAGATCGTGGTCGACTTGTTTGGTTCTCATTTTGATCCTATAATGATTCATTGTGATAATCATAGTTGCATTAAACTCTCAATTAATCATGTGTTTCATGATAGATCTAAGCATATAAATATCTGATATCATCATATCAGAGACTGTGTTGAACGAAAGATCATGTTGCTTCAATACATTCCTACGGAAGATCAGGATGAAGATATTTTGACGAAGGCGCTCACCAGGAGCAAATTCGAATACCATAGAGACCGGATCAGGGTGAAGAGGGAGTGTTCAGATTCAACAAGATGATGATCCTAGTGAAAATTAAGCACCTTCACTAGGCGGGGCCCGTAGGCTATTTTTAGGTGTATGTCTATTTTTAGAATGGTGAGCATATTATAAAATTAGCAAGATGTTGATTCTAGATGGTTGATAAAATTCTATCTTTAGATGATATTCTATTGTTAGAAGATGGGCGAAGTCTATTTATAGATTGCTAATCTAAAAATAGAATGCATGTCGATTATTATTAGCCCTTAATGATAATCAGACAATAAATAATAACTTATTTTCTTGGAGCACTTGATTTCAGTTAACAGATGTGGAAAACCAATTAGCTGAAGGAATTACGAGTTGTAAGGTGTTGAGGCCTCAGAAATCTATGGCAACAACAAGGGGGATAACCACCCGGTCCAGGTCTTAAAGCAGTTCCTTTTCTGTTTGGGATAGTGGCTCCGACTGGGTGTAATGGGACTAGTTTCCCATATTTGGGTTTTATATGATTGTTGGGTTTTTCTCAAATGATTTGTAGGAAGAATAACTTAAAAACTAAAACAGATTTATTCTAAAATGCAAAACTTTGAATTAAGTCTAATCTAATCTAACCCAGGATAATGCTAATTTTATGCAATCTAGAATGATATCTATTCAGTCCGTGATGATTTAGATCAATCATAGACTTAATAGAATTAATAATTTTATAAGATGATTCTTTTGAGAAATAGTTAATCAAAAGAAGATGTGAAACATATCGCATATATTCTGATGATCATATATAAAACAAATCAATTTCTATTTTTTATATCGTACAATAGTGCAACTGATATTTCAAACAGAAACAATTAATTTCATATATAATTCATGAAAGATAGACTTATCACTAATGTTTAAAACAGATTTTAGCATACATGATAATAGTACTAGATGTATATTGTCTTGTTCATTTGATCAGCAATAATAGGCCACAATCAATCTTTCTATCAATAAGTCTTTCAGAGAATACAAAAGTGCATCAACAGTGATAAAAAAAATGATGTATAACTGAAAAGGCCGTGTTCCATTATTTTATCAAGGCATCCACAAACTTACAATAAAGAATTCTTTGTAAATGTTCTCAATAAAATTCTAGACCCTTCTCTAAATGCATGAGAAGGGTTTAAATACTACATTAAATACTTACAAAAATAGATTATACAAAATGTCCTATGAGGTGGTTTCAAACAACCTTCCTCATTCCTAGTATCTAATTGCTAAAATTGAAATTATTAAAAACAAACTAACTTATAATCATGCCCGATGATAGATTACTGCCAGCTCTACTTTTCTGCTCACAAATATTAGACATCGGCTGAACTTGTGGAGGCTTCCCGAACTGCGTCTTCATCTACCCAGTAAATATAGCATCATGCAAAAGTGGCTGCATTTTCTGTATGGAATCCAAAGAGCAATTCAATGTCATTACTTGACTATGTGGTTTAACTAGTAACTGCTAGTATGATTCCCAATCAGTCTTCTTCAGCTGTGCAAGCGTTTTTTCTTGGAGTTGACCTGTGTTTTCCAACTTTTCTCTAAATTTATGATATCAGGAATCAATTTGTGATTTCCTTCTTTAATCAAACCAGAGGTATGCAACATGTGGTTAATCATTTTGACCATACTCTTTGATATACTTGTTGCTCTGGCTATGGCCAATTATGCTTGTTTTACCTGTGCATCCCAGTCAGTAAAAAGGGTATCTTTAAAAGTTTCTTTGATCTTTGGGAGACTTGACTTTCTCCCTTCCTTTGAATCCTGCCATTCAATATAATCAGAAATTTTGGTATTGAGTTCAATAAACTCAGTTCTCTGGTCAGTGACTATATTGGTCAACTGTTCACTAATTTCCAAGAGTGGGATTATGTCTGACATTTGTAAGATAAACAAGTTTTGTTGTTTTGAGAGTAAGGCATTTAATGCCAATGCTTCTTTTATGAATTACTCTGTTGTAGGAATACCTTCATATTTTGTAAGATCTTCTCTCAATTCTTTAATCGGTGTGTTTTTGCTAGATAAGTCATTTTCATGACTTATCTTAAGCACTTCCATATCTTGCTGAAATTTGAGGAGTTGTTGCTCTACCTTCTGATTTAGACTATTTCTTTCCTCATCTAGTTGTTGTTGTAGCTGCATGATTTTATCATCCTTTTCTTAAACCAGAATGGATACTTCGGCTGCCTTATCCATTGTTGCAGTAGTATATGCTCCAGCAAATTGTGACAGTCGAGTTAGATTTTCAATTGGATTTGAAGGAGTGTCTTTCCATACAACTTCCATAACTTCATTTCCAGGAGGTGTTTCAATCCTTCTCCTTTTTCTTTGCTTCCTTACTACAACTTTATGAAGAGGGTTGTAGAATACATCGAGTGGAGGGATATCAGTTACCTTCAGAACAATATCATCAGTAGGAAACACATGAATGACTTTTGTATCTTGGGAGGTTATCCCAGGAGTTTCAATGATTTCTTTTCCTGAAACGATTTGTCCTTGTGGAGTCTGAAAATCCATATCTTTCTGTGAAGATGATACCTCTGGGGTATTTATCAATGTGTTACTAGCTGAAATCTAGAATTTATCTAGTTCACTTTGATTTTGTGAATCTGTTTGTTCTGTTCTGATTTCTTTGCTTGCTTCAGTTATATAACTAGTAACCAAGACATTTTGAGGGATACGTCTGAGCCTTTGTTCTCTGTATCCATTGAATCTCTGTAATTCTTCTGGATTTAGATTCAATTTGACAAAATCTTGAACTTCTTCAAAAGTTATAACAGATTGCAAAATGTATTCAAATCTATCATCTGTGTGTATGATAGGTTTGACTTTAACTGACTGAGTAAACTTGTTAGCAATATTCTCTGGGTCGAACTGCCTTGAGGGTAAAACGGGGAGCTTCAAAAGCTCAATCTTCTCACATTATTTCAATGCATGATTGAAATTACTGAGGGTGAATGTACCACATTGAATTGGAAAACTTGGCCATAAAGATTTTTTACTCTCCTTCAAAGATTTAGTAAGTCCATTACCAACAGTTTGGTAAGCGACTTCTCTCGCCATTAATTTATCAGAAACATACAAAGGGAGAATATGTGGGGGAGTAGAGCTTCCAAATACTTTGATATATGAAAATTATTCTTCGATAAAACATCTCCCTATCATTTGAAGGTTTGCAAGGGCTTCCTTAGTGAACCTAGGGCTCACTCTATCAAACATTAATTGATGTAACGATAATACAACTCCATAACATAGCCTGTGAAAATGTGGTGCATAATTATGCTCCCATATCTCTTTATGACTCAAATGAATAAGGCGGGATCCTCGGGAGTCCATTTCCAACACATAACTGGAAAACTGGTAGAAAAACAGATAGCATCAAAAATATATGCACTCATGAAAAATTGGGGGACGGGTTTGGAGGAAAAAGCTCTTGTTTGGCGACATTCATTAATCGCTTTAGCTAGATTTTCAGAAAGAATGGTTGCCCAATTCATCATGTGGGAATTAACGCGGGAATCAATCAGGGGAATCCAATTTATGGGGAATTTGGTATTATTAGGGAGACCATATAATCTGCATAGCATCGCGGCTGCAAAATTGTAGGGATTTGCCAGTGAGGCGATAGGATACATACTTGATTTCTCATGTTTGAACTTGTTATCCAATTTCCTCCAACCTTGAATTGTCTTGAAAGGGTCCTCATTGTTATTTTCAAATTTCTCAACAAATCTATTATCATAGATGTCTTGTGGGTCAGGTATCTTGTACATGACTTTCAAATCTTCAGCTCTGAAAGAACCTAAGATTTCATTCTTAGCGGTTCTTAATTGTCTGTCCTTGATTGTTGAATTGTTAACAACCACCTAATCATGTCGGTATATGGTAAAAGAGTGGCCCTTGCTACTATCCAATGAAGGAAGGAGCATGCAATATCTTTAAACTGTAAATTTGAGGGTCTTGCATCATCAACAATTGCTTTAACCTTCACTAATTCAGGTTCTTCGTCTTCGAGAATGGTATAGAGCTTGCCACTTTGTAGCACCTCCATCGGCAGTGCAGACTGTATCTTAGACTATCGGCGACATTTTTGTGTATTCCACTTCTGCAACAATCTGTTTGCTGTGCTTTTGCATTACTTTGCGGATGGACATATCTTGAAGGAAAATCCCTATTAAAACAGAGTAATGATCAAATGATGGAAGATATATTTGAAATAACCAATTTGAAAAGAAAAGATCCGGGAAGCAGCTGTTCCATTAATTATTTGTAACCAAACAATAACTATTTGCATTGGGATGATAAAACACACTTAATTGTTTCTGATATGATTTATTTTCATGTAAAAAACCTTTATTAAAACCCATCAAATCCATCGCATCGCGCCCTTTGAATTCATCTTTATGAAGTGCATTACATTTTGTTTACGCGGTTTCGCGATATCGCGAAATCGCAAAATAGTAGTATCGGAATATCGCAAAATCGAAGTTGTCACAATATCAAAACTTTGGTAAAGTCTGCTTAAAGTTTTAAACATATATTCGTGAAGTGCGATTTAAGTTGTCGCTTGCGAAACTTCGATCGTTGATCGCAAAATCGGGATTTCGCTATTTTGTTACTTATCTTTTAATGAGAAAATATTATGCGGGATGTGATTTGCAATAGGGTAATTTTGAGGATGTTTTTATTAATTTCTTTTTGTTTTTTATGTTTTTATTTAAAAAAATCAATAATGTTTTTGGAGTTTGATTTTTTATCTAAAATGAAAAATACATTTTTAAGAAGGGTCCCTATTTCTATTTATCAAAGGTCTAGATTATTTTGAAAATAAAAATGGGGGAAGTTGTTGCATAGCACAACAATTGGCGATTCACTTGGGAGAACGAGATATCTCTGATTGGTTTATTTTGATATTTCTAAACTTTCAAAACAAGAAAAAGATATAAGAATAAAAATAGTATGATTCATGAATTAAATAGTGTTTTTTCATAATATAATCTATTTACCTATCTCATTTCTTCTTAATTAACCCCTTCAATGATAATACATAGGTATCTATATCAATCAGTACTCATATTTAAAAAGATAAAGTAGGTATTCTCTAAAATTGGTTTCATAGATTTTTACTCATTTATCACAGATAGAGCCAATGTTGCCAGCATGCGTTTATAGCCTCGACAGGGTTATCTTTTAACCAATAATAATTCATGGTCCCATTTGAATTTGATTTCTTATTTCAAAACGTAATCTGACATGTAATTGAATTTCTTTTTCTTTGACACATTTTCAAAATCATTATCCAGGTTTGGTGGCCTGATAGTGACAATGTCATTCACTGATAGTAATTTAGATTGAACAAGCTGGCTTGTAATGAGACCCCTTGTCTATTGATTTTCTATAATCATTTAGCTATTACCCTGTTGTAACATGCAGTATTGGTAATATCAGTCTAGATTATTTCTCTATGATCATGATAAACAAGCTCGTGATGAGACTTATTTTCTTTTGAATTTGTACAATGTATATATTTCTTTTTCTTTTTTGAATTATACTTTGAAGAAGAAATTTTATCAGATGGGATGAATCATTAGCTTGTTTAAGAGTTATGGATGATAATTATAGAGTTGGTAGATACCTTTTTGTAGAGAATCCTTGCTAAGTTGAAAGTTTTCTTTTTTGACTCATACATAACAACTATATTTTATGATATCAAGAGTCTTTTCGTAAAGTAAATGCCTTTAGTAAATTTCAAATTATTTCAAAAAAATAAAGTTTATTCAATTCTCATAGTTATAATCATCTTTTTTCTTCACTTATTTATAGAAGCGAAAGATCAAAATAATTTATCAAAAATTTTGAAAATTTGAATCAACCAAAAATGATGCTATTTTCAACTTTTTATTTTCCTAAAGCAAAAATAAATTTTAAAGCTTGATCTAAGAGAAATATTTTTTAAGAATTTGACCATTCACAGGCAAGGAATCTTTCTTACCTGATAAGTCTTGCATCAAAAAGGTGGATAAGCATATTTTCTCAATGATTTGAAATGGACCAAGCCATAATATTTGTAATTTGGTATGCTTACCTTTTTCCTCATGTTCCTTATCCCATTTCAAAACAAGGTCTCTTATTTCAAAAGCTTTTGAATTGGTGGATGTTGTGTCAAACGAGGCTTTCACTATTTGTTGATGATGAGCATGTATAGCTTTGGCTTTTTCTCTCTTTTCTTCCATTTTAAGGATTTGATCTTGTCTAAGTTGAAGGGAAGACGAAGGATTTTCATCAATAAATTGCACTAAAGCAAATGATGGTATTGTTATATTTGTGGATAGAACTTCTTCTTTCCCATAAACTAAAACAAATGGAGAAGTACCTATTGAGGCTTTATGGGTGATTCTGTCTGCCCAAAGAGCAAATAATAGTGCTTTGTGCCAATTTTTATGATTTTGTTCTATAGTTCGTTTGATGATTTTGATAAGGTTTTTATTTGTAGATTCAGCTAATCCATTACCTTGTGGATAATAGTTAGCTGAGTATTTTAATTTAAAACCTCTTTTCAAAGCAAATTCTATCATAGAATTTCCAGAAAAGTAAGATGCATTATCAAATATCAAAGCTGATGGGAAGCCAAACCTGGTGATTATGAACTGATCAATAAAATCTGTAATACTTCGTGTATTAACCACCTTTAATGGGATAGCTTCTACCCATTTTGTGAAATAATCTGTTGCAGTTAGAATATACTTATGTTGTTTAGAAGAGTTTGGAGTTATTTCACCTATGATATCTAACCCCCATTGTTCGAATGGTTGTTGGATATTTACTGGTTGTAGTGGAAATGTTGCTTTCCTTTCTCTCCCTGCTGCAGTTTGACACACTTTGCATTTTCTCGCGTATTCATGTGCATCTTTAAATAGATTTGGCCAATAGTAACCAGCATGCAGTGTTTTATGAGCTGTGGTGTTTCCTCCGAAATGACCTCCAGCTAGTCCATCATGTAATTCCTGCATTACTTTTTCAGCTTCAGTTTTCTCTAAACATCTCAATAATACAGAATCATAATTCTTTCTAAATAGCGCATCATCTATGAGTTGATATTGATTTTCTTTAAGCCTCAGAGCACACTTTTCTATATAATTGAGATATAATGGAGCATATCCATTTTTTAAGAAAAATTTCAGATCAGCATATTGTGACTGAGAATCGTTTAGGCTTACCTCGGACAGTTGTATTTCATTTGATTGATCTTCTTCTATTAGTAAATGAGAGGCTCCAGTTAACATCCTGCAAAGACCTTGTCCTTTGACAATTTTAGCAGGATGTATCTCTACATCATATTCTTGAAGTGTAGTGACCCAGTTTGCTCTCTTCTCTCCTACTTCTCGTTGGATTAATAATTGCCTTACTGCTGAGTAAGGTACTATTATTTTAGTATGTGTTTTTAGGAGAAAAGGTCTAAAATGTTTCAAAGCTTTAAATACAACATAAGTTTGTTTTTTCGCAGCTGAATAATTTAACTCAGCACCTTGAAGGTTAGAACTAAAAAATGAAATTGGTGCTTCAATGTTTTGATCATTTAGCTGTGTCAAAACTGTTGCGTATGATGTATCAGAAGAAAATGTATATAATACAAATGGCTTAAGAAAATCAGGAGTTGTTAAAGAAGGAGCTTCAATGATGGCTTTCTTAGTTAACTCAAAATAATTTCTCTCATCTTTTCTCCATTTAAAAATTGATTTTTTCTTAATCATTGATTGCAAAGATAAGATGATTTGTGAAAAATCAGGAACAAATCTTTTTACAAAATTAATTTGTCCTAAAAATGATTGCATCGTTTTTTATTGTGTGGTAGAGGGATGTTTTCAATTTACTGGATCCTATTAGGGTCAATATGGATTCCTTTTTTAGAGACAATGAACCCTAATAATTTACCTTATGATAAGGCGAAATAACATTTTTTAGGATTCAAGGAAATGTCGAATTTTCTACACCTTTCAAAAATGTGTTTTAGGTGATTAACATGATTGTTTCTATGCTTAGAGTAAACAGTAATGTCATCTAAGTATATAACAACTAAGCTGTTGATTAGTCCTATGAAAGCTATATCCATAGCATGTTGAAATGTAGCACCGGCATTAATCAACCCAAAAGGCATTTTTTGATATGCGTATGTTCCCCACTTTTTTCTGAATGTTATCTTCAATCTATCATCTGGATGTACCATAATATGATTATATCCTGAAAATCCGTCGAGAAAAGACATCAATTCAGATCCTGCAATTGACTGTAATATCTGTTCCATGGTAGGCAAGGGAAAATTATCCTTTTCGCAAGCTTTATTCAAATTTCTAAAGTCTATACAAATCCTAATGTCTCAATTCTTTTTTCTAACTGGGACCATGTTTGACACCCATTTCGAATGTCTAACAGGAAAAATAACTTTGGATTTGAGCATTTTAATTAATTTAGATTTAATTTGACTTTCTAAATTTGGATGGATCTTTCTAAGTTTTTGTTGAATAGGCTTATCATCTGAGATCATAGGTATGGTATGTCTAATTATGGAAGTATCATATGTCTTGAGATATGAATAATCCCATGCAAAGATATCTTTATATGTTTTCAACAACTTAATGAATGAAATCCTTTCTTCAGGTTTTAAACCAAGACCTAAGTTGATGTTTTGAGGTTTTTCTGGTGTACCAAGATTAATCAATTCAAATTTTAGAGTAGAACTCTGGGTTTTTTAATTGATAATATTTTTAAACCTATCTTTTAAATCATAGAGATCTTCCATTTTGACTACAGATTTGGGAATTGGATTAGTATTTTGTTTATCTTCAATCTGTAATTCATGTTCATGTTCATTTACGATTTGACCTTCATAAGCTCTGTCTGATGTAAGAAAGTATACTATATCTGCATCATTGTTAAATACTCTCCAATTTGTTACGTTGTCGGAAATGGAAGGCCTAAAAATTAACTCAAACGAAAATCTGTCTGGGCTAAATTCTTCGGATGGTATAAGCTTAGATGCTACATTAGCAAGTAAATCAACACTTGCATTTTGTAATCTAGGAACTGTGGAGATATTAAATGTAGAACAATGGGATGTAAGGCTCTGTGCTAAAGTTTGATAGTGTTTCATATGTCCAGAAATACAATGAATTGTATTTCTGACTTGTCTAATAATTATTTCAAAATCTCCATATACCTGCAAATATTTAACATTTAAAATAATAGCTTTGTACAGACCTTGTATCAATGCTTCATATTCAGCGGTATTATTCGTGCATTGAAATTCGAGTCTGCAAGCTACAATTGTTTTCTCTCCTTGTGGATTGATTAAAATGCAACCTGCTCTTGCACCATCTTCTGATTTTGAACCATCAAAGTATAAAGTCCAAAACAAAGAATTTTTCGAAATTTTATTGCTCAGATTAACACATCTAGAAGTGTCTGTTTGAGAAGTTTTCAATTTGAGAACTAGCAGTGTTTGTTGAAAAAGGTGAAATCTGGGCATTGAACAATCCAAGAAACAATTCAAGTGAATAATTTCCAATAATATTATTGGTGAAAGCTACAGACTCATTTGTTTCTTCTAGTTCAGTGACTGTATGTTTCATAAATTTTTCGCGATCAACTCTGATTTGATTTGGTTTACAATTGTATGGTAACCACATGTGTGACCAATTTGTAGCGAAATATCCATGTAACTTTCCAGACCAATCCCTGCTTAAAATAAGACCATAAAATTCAGGGATGTCTGCGACCAAAATATCGATTACTTGCAATATCTTTGGATTGGATGATAATCTAATGGACATTGACAACATTTCTCCAATGACTTCTACTTTTGTTCTATCTAATTGAACTATATCTACAACAGATTTTTGAGGAGTGATATTCAATTTTGTACACACTTTTCTTGGCATGATGTTTGAAGAAGCTCCTAAATCAATAAGACAGTTATGAACATTTTTTTTGAAAATCTCATAAGTCAAAAGTAAAGGAGGAGTGTGAGAAATAGATCTATCACCAATTAAAACAAGATCATTGGGATTTACTGTGTTTGGAGATGACAGAGGTTTTCCCATATCTTTAGAAGCTTGGGCTATAACTGGTGGTTGTATAGGATCTACAGGGATTGCCTTGAGTTCTCTAAGTAAAATTTTATGTTGTTGTTTAAGTTTGGTCATTTCATGTAATGAAATATTTGCTTTGGTCTTTTTCATATCTTCAACTATATTGGATTCCACTATATCTCAAACTATCAAAGTTTTGGAAGTTGTAATAGGATCAAACAGTTTTAGATTTTTTGACTGCTATTTTTTCCTTTGTGGGGAGAGATTTATGTTTATGATTTGATATAGTTGAATCAGAAGAAGATTTGTGTCTTGTAGACAGGCATAACTTCTCTTTCTTATTCTGTGGGGAGAATGAAATCCCATAACCCATTCAATTCAACTTCTTCCTCAAACTCTGGTTCTTGTTCAGATGGTGAGGGATCTTCAGTATCTTGATCAGATTCAGCATTTGAAATAACATTTGGAGGCTGAGAAGTTGATGAAGGATTTTTCTTAAATGGGCGATATTATTTTTTAGGTACTAATGATTCAACAACTTGTTTCTTTATATCAATCATGTCATTTGACATAATCTTTAACACTTTTTGAAGACCTTCAAGATCGAATGGATCTTTTGAGACTTTCTTTTTGGAATCTTGACTAAATGTCACTTTCTTTGATTTCCTGTCTTCTATCTCTGAACGTTTTTCTAATGCTAATATTCTTTTCTCTGCAGCAAGAGCTTCTTTCATGTTTTCTAAAAGGATAGCTTTACCAGCTCTATCTACAAAAATATCTATATTAGAAGGTAAAGAAGAAATATACCACTCTATTTGTACATCAACAACAGGCTTGGAAGCGGTTGGGATTTTGTTTAATAACTTGTTAAATCTGGAGTTGAAATCTTTGATCCTTTCGCCTGAATTTGTTTTTAGATTGGAAAGAGGATTGATTAAAGATGAAACAGCTCTATCATCTCCAAATTTTGCAAGAAAAACTTGTTCAAAAGTTGCCCAATCGGCAATAGATCCCGCTGGAAGCGAAAAGTACCAGGATCCTGCAGATCCTTGTAAAGTATAAGGAAACAATCTAACTACAATGTCTTCATGAGCAACTCCATTAAGATTCATGGCTAACATAAAATTATTGATATGTTCTTCAGCAGGAAGACCATTATCTGGATTATATTTAGGTAGCCATTTTTCTGGATGATCTGGAAGAGGATTTGGATTTGCAAGCAATATAGCACCAGGATTTGTCCAAGGTCGATTAGCCATAATTGGATTTGAAGTTTGTGAAGATACAGAAGTATATCTAGAAGTAGGGGGGATGGATGTAGAACTCACAATTGGAACAGTACTACTTGTGATAGTACTGATTGTTTGAGTAGAGGAAATGGAATAATAAGAAGATGTAGATTGAGTAAGGGGATGCGAATAAGTAACTGAAGGAAAATTTGATGTGACTTCACTCGTATCTGACTTAGATCTGGATATAGAAACTTTTTTGCGATGTGATTATATTGGAAACTCAAAAGGAGGAATTCCAAGTCTTTCACTTTTGGATCGGGTTAATATACCAGTTTCTTTAAAAGAGAAGTGACGCTTTCTTCAGAAGCTTCTGGATTAACAAGATTTTCCGCAGAAATAGATATTCCTTCTAATTTCTGAATTAAAGATTGAACTTCGGGAGACTCCAAAGTAAATTCTCAAGCAGATGACTATTGAGATATTTCAGGAGATGAGGGGAAAGTTTCTACAATTTCCGATTTCTAAGTTGGTGATTTAGAGTTTGATTGGGAAGTTGTAGGATGCTTTTGGGGAGATCAACTCTTATGAGGGCTTCTAGTTTGAGGTTTAGATCTATATGCCATTCATAGTCAGGCCCTCCTTCTAGCGCCAAAATGTTGAGGCCTCAGAAATCTGTGGCAACAACAAGGGGGATAACCGCCCGGTCCGGACCTTAAAGCAGTTCCTTTTCCGTTTGGGATAGTGGCTCCGACTGGGTGTAATGGGACCAGTTTCCCAGATTTGGGTTTTATATGATTGTTGGGTTTTTCTCAAATGATTTGCAGGAAGAATAACTTAAAAACTAAAACAGATTTATTCTAAAATGCAAAACTTTGAATTAAGTCTCATCTAATCTAACCTGGGATAATGCTAATTTTATGCGATCTAGAATGATATCTATTCAGTCTGTGATGATTTAGATCAATCACAGACTTAATAGAATTAATACTTTTGTAAGATGATTCTTTTGAGAAATAGTTAATCAAAAGAAGATGTGAAACATATCACATATATTCTGATGATCATATATAAAACAAATCAATTCCTATCTTTATATCGTACAATAGTGCAACTGATATTTCAAACAGAAATAATTAATTTCATATATAATTCATGAAAGCTAGACTTATCACTAATGTTTAAAATAGAGTTTAGCATACATGATAATAGTACCAGATGTATATTTTCATGTTCATTTGATCAGCAATAATAGGCCACAATCAATCTTTCTATCAATAAGTCTTTCAGAGAATGCAAAAGTGCATCAACAGTGATCAACAAAATTATGTATAACTGAAAAGGCCGTGTTCCATTAATTTATCAAGGCATCCACAAACTTACAATAAAGCATTCTTTGTAAATGTTCTCAATAAAATTCTGGACCCTTCTCTAAATGCATGAGAAGGGTTTAAATACTACATTAACTACTTACAAAAATAGATTATACAAAATATCCTATGAGGTGGTTTCAAACAACCTTCCTCATTCCTAGTATCTAACTGCTAAACTTGAAATGATTAAAAACAAACTAACTTATAATCATGCCCGATGATAGATTACTGCCAGCTCTGCTTTTCTGCTCACAAATATCAGACATCGGCTAAACTTGTAGAGGCTTCCCGAACTGCATCTTCATCAGCCTAGTAAATATAGCATCATGCAAAAGTGGCTGCATTTTTTGTATGGAATCCAGAGAGCAATTCAATGTCATTACTTGACTATGTGGTTTAACCAGTAACTGCCAGTATGATTCCCAATCAGTCTTCTTCAGCTGTGCAACCGTTTCTTCTCGGAGTTGACCTGTGTTTTTCCAACTTTGCTATAAATTTCTGATATCGGGAATCGATTTGTGATTTCCTTCTTTAATCAAACCAGAGGTATGCAACATGTGGTTAATCATTTTGACCATACTCTTTGATATACCTGCTCCTCTGGCTATGGCCAATTCTACCTGTTTTACCTGTGCATCCCAGTCAGTAAAAAGGATATCTTTAAAATTTTCTTTGATCTTTGGGAGACTTGACTTTCTCCCTTCCTCTGAATCCTGTCATTCAATATAATCAGAAATTTTGGTATTGAGTTCATTAAACTCAATTCTTTGGTCAATGACTGTATTGGTCAACTGTTCACTGATTTCCGAGTGTGGGATTATGTCTGACATTTGTAAGATAAACAAGTTTTTTTTTGTTTTGAGAGTAAGGCATTTAATGCCAATGCTTCTTTTATGAATTCCTCTGCAGTAGGAATACATTCATATTTTGTAAGATATTCTCTCAATTCTTTAATCAGTGTGTTTTTGCTAGATAAGTCATTTTCATGACTTATCTTGAGCACTTCCATATCTTACTAAAATTTGAGGAGTTGTTGCTCTACCTTCTGATGTAGACAGTTTCTTTCTTCATCTAGTTGTCACTATAGCTGCATGATTTTATCATCCTTTTCTTGAACCAGAATGGATACTTCGGCTGCCTTATCCATTTTTGCAGTAGTATATGCTCCAGCAAATTGGGACAGTCGAGTTAGATTTTCAATTGGATTTGAAGGAGTGTCTTTCCATACAACTTCCATAACTTCATTTCCTAGAGGTGTTTCAATCCTTCTCCTTTTTCTTTGTTTCCTTACTACGGCTTTATGAAGAGGGTTGTAGAATACATCCAATGGAGGGATATCAGTTACCTTTAGAACAATCTCGTCAGTAGGAAACACAGGAATGACTGATGTATCTTAGGAGGTTATCCCAGGAGTTCCAATGATTTCTTTTGCTGAAACTATTTGTCCTTGTGGTGTCTGAAATTCCGTATCTTTCTGTGAAGATGTTACCTCTGGGGTATTTATCAATGTGTTGCTAGCTGAAATCCAGAATTTATCTAGTTCACTTTGATTTTGTGAATCTGTTTGTTCTGTTCTGATTTCTTTGCTTGCTTCAGTTATATAACTAGTAACCAAGACATTTTGAGGGATACGTCTGAGTCTTTGTTCTTTGTATTCATTTAATCTCTGTAATTCTTTTGGATTTAGATTCAATTTGACAATATCTTGAACTTATTCAAAAGTTCTAACAGATTGCAAAATGTCTTCAAATCTATCATATGTGTGTATGATAGGTTTGACTTTAACTGACTGAGTAAACTTGTTAGCAATCTTCTCTGGGTCAAACTGCCTTGAGGGTAAAACAGGGAGCTTCAAAAGCTCAATCTTCTGACATTATTTCAATGCATGATTGAAATTGCTGAGGATGAATGTACCACACTGAATTGGAAAACTTGGCCATAAAGATTTTTTACTATCCTTCAAAGATTTAGTAAGTCCATTACCAACAGTTTGGTAAGCGACTTCTCTCGCCATTAATTTATCAGAAACATACAAAGGAAGAATATGTGGGGGAGCGGAGCTTCCAAATACTCTGATATATGAAAACGATTCTTCAATAAAACATCTCCCTATCATTTGAAGGTCTGCAAGGGCTTCCTTAGTGACCCTAGGGCTCACTCTGTCAAACATTAATTGATGTAACGGTAATAGAACTCCATAACATAGCCTGTGAAAATATGGTGCATAATTATGCTCCCATATCTCTTTATGACTCAAATGAATAGGGGTGGGATCCTCGGGAGTCCATTTCCAACACATAACTTGAAAACTGGTAGAAAAACAAATAACATCAAAAATATATGCACTCATGAAAAATTGGGGGACGGGTTTGGAGGAAGAAGCTCTTGTTTAGCGATATTCATTAATTGCTTTAGCTAGATTTTCAGAAAGAATGGTTGCCTAATTCATGATGTGGGAATTAACACAGGAATCAATCAGGGGAAGCTAATTTATGGAGAATTTGGTATTATCAGGGAGACCATATAATCTGCATAGCATTGCGGCTGCAAAATTGTAGGGATTTTCCAGTGAGGCAATAGGATACATACTTGATTTCTCATGTTTGAACTTGTTATCCAATTTCCTCCAACCTTGAATTGTCTTGAAAGGGTCCTCATTGTTCTTTGAAAATTTCTCAACAAATCTATTATCATAGATGTCTTGTGGGTCGGGTAGCTTGTACATGACTTTCAAATCTTCAGCTCTGAAAGAACCTAAGATTTCATTCTTAACGGTTCTTAATTGTCTGTCCTTGATTGTTGAATTGTCAAGCACCCACTTAATCATGTTAGTATATGGTAAAAGAGTGGCCCTTGCTGCTATCCTATGAAGGAAGGAGCATGCAATATCTTTAAACTGTAAATTTGAGGGTCTTGCATCATCAACAGTTGCTTTGACCTCCACTACTTCAGGTTCTTCGTCTTCGAGAATGGTATAGATATTTTTCCACTTTGTAGCACCTCCATCGACAGTGCAGACTGTATTTGAGACTATCGGCGACATTTCTATGTATTCCACTTCTGCAATAGTCTGTTTGTCGTGCTTTTGCATTACTTTGCGGATGGACATATCTTGAAGGAAAATCCCTATTAAAACAGAGTAATGATCAAATGATGGGAGATATATTTGAAATGACCAATTCGAAAAGAAAAGAGCCGGGACGTAGTTGTTCCATTAATTATCCGTAACCAAATAATAACTATTTGCATTGGGATGGTAAAACACACTTAATTGTTTCTAACATGATTTATTTTCACGTAGAAAACCTTTATTAAAACCTATCAAATCCATCACATCGCGCCCTTTGAATTCGTCTTTATGAAGTACATTACATTTTGTTTATGCGATATGCGATTTCGTGATATCACGAAATCGCAAAATCGCAGTATCGGAATATCGCAAAATCGGAGTTGTCACAATATTGGAACTTTGGTAAAGTCTGCTTAAAGTTTTAAACATATATTCGCGATGTGCGATTTAAGCTGTTGCTTACGAAACTCCGATCGTTGATTGCAAAATCGAGATTTCGTTGTTTTGTTACTTATCTTTTAATGAGAAAAGATTATGCGGGGTGCGATTTGAGATAGGGTTATTTTAGGGATGTTTTTATTAATTTCTTTTTGTTTTTTATGTTTTTATTTAATAAAAGCAATAATGTTTTTGGAGTTCGATTTTTTATCTAAAATGAAAAATACATTTTTAAGAAGGATCCCTATTTCTATTTATCAAAGGTCTAGATTATTTTGAAAATAAAAATGGGGGGAGTTGTTGCATAGCACAACACAAGGTTGGTTGGTGACTCATGCATGATGGACTTCGTTGTAACTTAGTGTGACACAGTTGTAACAAAGTTGGAAGAGCAGTTATGGGAGTTGTTATTTAGTTTAACTCAGTTAAGTGAGTTAAACTCAGTTGTGCTAGTTATAACTAAAGATACACTAGTGAAAGATGAGTGAATTAATTATTTAATTAATTCACAAGTAGTGTCTTACTTGCAACTGAAGAAATACATCAGTTAACTACTTGCATGTCAGATCCAGTGGAGACCCAGTGGAGAGATAAGTTAAAGGGTGTGTTTGACTATTAGTTGTGACTATGGTGATGCATTCAATGCATCTACACACACATTGGAGTTGCCAATGAGGATTGCGTAGTACAAGCAAGCCAAGATCGAATTCATTCAGGGATCTTCTTCAACAAGGATTGCGCAGTGGAGACAGGCTGTCAAGAGGCAAGAAATTGGTGCATAGATATGCAAATTTCTGCATGACAGTGTGAGACGATTGTATATTGTACTAAGAGCTCTATGAGTTGAGCTTTGTATGAGATTGTTTCATGATTCCATGATATACATAATATATGATAGTTGGGGTTTTTAGCTTTAAGCTTTCCCGGTAAAATATCTTGTTATGTGCGATTGATTTTTCTTCATATGTTTGTAATTGGTGATTTAATTTCCGCAAAGATTGAGTAGAAGGATTTTGTATTTAACAATGGATTTAATTGTTAGATCAGGGGAGTCTGGTAATATACATGCATATTGTATATAATTTCTACAATTCAGACTCTCCAGGAAATGTAATTCGAGCTACCCTCAAGGGCATAATGAGCCTCAAACCATAGAACGTCATCTTGATCATGCTGCTAGCTCTGGAGAAGAAATTTGCAAAACTTTTTCCTCCTGCAAGTACAAACTCGTATTGTTCTCTTCTATAGTTATTTAAGCTCTTATACTATATAGAAAATCCACGTAGATTCAAACTGCTAATTGTAATATGCTAAAACAATAGACTTGAATCTACTCTACCAATTGTGAAAACCAATTACGATCTCGAAATCACAAATCACGAAATCACAAAGCATACAAGAGAAAGAATTTCAATCACACATTACACAATGATTTCCTGGGGAAAGGCACAGCTAAAAAACCTCGCTATATGTATATTGCATAAGTTAGAAAATATGAGAATATTACAATGCTTTTCTCCAACCAGAGAAACCTCTGCACTATCTCGATCTGTCACTGCTTCTTAGACAAGCCTAGACTAGTACTTAACCAATTTTTTCTTGTCTGAATTCCTATTTCCTTGTGTTGTTTCCTTGGGTAATTAGCCCCTATTAATTAGGGAAATTCCCAATATAAATTGTGCAATACATCTAGGGCCTTCCTTTGACTGCATGCATAACTTGTACAATTTGGATGATTATACAACTGATAGTACAATGCTCTTGAACTCCAATATCAACTGGGTCTTTCTATGATCTGACATGCATGAGTTATTTATGGTTGATTTATCAATTATCTGATTGATCGCTACATGTGGTTCAAGTTTAAGTTCCACACTTTGGCCTCTCACTAATTCCTTCGTAAGTTGGAACTAGTTAAACTGACTCTAACTCGGATAAACAAAGTTAATTAATTACAACTCAATATAAAGTCAACCAAGACTCCTATTTTGCAAGAGTCACTCTACATGACTCAAGTTAGACCCTCGAATCGAATTAATTAAACCAACTAAATCAAACTAAGTCAGTTATTTCGTACAAATTGTCATATGATATAGAATTACAATTTTATTCTAATTTAATTCAAGAGAAAATTAAATTAAAATATTTCTTAGTGCTTTTTTCAACAATTGAAAAAACTATAAATTTATTATTATTTAAAAATATATAAATAATTTAATATTTTGATTTTTTTAATATTAATATTATAAAAATAAATAAAAATAAAAATTAACCATTTAAATTAATTATATAATTAATTAAATTTTATTAAAAAAAACTAATTTAATAATAAAATAAGTTTTTTTTAATATTAAAATATTAATTATGTTTAAGAACGACCACATAATCACACATTAATGGAAGGACTCTTCAACCTCTCCCCTCTATGGAGCCCCCAACCTCTTGCTATCTATTTTGTTGATGTGACTTAGACCTTTGGAAGGAGGCTCAACTCCCTCAATATAATTTAGTTTATTCACACGGCCTATTGGCGTGATCTCTAATTCTGTAGGATTAATCACACCTTTCTTCATCATCATTTTCATTATACCTAAATCACTTAAATAAAGCTTGTTTTGTACCTTTAAAAAAAATATGATGATATTTGCATACTTCTTTATTATTCCAGATTTTTTTTTCATGTTAATACACAACTCCAATCTCCCGAGTCCCAACATCAATGAATATGTCCATGGTACCTTTTAAGGCGATTCTCAATGGGGTTGGGTGTGTCTAGACTTCTTGTGATCTTCCTAACTTTCGATGATGAGAAGGTGAGTAGATTGTTACAACGCCTTCACAACTTTGGGGCCGCTTTTATGAGAGATGTTTATGATGTTTTATATATAATTATTTATAAAAAAGAAAAATATAGGATAGTTAGGTAATAATAATTGAATTCGTGACTTAAATTAAATATAATGTTAATTGTAAATAAGATTATTGTGTTTAAATTAATTTAGAGTTATTATATGTGTTAAATTTGAGTTTGAGTTGTAATCGATAGGAATTTGATAAAGTGAGTGGAAATGGATATGAAAGAAAACTAGAAAGATGAAATGGTTGTGTTAATCACAACTCACATAGTTTTAGATGGTATTGTCTATATAATTTTCAAATTAAACATTATAATTTGTATTGGTAAATGCTAAACTAATAATGGTCAATATGCAAATCCATTGTTATAGTCTTGCTTAGGAAAGACTAATAAATTCATATTGGAAGTGGATAAATTAATTGTCTATTCACACATGAGGACTTGTATAAACGTTGGTGGGTGGTAACCATTAGTAAGCTTGCACATTTACATTTTTACACCTTCTTATGAAAGTGTTGTGGAACACATAAATAATGGTGCCCCATAACTCGATAGTATATTTATTTACATCTTATTCCTATTAATTTTTTTTTTATGTAAAAATCGATTTAAATTATGATTCACAATAATTGATGGTAAATATGTCATTTACCTTGTGTATTGTTGCAAATTTTGTCTTTTATTAGGAAGCTTTTGTAGGTGTATGCCTATAAGAATGTAATGAATTTTGAAAACCTATGTAGTCCCTAAGAATCAGTAATCAAAACCACTTCAAACGTTCAAATTATATAAATTCAATAACTCAAATATATAATTTCAACAATTTCTAACTAAATTTTAAGTAAAATCAATCCCTACCTTCACCTTTACCTTTACCTTTTGATAAAAATTAATAATATAACATATCATTACGTAATATATATATATATATATATATATAGGTAGCAAGGTTTCCATTTCCGACCTCCTTTGTTTCATGGATAGCAATGGTTGGGGCGGCTCGAACTCACGGGGGGGTGCTGGGGTACACTCGGGAATTCAGGTCCCCTTTCACTTACCTTGGACCGAGAATCCAAATACTCAGACATAGTCGGCCATGGGGGGAAATCCTTTTCAAAATTGTATTAGAAATATTAGAGGGAAGACACAAACCCTTTGTATCATAGGCTTAGACATTGTTTCCTCCTTTATGTGGAACATTGAGGACAAATTTGATATTCCCTACGCTTTACAATGCTTGCAATATGGTGGAAAGGTTTTTAAAAATATATTTCATATCGAAGACTACAACATAACAAGGAACTCAATTATTATTCTGAATTCCAAATTGCGTGGGGGTGCTCATCGAAAGGGAGCTCCAATATCCTTCAAGACTGCAATCTAAGGGAAAGCTATTGCCCCTGTAGATTCGAACCAAAATATTCCAGGGCCTTATATAGTGGAAAAAATGGAGCAAGCTCCATCCACGAAGATACAAAACTTAGAGGTTTCTTCAAAGTTTTCTGTTTTACATTCAAAAGCAGTCATCTGTAGATTTAACGGGTTTTGACCTAAACCAGAAGCTTTGATTCATTGGATTGTCTCCACTTGGATCCCAAATTTTGAAATTTTCTTATGCTCAAAAGGATTTTTTATAGTACATTTTGAAACACATAAGGAGTTGGATTATGCTCTAAATGTAGGTCCCTGGCTTTGGGGTAGGGGTAGGCTTTTAATCACGCATTTGTTCCCTGAATTTGATGCCAACCCTATGGTTATTCATATCGTGTCGATTTGGGTGAGCTCCTAAACCTTCCTCTGCCATTTTGGTATCATAAAGTCCTTGAAGATATAGGCAACACATTGTGTAATTTTATAAAAGTGGATTTGGAAGGGATATAAAGTGGTATCTACACTTATGCTAGGATATGTGTTAAGATTGATCTCAACAAAGGACTTCTAGATCATATAAATTTGAAACACCAAAAATTTTCAATGGTCATAATTCCTTGACTATGAAAACACGACATTTAGATGTCACATTTGTTTCTAGACAGGTCATTTACAACATGCAAGCCCCCAGGAAAGACATAGTCCTAAGAAGAATAAGAAGAAGCAATCAAATAGACCGAGAGGATGGCATTTCATGGAACAATATCCGTCTAAGGACGAGGAAGATGAAAATAAAGAAATTCATCTTAATTGAGAAGAAATTAACGACATAGACCCACAGGGAGTTGTACGAGACGAGGACGTTGGGATTCAATTGGTCTTTAACAATGTACAATAGGAAAAAATGAACTCGTGTACTCTTTGGCGCTAGATGGATTCGAGGGCTCAAAAAGAACTTATGTAATAGATAGCTCCGATTTAGACAAATAAGTCCCTCATGTGGGACAATAATTGGCTTTGGTCTTAGTCAATCCAAATCTAGATGGCTGGAAAAAAAGCACAAAGGGAGAAAGGCAAAAGAGAAAAGATTGCACCTAGTCAGCCATATTTTTTGTGTGGTTTTTATAGTTTTTTCTTTTATTTTTTTGAAGCTCATTGCTTTCTTATGGACCTACATGTACAATTTTAGCTCAATTTTCTCCCCGTCATGTATTCACTGATCATATATGCATACACACTATTTGTGTCCACGAAATGTAATTTTTATTTTCAATAATAGAAATTACGGTTTTTTCTATGGAAATAAACAAAATGAAAAGAGTTATTTAATTATAATTGTCCTTTTAAGCTAAACTCAGACTCGTTGAATGGTGAAGGTTTCATTTCTCTGGTTAAATCCTCAAGGATACCTTTTTCTCCTTCTTTAGATATATCGACATTTGCTCATTTTAAAGAGAATCTAAAAATGACTATATTGAAAATCAAAGAGTGGGCTCAAACAAAGAAAACAATGGAGTCTTAGGAGCTAATAGGAATTGAACATGGATTAGAATTTATCTCAAAGTCTCATTGGAAAGGTTTTTCTTCTCAAGAATCCTATACTTGTCGGAGAAGTTTGGAGAATTGAAGGATCCATCTCTTAAAAGTAAAGGAGGAATGACACCTTAAGAGTAGAGCTATTTGGCTCAAAAGTGGAGATGAGAATATGAAGTATTTCAGGTTTATGCTAAAAAATAGAAAGTTATGAATACTATCTAGAGTCTTCAGGATGATTAGGGGGTTGAGATTTACTCTTTTGATGGTTTAGAAAATTTGTGAAAACAATATTTTGAAAACATTTTCTTGTTGCCTCAGGATCTTTCTATTTTTGTAGCTGTAAAAATTGCTCAGTTTTTTTCAGAGAAAGATTGAGGACAAGGCAAACAAAGGTTTAATGGAGGAAGTTTTTGTGGATGAGACAAAAGTTGTGTTGTAGAGATTTCAAAGAGACAAAAGCTCTGAGCGAGATGGGTGGGGTAATTATTTTTTTCTTGAACTCTTTGATGTTCTTGGTCATGATTTAGTGGTTGTCATTGAAGAATCGAGGAAAAATGGTAGCATATACCCTGATTTCAATTCCACATTCATAATTTTTATTCCGAAGTCCAACCAACCCCTTAGCTTTTTCTGAATTTTTCCCCATTTCGTTATGCAACGCCATTTATAAGATTATTTCTTTCAGAGTTATGACATTCCTTTCTAGATATATTTCTTCTGAACAACTTGCTTTCCTTGATGGTAGGCAAATTCATGAAGTTGTAGGTGTGGTTCAAGAAGTTATGCACAACATGAAAATTCAAAAATTAAAAGGAGTTGTAATTAAAATTGACCTTTCTTCTAAGGCATATGATAAAGTTAATTGGATTTATATCAAGTTTTTGCTTACTCATCTGGGTTAAAGTATTGATTTCATAATTTGAGTTACATCATGTATACAATCATTATCATTTGTGTGCTAATTAATAGTGTTGCCTCTACATTCTTCAATGCTCAAAGGGGATTTCGTCAAGGGTGCTCACTATCTCCAAGTTTACTCTTTTTATTGGCAGTGGAAAGTTTGAGTAGGCTAATATTAGATGCAAAATGTCGAGGGTTTTTCCATGGTGTTAATGTGGCAAGGAATCTAGCTATCAACCATTTGTTATTCGTAGATGAAATCTTAATTTTCAGCTCTGGTGATGTTAGGGAAATTTCAATGTTGGCTGAATTACTCTCATTATTTGGTCAAGCCACTTGAAGGTTGATTAATATTCAAACATCCACCATTTCACATCATAATATTTCTGCTGAGGATCTTTGTCAACTTTATGTGTTTCTTACGTTTTAAAACCTTTAGAGAAGGAAATCAAATATTTAGGCTTTCATTTGAAGCCTAACTATTCCAGTAAGGAGAATTGGGCATGGTTGATCGATGAGGTTGCCAACCTATTAAATTGATGGTGCCATCGATGGCTTTCCAAAGCTAGTAGGATGGTTCTTATAAATTTGTTATTGAGGCCACTTTGGGCTTATGGGCTTCTCTTGCTTGGGTTCCAAAATGTGTGTTGGAAAGTATCGGGAAGCTTACTTCCTTTTTCCTTTGGTTTGGAAAAAAAGAAAAGGGTGCCTTGTCCTGGGTTAAATGGGAAGTTATCGCGAGGGCTAAAGATCTAGTCATTGTGGTGTGCAAGCTATTTCTCTTTTCTCTAAAGCTCTAGCAGCTAAGTCTAGTTGTTGCTTAATTTCTTCAATAAACCTCTAGACTTTGGTGGTTTCACAAAAATATATTGCTCCATTTTCAATTAAGGATTGGATTCGCGGATCAGACAAAGCTAAATCAAATGTTTCAATTATCTGGTGGGTTGTATTAAAATCTTTTGATATGATTAAAATTGGTTTAGCCTAGAGAGTTGGCAACGGGGAAAAAATTAGAGTGGGCCTGGACCCTTGGCTTGGAAGTAGTATTTATTATTTGCTTCCTTCACCTATGATTGAAAGTTTAAGGGATTGCGGTGTTAGTAAATTAATTCATATTACAAATCCTATTTAATCAACTTCGAGCGCCAATGCCGGTTATCTTTTGAGGATCTAGGCATTGCAAAGGAATTCAGGGATGTATGGTAGCTTTATATCAAATCCCTCATGAATGGTCATATTCTGTTTTCGGATAGACTAGATGAATTAATCCAGTGTTTCTATCCATACAATATGTATTCTCCAAAGTTGGGCTATGTTTATCTTATTGCTAGCTTGTTGAATAATTAGATCAAATGGTGGTGGAAGATTGTGTGGAAGTCTAATTGTCCTTCAAAATTACAAACATTCATGTGGTGCCTTGTGATGAATAAAGTAGCTACATGGGATGTCCTTCAAAAGAGATTCAAATGTGGTCTTGGCTGGTGTTCCCTTTGCAAAAGCAACACTGAAACAACTAAACATGTTTTTATGGAGTGCTATTTTTTTCATAATGTTAGGGAGCATTGTAGTTCTGTTTTGGGTTACTCTATTCTCTGTGCAGGAGCTAATCTTGAGTAGGCTTGGCGCTCTTGCCATTTTAATCCTTTGAGTCGTCGCCACAAGGCTCTTCCCCTCATCATATGTTGTGGGGTATGGCGTGCTCGTAACAAGATGATTTTCCAGGATAAGACTTCAAACCCTTTTCATAGATCTGAGGAGGCTATGGCTATACTTAGTCATTTTCCCCAGGAAAAAGAATATAGGGCCCCTAGAGTGGTTGTTCCCGATATCATTGATACATCTAATCCTTGGGGATACTTTAACAATGCTTCATCTAGTAATAGTCAACAACGTGGAGGTGGTTTTATTCTATTCCTTTCTTCAAATCATTCTTATGAAGTTAAAATGGGTTTGGGCCCTGAATCTAACAACAAAGTTGAGCTCCTAGCTTGCAAATATATGTTATTGTTTGCTAAAGAGAAGAGTTGTAGAAGGATTAATATGTTTGGGAGACTCTAAGCTCACTATCAACTAGATTAATGACATTTACTTATGCAAAAATACATTTCTTTTGCCTAGATATTGCAGGAGATTTCTATAATTGCATTATCTTTGATTTCTTTCACATGTTTGTACATCTATAGGGACAAGAATCACAAGGTTGATGGTTTATCAAATGATGGCTTACTTCTAGAGAAGGACCACTCGATTATTGCAGAGCAAATCAATAATAAACTATTGGAGATTCATCTTCAAATTAATGGGGCCCGTTTTTAGATCTTGAAAAATGGTGTTTGTACATGCATAGTTTAGTTGGTATGTTTATTATTTCCCCAATTTTGTTGATTCATTTTTGTTGTTATAGTCCTGAACATATCTTCTACTCAAATATTTTAATAATCAGAAATAAATAAATTAACTCTTTTTTTAATAAAATACAGTCTTATACTCCTGGATGCGGGTGATTAGCCAGACTTGTACGTGGTCGGCACTGTGGGTTGGCGCGTGGATATTTACCACTGCCACCCAGCCTCGCGCGACGTCCCGCATTAACTCCCCCACCATCTCCTTCAATGCTGCTTTAATGCAGCTCATTCCTCCTTACCAGCCCGCTCATTTTACGACCATGGCGCCTCCCCCCAGCTTCATTCCTGCTCCACCTTTGAGCTCGAGCTGCTCCTTCGCTGCCGCAGAGCCCTGCTCTCAGACTAGCACCAGGAAATGCTGCGCTCTGGAGTGCTGCATCGATCTGCTGCCTGGCATCCATATCTCTCAGAGCCCCTTTTGCAAGCTAATGTTTAATTCACCCTCCGCTAGTGCCTCGGCTTTGCAAGATTGCGCTCCCCTGCTGGTTGAAGCTCTCACCTTCATTTCCCTCCCCTGCTATCGCATCTCCGATAATCGCACCACTCTGCCTATTCGACGCATCATGCCGAGGTTACGCCAACGCATGCGTTGCCGGAGAGGCAGCAGTCGCGGGCATGTTGTTTGTCAGCCCTTCACTTCTACCTCTTGCGTCACTTCCCAATCCTCGGAATATTTCTTTGGCCGCTATCCCGTCACTAGAAGTGGTCGTGGCCGTGGGTCTGGGCAGCCCCAATTTGATATGGGCTCTCCCCACATCCTGGTCACCCCGGTCCCCACCCCTGCGCAGTCTCATACGGCTCAGCTCCATTTCCCCTGTGCTCTCAGCCAATCCACTTTAATTGCCACTGTCACTATTGTGCTTCAAGAGGATTCCTCGGGTGTGGCCGCCGTGACTCTGGGTGTGGCGCTGGAGAAGAATACTGAAGATATGCACAACACTCCTCATACTGTCAGCCTAAAGCGCAAAGAGCCCAGTTGCAGTGCAACTCAAGACACGAGCCATCAGGCTGGCCCCAGTGACCCCAAGCGAGGTTGTTTCAATGGCAACGAAGGTCATCAGGCAGAGGTAGAAGACCCTTACGAGTATGGCTGTCGCATCGTCGAAGAACCGCCTCCCACTTCTCATGATTCCTAAACAGGTCAACACTCACAGGTTTTTGTTTCACAGTCGCTTGATTGGGCTCAATTCTCTGTGTCTTTTGTTTACCAGTTTACAAACTCAGACTTTTGTTACTATGTCTATTAGCCGGTTTCCCTTGCGTGGGCGACACATCTTTGATTGTATGTTTTGGACTAGTGGTGTAGTTTCAGTTTCTAAAGTATATATGGAAAACCATCAGTTTTGTAATTGCGAAAATGCTGTAACTTTGGGCAAGATCTTTTGAGGCCAGGGCCTCTCTGTAACTTTTCTGTATCAATAATAAAAATAGACAAATTCAAAAAAAAATAAAAAAATCTTATACTTTCCTTTGATCAATTTGTTCTATATGACTAGACATTACAAAACCTTACATTATCCTGAATAGAATCTTTCACTTGTCTTTGTTCTATAAGACTAGACATTGCGAAACCTTACATTATCCTGAGTAAAATCTTTAACTAGTCTTCACAATTATGATATATTTGTATATAAGTGAATACACTTGATAATATATATAACTGAATGCACTTGAGAGTATCGAATATATTTTTCTTCATGTCAATATGAATAGAAATACGAGTTTCAATCTCACCTTTGATTGCGAATAAACAATTCTCATAAAATTGCATCGTAAATATCATTTTCACATATAAAAAAAATCACAAACATATTGTGCATAACACATACGAAAAGTCACAAATTTATTGGTGCTTTCATACCCTAACTTAGAGGTTAGGTGTCATAACCATTTGTTTTCTTATAACATTCATCCAATTTATTACATTTTACGTGTAAGGTTTTAACATGATGGCGTCGTATTAAATAAAAAAGTAATTGCATTGAAAGAATTCGATTACTTTTACAATTTTAAATGTAACAACATTAATTCTTTGTCGGTGGCGCACCGTTAATAAAATAAAATAAGGCAGAAAAAACATATAATCTGAGGTGTTTGAGGCTGCATTATAGGGGTGTCAACTTAAAGGCGGTACACACATTTTTAATTAAAATGTTTATTAAATATAATATATACATACTTTTAATTAAAATGTTAAATAATAATAATAATAATAAAGGTGTAAAAATTAGAGTATTTAATAATTATAAAATTAAATATTTTTGGGTGATTTTTGGGATAATCAATGATTTGAGAAGCAGGGAGAAATATTTAAGTTAACAAAATTATTTCAAAAATATTAATGAAAAAAAAATAAAGAATATATATATGATGGTTAAATGTAATTACACTGAAAGTGTTAATTTTGAATATGTGTCTTTACCCCTCCGTTTAATGCTTCACTCTCTTCTATTTAACTCCTCTGCTATCTGTTTCAGGCAGTCGACGTTCATTTGCACAGTAATGTGCAAGTACTACTATAATTACAGTGAAAAAAACAAAATATTTTATAATTTAATATGAAAATGTTTAATAATTATAATAATAATTATAACTTTATTATTTAAATAAATAATATAAATTTAAAATAAATGTATGTTTTAATATTTTAATTGGTTTTAATAAATTAAGGTTATAGTCTATTTGTTATATGTTTGGAGTTTTTCTGGTCATCTTTTATAGTAAAATTTGTCTATAATTTGGTAGAGATTTGTTGGAATCACAAGTTTCCAAGGTTTTTGAAGGTGTTGAATCTATATATGTAATAAATCACATTTTAAATGACAAAATATTATGTTTTGCCAAAATGTGACCAAAAACTCCCAAACAAAGTCTAAATTAGTATTTTTTTAAAGAAAAAACGTACCTTTCTATTAAGGAAATAAAAAGTTACATCTACAAATCCTCAAAAAACTAGTAGGAGCAAAAGAGATCGGCTCGAAAAGAAATAAACCAACGGAATAACTATCAAAATAAAACTATTTATAACCATATATTGTTTTGTGTTCCATATTAGCTAATTCATTTTACATTTTATAAACGGTTTTTGAGAGCACTTATATAAAAAAATATAACCATATGATATACATTATAGATCAGTAAAAGACGAGTGCTGGAAATTTTGATAAGCTCCATCTAGATGTTATGTGACCTGTCATTTCCCCACAATCTGTCTAGTACCTTGAACACAAAATTTGCTTCAAAATTCCTTTCCGTGTAGATGTGATAGCAAGAGATGAAATTAAAAACCCGTTTTAACTGGAAAATATCTTCAAGAATGAGAAGCATTGTGTGGTTGTGACATCTTTGAGTATCAGGGTCTAAATTAAGTATTAAAATAAAGGTGTAGTTTATTTATTTTTTTGAAAATTGATAATAATTTTTTTGGTTTAATTGTGAATTTTTGTTCTTCAAAATGTGTTTTCAAATATAGAGATCCCCACATATTTTTTCAGGATTTTAAAGGTCTCCACCAAGGTTGTGCACTTTCCCCTTTGCTCTTCATTCTTGTCATGGACGGGCTTAGCAGAGCCATCAGAGTTGCTAGGGAGAATCTTTGGATGCAGGGTCTCCACGAATAATCATTTGTCACACATAATGTTCACGGATGATGTCCTTGGTCTTGGGGTAGCCAAACTTTCTTAATGTCAGATTTTCCATCAAATTATGACAAAATCTAGGAATGCTTTCGGTCTACTTCCAAACAAGGACAAATCTAAGCTCATTTCTTTTTGTATTGATGACAAGGAGACTAAAAAGATTAATGATCTTTTTGGGATCAAAGTCATGCCTCTGGCATACGATTTTAAATATTTGGGTTTCCACCTAAAACCTTGCAACTGCAAGAAGGGAGACTGGACTTGGACTATAAAGAAATTCGAGAAGAAATTATGCTTGTGGGAGAACAAATGACTTTCTTTGGGTGGTAGGATGATTTTGACTACGTCTGTTCTCTAAGGTATTTTTGTCTAATGGATGTATTTGTTCCATCTTCCAATGGAAATCATCCATAGAATTGACTCTATAATAGCATATTTTTTTATGGTCTGACTCTGGAAATAAATCGAAATGCCATCTCTCCTCTCTGACCTTGATTTACAGACCCTCAAAAAGTGGTGGTTGGGGCATTAAGGACACCAAAAATTTCAATGGTACGTTGCTCACAAAAAATCTTTGGAGAGCTTCCATGGGGCAAGGTATCTGACAAAGCATCATCAGGGAGAAATATCTTGACCTCACAAATTTGGAGGAGTGGATCCTGGCTGGTGCACTGGTGAAGAAAAAGTCCTCCTATATTTGGCACAACATGATGAGAACTAGAGATTGGCTGTGTTGTAACCTCCATTGGATTGTCAACATGAGTAGTCATATTTTAGTCGGGCTTGACGCAATTATTGAGATAGAGGGAAACCATTCCCTCTCTTTCCCAATTATCCAACACCTTAACAATCATGACATCTTTACATTGGAGCACATTGGCTTCTCATTGACTGTTGGTTTCCCATCCACACATTGGAGAAGCGCTGAAGAGTTGGATTTGCCTCCTGATTTTTCTATCGAGTGGGAGTTCTACTACTCACATATACTTCAAGCTGGCAATATTTTATCTGATAAGGATGATAGACTCACTTGGGGCAGATTATCACAAGGCAGGGAGATCACTGCTAAGGCAACATATAATTATATTTTGAATCAGTATCAATATGACAATACCACAATTTGGCTGACCCGCATGTGGAAGTGGGAAGCTCCAACGAAGCTTAAATGTTTTATTTGGTTTGTTGTTCACAACTATATTTTAACTTGGGACAACCTTGCCAAGAGAGGTTTCCTAGGTCCGAGATTTTTGCCTCTCTGCAAATCGGCTAGTGAGGACACCACACACTTGTTTATGTCCTATCCTTTTGCTATATCTATTTGGGAGGAGGTTTCTTTATTCCTTAAGATCCCTTTACATTTGGACAAAACATCCATTATTTCATGTCTTCGTCGTTGGTATTCTAGACATCTGGAATACATAACCACCCCCCTACATATCTCCTGGGGCATTTGGTACTGTCAGAATGCTTGCATTTTTAAGAATTTTGTCCCAAATTTGAGAGCCACTACTCTCAGAATAGTGGCATATTTTATGGAAATCGACTCTCAAGAATCTATTTGTAACAAGCATTGTTGGTCTCATAAACTGCAAAATTACATCCTATTGGATTCTTCGATGGTGCCTCAATGGGTGGTTTGTGCAGTTGTGGCGCCATCATCATCCTAAATCCTTTTATGACCATCCACTTTTATTGGTTTGGTGGGAGAGGCACCAACATGAGAGCTGAGGTGTTGTCCTTATAGTGAGTATTACGTTGTGCCTCATGGCTCGTGATAGACGAGATCCTTATTGCTGGTGATTCAAAGGTGGCCATTGATTGGGCATTGGGGCATCACTCTCTTACTGTGCCTCATTAATCCATTGGCTCTAGCAAATTTCTTCCATGAAGGTATGTTTCTCCTCTATATCTTTTTGCCACATCTATCGGGAGCAAAATATTTTGATTGAACAACTTTCCAAGTCCGGTGCCTTTGCTTCAACTAGTCTATTTCATTTTTATTTCTTGGTTCAGGGCATTGCCACCAACTTCGACATCTTCATTCTTTCGTGAAGGCCTTTTTGCTTCTATGTTTTTCTTGTTACTTTCCAAGTTTTTGTATTTGCTAGCTGATCCTTGTTATCTCTATTTTTTTAGAGACATGATCTTTCTCTCGGCTTCCCCATTGTCTAGTCCACTTTTTGGTTATTTTCTCAACTTTTTTCTGTGGTTTCTTGCTATCTAGAAAGGAGACTCTTTCCACAAGTTTATCTAACTTTAGATTATCCATCATTATTTTAATATATTATTTTTTTCTTCATCTAATTGTAAAAGAAACAATAAAAACTCCAAAATATACAACCTCTTTTATTTTAATAATAACACACCAATTATTTCAAATTTATAATTTGAAAAAATCTTTACAAAATTCGCATCGAAACTATTATGAAAAAACCCAAAAACTTAAGAATTTAAACTATAACCTATAATAAATTTATAATATACATAAAATATTATTACAAATCTATTCTAATAAATAAAAATGGACCAATAAAATAGTAAACCAGTGACAACGACTTTTTGGTATATTCAATTATTTGAAAATAATAAAAGACATATATAAAATATTATGACTTCGTATACAAGCCCAAAAAAACTTAATTTATGTATGGCGCGTTTAAACGATATGCATGATTAGCAGTGATCAGTGATGAAAACGAAAGATTAGGTTAACCGCCATGTTTAGTATTGAATTTGTTACGAGATTTGTATTAAAGATCGAATCATAACAAAAATATATTTTAGAAATAGGCCTACGAAGTATGATGTCAGTCTTATCACTTTCTCCGATAAATTTACTTTTTATATAAATTTTACAAAATCTCCACTTTTTTTATTTGATAAATTTACGTTTTCTATAAATTTTACAATATCTCATTCTTTTATTTTTAAAATTAATTAAAATTCGATTTATGTTAAAAAATAATAAATTTATAATTTAATAAAAATAAATTTATGTTTAAAAATAATACATTTATAATTCAAAAAATTTATTATAAATTTTAATTTGATTTTAATATTTCATATATAATTATTACTTATAAATTTAATAAATAAGTATATACGAATTTTATTATTATTATATTTGTAGCTTAGTTAAAATCTTGATTTTATGGTTATGAATCAAAGATTATGACATATTTTTATGATTTATTATTTTTTAATTAAAATTTTGATTTTATAGTTATAAAATAAAGATACTGATATATTTTTATAATTTATTATTTTTTTATTAAAATTTTGATTTTGTAGTTATAAAATAAAGATGTTGATATTTTTTTATAATTTATTTTTTTTATTTCCAAATTCATAACTGTTTTCACATTATTTAATTTGATTATAAATTTTCAATATAATTTGTTGATGATTATATATGTGTGAAAAATACAATGTTTAGCTATTCTCATCTCTTCTCTATGCAATGCCCAAATAAAATTTTAATTAATAAATCCTTTACATCGTTAAATATATATAATTTGATTATAAAATTATTAAACAATTTATTAATAAATATATATTTTTGATAAATAAAATACCTAACTCTTTCTCTTCACTGTTTTTATAATATTTACCTTTTATGCCATTCAAAATTCTGTTTTAACTCTTTCTCTTCACTGTTTTTATAATATTTACCTTTTATGCCATTCAAAATTCTGTTTTAACAAAGCAGTTTTGTTCTATTCACTATTTTGAATGAAACATTTATTATTCATGATTAAAAAACAGAGCAGCAGTAATGCTTTTGCCATCATCGTTCAACAACAAAAACTACTTAACAAACAACTTTACTAGTTTTACTTACCGTGAGAGTTTTCCTGTTTATTAAAAAAGTCATTATCAAGAAAAGTGTAATAGGGTAAGAGCAATGTGTGGGGGTAAGAAAAGGATGTTGGTAAAAAGGACAAGATTGAAGAGACCCTCGTGTCCAGAATGCTTGCTTACGTGGCCAGGTTGGAGGAAGTAAGTTTGTACGTTGGAAAAGGCTATACAATCAATAGAATTGACTAGTTGTAGCCTTTTTTTTTTTTTTTTTTTTTATGACATTTAGGTTAAAAGAGCCGGTTCCAAAGCCCAGAGGCCAAGCTCAATCACGTGGGCCTTGAGCAAACTAAAAGGAAAACTCCTTTGTTAGGGTGGGCACTTAACCAGATAATCTTCAATGATCTTGGCACAGTTCGGATGCGTTATATCTATTTATTATGTGGCCTACCCCAATCCATGATAACTTTATCATCCAAGAAATAGTTCGTTCATCATGTGGGTCTGTGATGGCAGCTTAGTATCATATGAAATTCAATCAGGAAAGATCAGCTTTTTTCTCAGTGGTCTCTAATTAAATGAGTTATGGACTCCAAATTATAACCTACCCGGGCATTATGGTCATTGGGCAACACTTCACTGTGTTGGTATGTGTGAAAAGCAGCCATAATAATAATAATATATTAATTGGCAAGTTGTGTTATTTACTTTCAAGGGAGGGGTTGACAGAGAGTGCAACATCCTGTCAGGTCTGCATCACTCAGTAGGCACTGGGATCCAACTCTTTCTCTCTTTTCTTAGCATTTGCATGTGTGTGTTTGTTTCTGTCCCAACTATTTACAGCTTTTCTTCCAATTCCCAACAGTCAAGCAGCACTCCATTTTCTTCACTGTGTATTGTGCCCTGCCATTGCAATCATTCCATCGCTAGTAGACAATATTAAACCTTAATCAATATTTGTTTTCTCCATTGATTATCTCAATCTCAACTCAGGTGGGCATAATTTATTTAGACATGGAAAGTCAGATTTTTAAGATGATAAAGCTTTTGTACTTTCTGCCTTCATTGTAACTTTTGATAGATGGTGGTGTACCTACACCAGCAGGACATTAGCGGAGCACAACCCTGCCGCCTCCCCTCACTTCCCTTTTCTCTGTGAAAGCTTATCTTTTGGCGGTGGTAGCTGTTTGAAACAGAGACTGGTGATGGATTAGTGGCCCAGAAAGGCAAGGCATGGGAGAATACTGGGCGTGCGCAGGGCCAAGTCGGGATCTGGGAGGTGTTTGTTTTGTAAGATGAGAAGCTTGTGGCTTACAGATTCGTGCAAAGACAGCCAGGTTCATGCACTCAACCCCATTGAAAGGACTCCCCAGTCCTGGCTCCAAGTCGAAAGAGGAAAGCTTGCGAAAATGTCTTGCTCCGATCCTTCCTCCTTTTACAAGTATGTCTCTACTAATCTCTGTCTGATTTGTATAACGGTGATTTCTGTGACAGGAAGTTCTTTCTAGCTTGCTCATATTTATGCTGTGTAGAGTTGTGGTTAGTGTGAGATTTGATTTCGAGGGTGTGCTTGGCCCCCTGAAATAGAAACTAAAAGTCATAACTTTTCTGAAACATTCGGGTTTGAAGGTAAACTTTGCCTTAATCCACGAGCAAGAAACATATCAGGGAGAGTGGAGATGAAGCTCTCTAAAGATACAATAAACGTCAAATTTAGCTGCAAATTCAGGACCTTTACCAGTATATATCTTTATAAAATGCTTTCTTTGACGACTAATATAGACAACTGTACATAGGCCTTTTTTAACAAGGCCATCGCACCCGCCAGAAGTGCTAGCTAAGGGCAAAATTGGGCTGGTTACAAACCAATAATGACCACTGCACTACTATAGACCCCTTGGACATATAATAGAATTGTATAAGGTGCATAGAGTGAATAAATAAAAGAATAAGTAAACGGCCAAATGTTCCGAAACAAGCATCAGCCCATTATCATCTGGCAGCAGCAGGAAGCGTCCCAGCATTGGGCAGCTGGTCGTTGTGTCCTTGGGGGTTGGGGCCTAACTAGTAGTAGAAGCCTCAGGGTTGGTAACAATTGGTACCCAGCCATCATTGTGGGGTTCTGGTGTCTACTCAGCCTCAGAGATGCCAACCTTGAGCATAGGGAACTTATTATTATGCTGCGCAGGCTGGGATGGCTAGCTGTGTTACCATTATACATCCTATTTTGTAAACATCCTAATTTATGACAATCTGATTGTGCATACAAAAATATTGCTTTTATTATTGTAAATGCTGTAAAATTGTCCTCTTAATGTAACCTCTCCAGTTACGAAGCCCTTTCCCTTCACCGGATAGTTGTGTGTTTAGTCCAAGCCATGTTGCAAGCTGTCATAACAACGTTGAATCCAGCATAATGTTGGTCACCCATCTACATAACTCACCATCTCTGTTTGAACATGCTCTTCTTAAACTGAAACCTGCATACTAATATTGTTACAAATGTTTACTGCTTATGGTCTGAGAACATAATTTATTTAAGTAAGAATACTTTTTACAAGTGAAATAAAGACACTGGAAATGCTTCAGATGAATATTATCTGCTTTATGATTATCGCTGATTGTTTCTGTTCAAAGCATAAGTACTAGAAGTATTCAGGTGAATACCTACTGCACTAATCATTTCAGTTTATGTGCTTGGTATAGACAATTTGTGTCCTTAGCATACGCAGTTGTTAAGAAGTTATTTTGTATTTATTTTTGTGAAACTTTGACATGCAGCTCATCACTTATCAAACTTGCAGAACCTCCCATAGAGCCGAATTTCAAACCACTAGATTATGTAGAAGTGCTGGCTCAGATTCATGAAGAACTTGAAGCTTCTCCCAACCATGGAAAGTCCGACCTTTATTTATTGCAATCTCAAGTTTTCAGGGGCCTCGGTGAAGTGAAATTGCTCCGGCGGAGTCTCCAATCTGCCTGGAAACATGCTAGTACTGTTCATGAGAAGCTTGTGTATGCAGCCTGGCTGAAACACGAGAAACGAGGGGAGGAGATGATCAGTGACTTGCTATCTCAGTGTAGCAAATGCTTGCAGGAATTTACTCCCTTGGATATTATTTCCGAATTTTCACCAAAAGCAGCTTCAAATGATTTCTCATATCCTGCCATTTCGAAAAACCAGGAACCTCTACTTCAATTTGGCTCTACTTCAGATCCTTCTTCAGATATTGTTGTTTTCCACATTGGAGAGGATGAAATAGTTTGTAATCGGCAGAAAGTTGCCACAATGTCTGCTCCCTTTCATGCCATGCTGAATGGTTGTTTCACAGAAGCACGGAAAAGAGACATAGATTTTTCTGATAATGGTATTTCTGCAAGAGGCATGCGTGACATTTGTAAATTTAGTGAGACAGGTAAACTAAGTGATGATCTGTCACCAGATGTCTTGTTAGATATCCTGGCTTTTGCAAACAAGTTTTGTTGTGAGCGATTAAAGGATGCTTGTGACAGAAATCTGGCATCTTTTATTCATACTGAACAGGATGCAATAACTTTTATGGAATATGGCTTGGAAGAGGGTTCTCAGGTGCTAGTGGCTTCCTGCCTACAGGTGATCTTGTGTGAACTTCCTTATTCTTTACAACATGAACAAGTTGCAAAACTCTTTTACAACATTGACATGCGGAAGAGGTCAATAATGGCAGGTAGTGCTTCATTTGCTTTATATTCTTTATTAAGTGATGTTGCTATGAAGGATGATCTGAAATCAGACAAATCAGCCTTTTTCCTAGAATGCTTAAGAGAGTGTGCGACAACTAGCAGACAAAAAGCATTGGCTGTCCATCAGCTGGGTTGTGTGATGCTTGCAAGAAGAGAGTATGATAAGGCTGAAAGGTTATTCGATGAAGCTGTAAATGAAGGCCATGTTTACTCTCATGCGGGTCTAGCAAGAGCAAAGTATAAGAGAGGATATAAGCATGCAGCCTATGATGAAATCAGTACTTTATTATCTTCTTTTAAGCAGTTAGGCTGGATGTATCAAGAAAGGTCTTTGTATTGTGATGGGAAAGAAAAATGGTTAGACTTGGAAAGAGCAACAGCATTGGATCCAACTCTTACCTATCCATTTATGTACCGAGCTGCAGTATTAATGAGAGAGGAGAGTGCACATTCCGCACTGATAGAAATCAATCGTGTTCTAAGTTTCAAGTTGACACTTGATTGCCTGGAGCTTCGAACTTGCTTTTACTTGGCCCTTCAAGATTATAGGGGTGCATTGTCTGATATTCAAGCAATTTTGACTATAAATCCAAACTATATGATGTATGGGGGTCGTGTGGGGGCTTCTCAATTGCGTAGTTTATTGATTCCACATGTGGAGCATTGGACAACTGCAGACTGCTGGATGCAGTTGTATGATCGATGGTCTTCTGTGGATGATATTGGGTCACTCGCTGTAATTTACCAAATGTTGGAGTCAGATTCTGGAAAGAGTCTACTTTTCTTCAGACAGTCACTTCTTCTGCTCAGGTTTGTTTGTCACAGAGGAAGTGAATATTTTTTGGATGATATTGAAAATATAGTTGCAACTTGCAAGTGACTATTAAAAGTTGGTTTTAACCATGCTGATTTTCTTTCTAGAATTGCAATATTGATCGATAAAATGTTGAGCATTGGGTGTTATTTATTGACTAGGTTAAATTGCCCCGAAGCAGCAATGCACAGTCTTCAGTTGGCCCGCCAACATGCAACCTGTGAGCATGAGCGTCTGGTTTATGAGGGATGGATCCTTTATGATACAGGCCATTGTGAAGAGGGACTGCGGAAAGCAGAGGAGTCAATTGCTATCCAAAGGTCATTTGAGGCCTTTTTTCTTAAAGCATATGCTTTGGCAGATTCCAGCCTAGATCCAGCATCTTCCGTTGTCATTGTATCACTACTGGCGGAAGCTTTAAAGTGTCCTTCTGATGGGCTTCGCAAGGGTCAGGTTTGCATTTATTCCTAAGAACAATTGCCTTGGAATGTAATTTTCTTCTGTGCAGATTGAGCATTAATTCTGGATTTATATTTTACTGTTTTTCTCTTCCATTATTTCATTCACTGAGATGATTCAAATGTCTGTATGGGACATTTTTTGGGCCAGATCAGGTACTGAGCATGATTCTCTATCCACCATATTTCAAATTGTTTTTTTGATCACATGTCTTGTGAGTTAGCATTTGGGTCCCTCTAAAAGTGTTTACACCATGTTAGGGGTGCCTTCATGTGATGTGGATTGCATGGTGAAACCCTAGCCTTTTAGTTGTATCTCAGACCTTTTGGTTGATGGCATTTGGAGATCTTTCTATATCTAGTAGCTTGACCTTGGACTTGGTGCTAGATGTGGTGCACTCCTTGATGAGGTGGTTATCTTATGTGGAATTGATATCTTCTATAGACATGGTGGTTGTGTTGAGGAGGATGGTTGCTTGCAATGGTGTTGGATCTATCTTGGAGGACAAGTACTAGGCAATAGGGGGAATGGTGCTTAGTGTAAGGAGTGTTAGGACCACTGGGCATACCTTAGGAGGACGACCACTTGACTTGAGAGTGCATTGCTTGCTGTTGTATAGGGACTTCGGACACAAATGTTGAGGAGGAGCATTGGAGCATTGGTTGCTTGTCTTGAAGAGTGAGGAGCCTTGTGATAAGGAGCATTGAGATTTGGAGCCCATGCTTGGGGAGTGCACCACTTGGGGAGAGAGCACACTTGGGGAGAGAGCACTTCGCTTGGAGACCTTATCCTGAGGATTAGATTATGTTGCTTGTGGAACCTAGTCCACACTACTATTGTTGGCCTCCCTTTCCATATAAAATGAGGAGATTGTCTTTTGTTGTAGCATTCTTGTATTAAGCATGTAAGAGTTCATTAGATGATTTATATCTTGAAGATAAACTTGTCTTGACTCTCTGTACTTGTTTTCATGCAAGGGAGGAAGGTGCTAGTGTTTGTGATAGGGATGTTGATTTTTGGGTAGCATCGTACGTGCTCTAGCTCTGAAACTTTATGGAGGGGCTAGAACACATGAGATCTCCAAGACCCATAAATCGTTTGGAGAAATTCCACCTAGAACTTAAGTTATTCAAATAATTAATTATTTTAATGGGGACCCGAAGTCTAAACTCAGGGAAATTAAATAATTAAAGTGAATTAATTTACATGTGGGTGAGAATGTTCTAAGTGACGAAGATCAAGTCTTTTCTAATCTTAGCCGTTGATTAGAGATTAGATCACGACCGTTGATTCATCAACAGGAAAAGTATAAAGGAAAGGCTTGGGGTCAGTTGGAGAATACACACAGAGATTGAATTTAGATATCGAATTCTTTTGACAGAGCAGTGCTCGGACGAAGATCAGATTTGAGTAATTCAGTGCAGTGAGGGGCAATTCGGCAGCAGGATTTTCATCCAAGGTCGAGAATACAATAACAGAGAGGCAGATCAACACCAGGAGGGACAACACAACTCAAAGAGGGTGACATAGAGCCAACAGGGCTCACGCAAGGGTGACGCAGAGCCAGAGAGGGTGATGCAGTGACTTGAGCAGCTGCGCTGGGGTTTCTGTGGGGCAGATCGGGTAGCCATCCAGCAGATCGATTTCTGAGCCGGGAAGGCTCACGGAGAGGGTGATGTAGCCACTTGGAGAGGTGATTCAGTCTCAACGCAGAGCTAGCTGCAGCCATTGCTGCGCAGCACTGGGGATTGTGCAGTCACCTGTGGGGTTTCTTCATTTTGCTGCTGGATCTGCCAAAATATTTGTCTCTGGATAGGGTTTCTTTTGTCGAGGATTTTCTCTGTTGGGTGAGCCGGATTGGGCACTCTAGATTGTATTCAGAAATCTGCATAATAATGTAAACCCTTAGAACTGTTGCACCGGTTTTCCCGCATTGGGTTTTTTCGAGGACATTTGTCCGAAAAATTTGTGTGTCCTTTGTCTAGTTGTTCCTCTTATTTTTCAGTACTTGATCTATATAATTGTGTAGGCTGCAGTGTGTTTGCATTAGTATTTTTATTGAATATTCAGAAAAATAAGTTGTAATTTAAATAAAGCAAGTAGGTAATGCAAATAAGATTTACTACAGTAGGATTTCTGGTGTAGATTCAAAAATTTTCACAAGGCAAAACCTAGAGGAGACTTGGCGTGCTAGGATTTGAGTTTTTGTGTGAGATTGACCTATATGATTTGTGGCAAAGAAACACTTGGAGCACTTTTCTTGGAGAAAGATAAGGATGGATTTGATGGTGTTGATGCTAGCTTGTTGAAGATTCTTTGGTATGGCTAGCCGCTAGATAGGTTGGTGGGATGTCTTATTAGGACTTTGTATTGCTGGTTAGGATTTGCTATTGATGGTGGATGCCCTAGCTAGGGTTTGTAAGTGCTGAAGAATCCTAGCTTGTGATAAGCTTGAAGGACTATCTTGTACCAACTTGTGATAAGCTGTTGGTATGTACTTGCAACTCCATTCTTATGTCTATATGAAGTGTGCTTTGCCGTCCAACCTCTATGTAATTGCAAATATGATATTTTGGCATATATTCTCATGGTGAATGAGTAGTTTCTAGGCTGTTTGATATGCTGATTTATGATGAACAGTTAAGACTTTGTATTGCGGGTTAATATTTGCGGCTTGCTATTAATGATGGATGCCCTAGCTAGGGTTTGGAAGTATTGAAGAGTCCTAGCTTGTGATAAGCTTGAAGGACTATTTTGTTCCAGCTTGTGATAAGCTGTTAGTGTGTATTTGTAACTCCATTCTTATGTCTAGATGAAGTGTGCTTTGCTGTCCAAACTTATGTGTACTTGCAAATCTGATTTTTCGGCTTATATTGTCATGGTCAATGAGTAGTTTCTAGGGTGTTTGGTATGCTGATTTATGATGAACAGTCAGCAGATATTTTTGAGTTGATAAGTATAAACAAGCTAAAAGGACAGATTTGTGGTTGCAACAAATCTGCGATATGTTGGGGATGCTCTAATGGATAAAAATATAATCCCCCTCATTACAATTGTTTGGTGTTTATGTTTTTGGTGGCCTTATGTATTTTTGATTGAACAGAAGTGAAATATATACAGCTGTAATATATATTTCATACTCAGTCCTAAGGTCGAAATTTCACAAGAAATAGATCCAAGGAACCTCAAGGTTTATTTGAAATTTCTGAAATTGCATCGAGCATGTTTTCTCAAAACTTCCACATGGTATTAGAGCCGATTTAACTAAGTTCACTCTCTTTGTGAAGAGGGAGTTGTTTAGTACAGTTGTCCTGTACTTGGGAGAGGTGCTTGACCTATTATAGGTTGTCAGGTGTGAAATTCCAGTGTTCTTTGGAAGAATATTTTGAAGCTTAGTTTGCAAGGATGATTACTCTTAGTCTTAGAGGGTGTGATAGGTTGGAAGGGGCTCCCATTTTCACACCTTAAAAGAGCAAGTTGTAAATGCCAAAGAGATAAACCCATAGGAGTATGTTGAGACAAAGATCGTTGCACTTAATGATCCAAAACTATTGGTCGAGCATAATAAAAAGAAGGCCAGGGCAAAGAAAATTGCTCTTCTATTGGTGAGGGGTAGTTTGGTCACTCACTTCTAGAGAATAAGACAAACAAGGAGATTAATGATGTTTTCATTGCATTATACTAGAGTGTGAGTGTCTCTAAGAAGATGCTCTTAAGAAACAAGCTTTTAGTGATGAGTGACATAGAGATGGTGGTCAACTGCCTAGCTCGGATTATAGAGTTGAAAGGTTAGTTCCGTGCCATAGGTATACAAATTCTTAATAAACATTCAAAGTAAAACCATTGGCAATCACATATTACATAGAGATTTACCTTGGAAACCCAAACCAGGAAAACTAGCAAATTTTTTAGAGCTGCACCACTAATTTTTATCATCAATCAACTTCATTGTTTTCGTTATAATATATGGGATCTTGCGGCATCCAAAACCCCTAATCCATTAAGCCGGATTAGATTGCAATCTCAATTCTTTAACCAGAATTAGAAAAACATGGGTTGAAATGTTGAAAATAATACCAAGGAGAGGTGTTACTAGGCATTTAGCCTAGTAGACACATTAATGACCTTTGACTTGGTGACATTTATGAGTTATATCAATGTCATGGGTGGAAGAGATACTTAAAAGTGGTGTACCATGTACTTTTTCTAATATTAAAGTCACTTGTACTTTATAAAGTCACTTTATGTGTAAAGTACATAGTTCACTTTTTTAATATTAAAGTGAGTTGAGAAAATCACTTTATGAGAAAATTAGAAAAATGTATACAACTTGAAAAAGGTACTAGGAGGCTTTTAAGTAATGGGGCCAATGTATGAGCAGGGTCATTTGGGAAGAGTGATCTCAACCGCACATCTTGAGATTTGGAGATTAAATCTCAACCATTGAATCCTAGGGTTAGGGATTCAATCTTTTCCAAAAGACAAAAGGAGAAAAGGGAGGCTCATTCTTCACTCGACACTTGAGAGAGCAAGAGGAGAGAAGAAAAGGAGAACTTCAAGGAGGGTTTGCAGCAAGATAAAGGAGGCACGAGTTTCTAGGAGGAGGCAGCCATTAGAGGCACAGTTTTCAAGGAGGAGACAGGCACAGAAATCGAGGGGACAGTCATCACGGAATTTGAGGGAACAACAAAACATAAATCGAGGGCAGAGGCATGAGTTTTGAGGCTGCTGTGCACAAATTTTGAGGACTGTTCCTCCATTGACTGGGCCTGGATTTCGAGGCAGAAATCTCGGGTTTGCTGCTACAGGCAGCGCTGATTTCGAAGTGGTTTCCTGACAAGAAAATTGAGGGACAACAGTCACCACCAGCACAAAAAACGAGGCACCTTCAGGCACAGATTTTGAGGCATTCACTGCACAGAAATCAAGGCTGAGTTTGCAATGATTTCGAGGCAGATTCGGCAATGATATAAAGGCAGAATTTTTGGGCCTGAAATTTGTAAAATCTGGAGATTATTTCAGTGGGCACAAATTTCCAGAAATTGAGGTTAATGCTTCAGCTGAAGGAGATAAGTACCGTGGTAAAATTTTTATGTACTTAGACTAATTTTCTCAAGCAATAAAATCATCCTCTGAAGACCAGTTTTCCCCAAAAGGCTGTGGGGTTTTTTCTGGGGTCACCTTGACCAAAAATAAGTGTCTCTCATGATTGAATGCTTGCCTAAATTTAGCTTTAATTTCAGCTGATAGGAAATGTGAAAAATAGTAGAAATACTCTTTGAATGTTTACAAATAATGTGTTCTGAAATTTATATCAGCATTGCAAAACATGTGGGTTGGGTCAAATTAACACATGCAAAATTGTAAACTGGGGTTAGGGTGCAGATCATTAATTTTCTGCATGGTGTCAGAGCTTATTTGAGCCAAGTTGAGGCTCAGATCTTCATTTTCAGTCAGCTGATAAAGAGGGAAGCAAGCTACCAAAGTCTTGAAACAGTGAACCATACCTTTGAAACTTTGCCAGAAACACAAAGACTTCAGCAGTTCAAAGGGAGATTGGTTCAAGCTTCCAGATTTGCTTCATTTGGTTGGTTGTGGGGTCATGGTTACTGGGTTGAGAGTAGAGGACAGATTCATGGGGGCTGAAAACTTTGGCCCATGGAAGGAGCGGATTATGCTTTTACTGGAGGAGGTGGAAGTGTGGGATATTGTACAAGCAGTTTAGGAGGTGGAAGTGATGGGTCACTATGTAGTTTAGTGTCCCAACAAGAAGGGTAAGAAGAAACAAGGAGTTGCAACTACAACAAATGTGGAGGAGTTTGCGGCTATGTTTGATTCAGAGTGTGCTTTGGTGGTGAGTTTAACCACTCATGTCACATCTTCCCTGGCATGGTTCATAGATAGTGGAGCATCCTGCCATATGACCGGAGTTAAAGAGCACTTCATGAGCCTTTTGGAAGATGACATTGACTTGGAGGCTGTGCTTGGTGACAACTCCAAAGGGAGTCATTACCTCCTTTGAAGGTGACAAATGTTTCAGAGGGAGTCATTACCTCCTCTGAAGGTGACAAATGTTATTTATGTTCCAGGGTTGAAGAAGAGTTTGATATCAGTTTCCAGCTTGGAGGACAGGGGGTATGAGGTACTATTCCGGAAGGGACAAGTGCTCTTGTATCCTAGATGATCCAGTATTGAGTTTGCTCGTGTGATTGGAGCTTGTAGTGGGAGACTATACAGACTCATGTTTCAACTTCTTCGTGCTATGGTGGTGCAGACTAGTAGTAGTGGTTTATGTGAGCTGTGGCACAGGAGGATGGCCCACTTGCACCATGGAGCTTTCAGGATGTTGAGGGAGATGGTTACCGGGTTTCCAGACTTCAACACTGATCATCATGATGTGTGTAGGGGGTGTGCTTTGGGAAAGTACACCAAGACACCTTTCCAGAGCAGTGACAACATAGCTGTAGGTGTCCTTGATTTGATTCATTTTGATGTATGTGGTCCTATGTCCCATGTATCACTGAGAGAATATGAGTACTATTGACTTTCATTGATGACCACTCCAGGAGGACCTGGATTTACTTTTTGAAGTACAAGGATGAGGTCTTTCGGCGATTCTGAGAGTTTAAGTCTCTTGTGGAGAACCAAACAAGGAGGAAGATTAGGGCTTTGAGATTAGACAATGGGGGTGAGTACACTTCAGCAGAGATGAGAGACTTTTATGGGAGTGTCGGCATAAGAGGGAGCTCATTGTGCCTTATAACCCTCAGCAGAATGGGGTGGTAGAGAGGAAGGACATGATCAGAGTTTACCAATGGGCCGAGGTAGCTAACATTGTTGTTTATTTGCAGAACAGGAGCCCACACAGAGTCTTGAGGAGCAAGATTCCTAAGGAGATATATACATAGACAAGAAGCCAGAAGTTGGTTACATCAGGATATTTGGGTGTCTTACATATTCACACATGTCTCGGAGGAGAAGAGGACGAAGTTGGAACCCACAACAGAGAGAGGTATACTGATGGGTTACAGTGAGACCAACAGAGCCTACTGCATATACCTTCTTGCACAAAGGAAGATTGTCTTGAGGCGGGATGTGAGATTTGAGGAGGTCTTGGGAGATTGATCAGGTAGACCAGCAAGGGGCCACACCATAAGGTTTCAGGAGCATCAAGTGGTACCTGAGGATCAAGAGGTTCACCTTCTTCAGGGGTGACAGGTTCACAAAGCATAACTTTGCCTGGTATTGGATCACCTGCTGTAGGTTCATCAGGCACAGTGTCTTAGAGTTCAGGATCTCCTTTGGTTATTTCAGAGCCTTCCTCGCCAGGAGGAGAGGCACCAGATGAGCATTTTCCCATACCTCCATAGGTGACTACTGTATGGAAGAGGAAGCCAAGATGGCTTTGGGAGACCCTGAAGGAGGCTCAGGAGGCAGTGGGGAGACCCAAGTGGTCAGTGAGGGAGAGCAGACCGCCAGAGAGGTTGGGTGGCTTTGTGGCAGATGTTGTAGAGACAGAGCCAACTAGTTTTGAGGAGGCCACTAGATAGAAGATTTGGAGGGATGCCATGGTAGAGGAATATTCCTCTATCATGAAGAATGATGACTGGGAGGTAGTGCCACGTCCTGATGGGAAGTCAATTGTGACTTCTAGGTGGATCTACAAGATCAAGCATGTTGCAGATGGCAGTGTTGAGAAGTTCAAAGCTGAGTTTGTGGCACAGGAGTTCTCACAGGTAGAGGGAGTTGACTATGAGGAGACCTTTGCACCGGTTGCTTGTTATACTTCCATTAGAGCAGTGATATCTATAGCAGCTTAGATGGGATGGAGGATTCACTAGATGGATGTGAAGACCGCCTTTCTCAATGGTGTTATACAGAAGGAGGTGTACATTGAGCAGCTTGAGGGCTTTGAGTTGCATGGGAGTGTGTCTCATGTGTGTAGGCTAAAGAAAGCCTTGTATGGATTGAAGCAGGCACCAAGGGCATGGTACGAGTGGATAGATGCCTACTTGCAGCAGCTGGGTTTCCAGAAGAGTGATGTTGATCCGAACCTATACTTTATTTTGGTAGGTGACAATCCACTCATTCTGGTATTGTATGTGGATGACTTGTTTATTACAGGGGAGGACAGTCTCATCCAACATTGCAAGAGAGATATTGCTTCAGAGTTTGATATGACTAATATGGGGCCGATGCATTACTTCTTGGGGATGGAGGTTTGGCAGGAGGATTGGCACATCTTTGTGGCCTAGGGCAAGTATGCGGGAGATATTTTGAGGAGATTTCATATGGATGGTTGCAGGCCTATGGCTACTCCTATGATCACCAACTGGAAGACGCTGCATGATGTTCATTCCGAGTTGGTGGATCCCACCTTGTATCGTTTGCTAAGCAGTTCATTGATGTATCTGGTTAACACTAGACCGAATATTTGTTTTGCAGTCAATACATTGAGCCAGTTTATGATGGAGCCTAAGAGAGTCCACTGGGTGGCCACAAAACATGTGTTGAGATACTTGCAGGGTACAATGGATTATGGGTTGGACTATGTCAGCTGTGATGGGGTTAGGTTGATTGGTTGCATGGACTCAGATTGGGCTGGCAGTGTCAGTGACCGGAAGAGCACTTTCGAATGTTGTTTCTCATTGGGCTCGACAATTGTGTCATGATTCAACAAGAAACAAAAGTCAGTGGCATTGAGCAGCACAGAGGTAGAGTACATGGTAGCTAGTTAGGAAGAATGCGAGGCATTATGGCTTCACAAGATGCTTCATGGACTATTTGGTCAGATGCTGAGACCAACTACAATTTACTGTGACAATCAGAGTTGTATTAAGCTCTCTGAGAATCCAATATTTCGCGATTGGTCAAAGCATATAGAGATCAAATACCACTTCATCAGACTCCAGAGACTGGGTTTAGCAACGGGCTGTGAAGCTTGAGTATATATCCTCTGATGAACAGGTAGTAGACGTTCTCACCAAGTCTTTGCTAAGAGACAAGCATGTCTTTTTCAGAGACAGGATGGGAGTGGTGAGCAACATCTTCCTCGGTAAGAGGGAGTGTTGAAAATAATACCAAGGAGAGGTGTTACTAGGCATTTATCCCTTTTAGCATAGTAGACACATTAATGACTTTTGAATTGGTGACATTTATGAGTTATATTAATGTCATGGGTGGAAGAGATACTTAAAAGTGGTGTACCATGTACTTTTTCTAATATTAAAGTAACTTGTACTTTATAAAGTGACTTTATGTGTAAAGTACATAGTTCACTTTTCTAATATTAAAGTGAGTTGAGAAAATCACTTTATGAGAAAATTAGAAAAAGGCATACAACTTGAAAAAGGTACTAGGAGGCATTTAAGTAATGGGACCACTGTATGAGGGGGGTCATTTGGGAAAAGTGATCTCAAACACACATTTTGAGATTTGGAGATGAAATCTAAACCATTTAATCCTAGGGTTAGGGATTCAATCTTTTCCAAAAACCAAAAGGAGAAAAGGGAGGCTCATTCTTCACTTGACACTTGAGAGAGCAAGAGGAGAGGAGAGAAGGAGAACTTCAAGGAGGGTTAGCAGCAAGAGAAGGTAGCCATTAGAGGCACGATTTTCAAGGAGGAGACAGGCACAAAAATTTAGGGCAGAGGCTCGAGTTTTGAGGCTGTTGTGTGCAAATTTTGAGGACTGTTCCTCCATTGGTTGACACAGAAATCCCGGGTTTGCTGCTACAGGCAGCATTGATTTCAAAGTGGTTTCTTGGGACAAAAATAGAGGGACAACAGTCACCTCCAGCACAGAAAACGAGGCACCTTCAGGCACAAATTTCAAGGCATTCACTGCACAGAAATCAAGGCTGAGTTTGCACTGATTTCGAGGCAGATTCAACACTGATATCGAGGCAGAATTTCTGGGCATGGTAAAATCTGGAGATTATTTCAGTGGGCACAAATTTCCAGAAATTGAGTTTAATGCTTCAGCTGAAGGAGATAAGTACCGTGGTTAAATTTTTATGTACTTAGACTAATTTTCTCAAGCAATAAATCATCCTTTGAAGACGGGTTTTCCCCAAAAGGCTGTTGTGTTTTTTCCGGGGTCACCTTGACCAAAAATAAGTGTCTCATGCTTGAATGCTTGCCTAAATTTAGCTTTAATTTCAGCTGATAGGAAATGTGAAAAATAGTAGTACTCTTTGAATGTTTACAAATAATGCATTCTGAAATTTATATCAGCATGAAAAAACATGTGGGTTGGGTCAAATGAACACATGCAAAATTGTAAACTGGGGTTAGGGTGCAGATCATTAATTTTCTACATGAAACACCATGTGTTACAAAACCGCGAAAAGTGAAAATTGTGTGTCAAAAACTGTCAAAACATACACAAAAATTGCCCCTTTTTTTTTTTTTTTAAAGTTTTGATTTTTTAATTTTAATTTTTATTATTTCAGGGGCCACACCATTGAAACCCGAGTCAGGGGGCAACCCGTCCCCCCCTCACCTCCTTGCAAACCCCCTAGATGGTGGGGTTGCCCCTCTGTTGCACCCAATGCATCTAAATCGTGTGTGGGTTTGGTCTGCAAAGAATATAACATGTACCCAACATTTTTCATCTTACAAACCTTTTGTCTAAGGTGTTTTTGCTCATAAGAAGTTACCTACTTTTGATAAGGTTTGGGTTGACTTTGTGTAGGAGGAGATGAGGTTAGAATCTTAATCAAAAGCAATGAGATGTAGTCCTCATCTAGAGGATAAGAAAGGGAAACAAGAAAAGGCACAAGAAGGGTAAGAAGGAAGAATCAAGCCAAAGTAAGAAGGATTTGAGTAATGTGAAATGTTTTAGGTGTCAACAAAGGGGACATTTTGTTAGACAATGTCTTAATACAAAATTAGGTTGCAACTAGTGCAGGTACTATAGCAAGAGTGGATGAGTTAGTACCATATCTTGATATTGTATTCATGGTTTATTGTTTATCTTCTAATAATGTGGTAGGTGTTGCGTGCTATGTGGACAGTGGAGCATCAAAACATATGATAGGAACTTCTTTAGCAAACTTCAAGTGCAAGTAGGAGGAATGAGTGTGGAGTTGTGTGATGTTGGTACTTATATTGTGAAAGGATTGGGCTTCATCTTCTTCTAGATGCCATCAAGTGACGTTCTTGAGTTGTGATGTTTTGTTTGTTCATGGTTTGACAAAAATCTTCTTTCGGGTTCTTGTATGATAGAGATCCAACGTAGAGTTGCATTTGAAGGACAACGATGCACTATCAAAGATTGCAGTCTAGCAAGTTTGAGGACTTTGGCTAGAGGTGTGTGAGATGGTGGCCTTTATAGGTTGTTTGCCGATCATGTGATGGGGAAACTTCTGCTGAACTTGGTCCCTGGTGAACCACTTGCCTTGGTGCAGGAGTTGGCTAGATTTGACAACCCGATATTGTTGGATCTTCTGTTGGCGAGTGTTCTTGAGCTGCGTGTCCATGATCCAATTAGTTGTGGCCTGTTCTATGCAATCTGGTTTAGCTCTGTTGGTGTGAGTTGTTCTACAATGTTTGATGTGTCCAGTAATGGTGGAAAGTATGGTCAAAGGTGGTCCACATTGAACATTAGGTACAGGCCAAGGAATGGGGGAATGCTGAGCTCAAAAGCATTGTCTTCCACAACCTTGGTGATGGTGTAAGGCCCATATCAGAGTGGTCTGAGCTTCCGATGGGCTTCGGTAAGGCGTTCTTTCTGCAAATGCAACCAAACTTTGATGCCCACTTGAAACTTGTGTGGCACTCGATGTTGATTATGCCATATTCTACTTGGCATTGGACTTATCCAAGATGTCATGCACCTGCTGGAGGATGTGTTGGATGCATTCAATAAACCGGGTTGCTTTATCAACCTCGGGCTGTACATGTGTGGATTTTGTTTGTGTAGAAGCATGAAACATGGCAACATCAATCAAACACAATGGTTGAAAACCCAGACCCACTTGAAAAGGACTGCGGCTAGTCAAGCTATGGAGAACTCTGTTATAGCTGTGTTGCACATAAGGAAGGTTCTCATCCCAGGTTCGTGGATGCTTGGAGTTTTACATGCGTAGGATGTGCACTATCACCGTGTTGATGACCTCTGTCTGGCCATCAGTTTGGGGATGGAATGTAGTCGACTTGGTTAGCTTAGTGTCCAATAATGTCCAGAGACTCTACCAGAATGTGCTCAGGAACTCGCTATATCAATTTGATATAATGGTCTGTGGGATTCTAAAATATACCCATACTCGTTCAAAGAAGAGTTTGACAATGTCGTCTGTTGCGATGCTCTTCTTGCAAGCCAACAATATGGCCATCTTAGAAAATTTGTCCATGACCACAAATACATAGTCATTACCGTGCTTGTTAGAAGGGAGGCTCGAGAGATAGTCCATGGAGATGGATTCCCAGGGTTGGCTGGGAGTAGGTAGAGGAGTGTACAGGCCTTGATTCTTGATGATTGGCTTGGCGATGGCATAGGCAGTACAGGATTTGATATATTTTCCAACTTCCTGTCAGAGTTTTGGTCAATAAAAATACTTTTGTAGGATGACAACAGTTTTCTCCATGCTGAAGTGTCCTGCGACCTGACTATAGTGCGCCTCCCAAATCAATTTGGTACACTCGCTTGAAGGAACACAAAGGTGTCCCAGGTAGCATAATAATGCGTCCTGGAGGTGGAAATTTGGAACTTGCTTGCCATCCACTAATATTTGATAAGTGGTGGTGAACTTTGGATCATTCTTATAAAGTTGTGGCCATCCAGAGGTTTCGTGGCCACAAGAGTTGAGAACAATAGTTAGCGCTGCAATTGGGGCCCACTGATGCAATCTACAACATGATTGGTGTTGCCCTCCTTGTACTTAATGTTCTAGTGGAATTGTTGCAGATATTTAGACCACTTCCGATGGCGATCATTCTGCAACTTCCCTTGTGTTTGTATGAACTGAAGAGGTCAGTGATCTGTCTGGATGACCGTTTCCTTCCCCAAAATGTAATGTTTCCATTGCCGATAAGCTTGCACGTTAGAATACATTTCTTTATCATAGGTGGGGTACTTCTGAATTGTATCGGAAAGTGTCTCACTATGATAGGCCACTAGACACACTTGCTAGGTAAGAACTGCACCAATAACATAGTCAAAGGCGGCTGTCTCGATTTCAAATAACTGTTGTAGGTTTGGCAATGTGAGTACAGGTGCAGAGAAGAGGCGGTGCTTCAACTCAACAAATGCCTTCTGTTGGGACTCAGACTAGGAAAAATTTGCCTTCGCTCCGCCCTTAGTAACCTGACTCAAAGGCCAAGTGATATGGGAGAATCCCAACACAAACCTCTGATAAAAATTGGCAAGGCCCAAATAGCTTCGAAGCTCTGTGAGAGTGGTTGGGGCTGGCCAATCCCGAATGACTTGGATCTTAGTTGGATCCACATGCATGCCTTGCACATCTATGATATAACCCAGATATTGGACCTGGCCCATGCCAAAGGCGCATTTCTCCAGGTTGGCACATAGTTTGTGCTGCCACAGGGTTTGAAGGACCTGTCGAATGTGTTGCAAGTGCTCTTCCCAACTCTTGTTGAAGATAAGAATGTCGTGCATATATACAACCACAAACGATTTGGTGAAGGTCCGCAAGATGTCATCCATCAACCTCATAAAAGTAGCAGGGGCATTTGTCAACTTGAAAGGCATGACCAACCATTCAAAAAGGCTTTCCTTGGATTTGAAGGCGGTCTTCCATACATCTATGGGATCTATTGGAACTTGATGATAGCCAAATTTCAGATCGATCTTGCTGAAATACTTGGCCCCCTTGAACTGGTCAAGAAGGTCATCAATCCGCGGGATTGGATACCTGCTCCTGACAGTGATTTTGTTCAGTGCCCGATAATCAATGCAAAGCTTCTAGGTTCAATCCTTCTTTTGTACAAGTACAATCATGCTCGCACAAGGTGAGGAACTTGGTCGGATGTGCCCTTTTTGTAGCAGCTCCTAGATCTGTTGCTTGATCTCTTCATTTTCTAGAATGGAGTGATGATATATCGGCCCAATGGGAAAAGGTTCTCTAGGGGTAAGATAGATCAAATGCTTGATCTGACAGTGTAAGGGCACCCCTGTGGGCTAAGTTGCATTGAAACAGATAGGTGAACAGATACAAATACGGGGTTTGAAACAGATACGACAAATTTTCAAAAAATCTGGATCGATACCGCAAGGAAACTACACACACACACATACATATAACAAAATAAAAATTTCATATTCGTCTTTTAGAATCTAGATTTTATATCTAAAAATACATAACCATCATCATGAATTCAATATAAACAAGTCATCATCATCAATTCAACGTAAACAATGTCATCATCATTAGTGACTATTGCAACATTCAACATATTATCATCATCATTAGTAATGTAATAAAAAATGCACAACCTTTGTGCTTTCGGTTCAACTCCTTCAAAGAGTGTGTCATGCATGGTAGATGGTATATATCTTCCTTGCATGGCAATTAAAAGGCCCATGGGATAATTGGGATATTCTGTCAAGACCTTTTTGAACATTTCAATCTTCTCAACGTCAGCTTGGTCTCTTGACTATATGCAGGCAAAATATTGGCTAGAGAAGATTTTTTATAGTGGAGGGATTTATGAAATCAAGAGAAAAATCAATGACAATTAACAAAACCTTAACCAAACTGAAAATGAATCGCTCAAATAAATCTCTTTACGAAGACATTAATCAAACCCTTTTGTTTGTATTTTTGAACATCTATCATTTTCTATTTGTATAAATTTCTAAACCAATTTTCACACGTTTTAACATTTTAAGGGTGGATTCCGACCACGATTTTCGAGGATCCAAAAAAAAAGAACCCTTGGAAACGTATCCAATTCTAAATCCAAAGTTTCCGATTTTTTGAAACGACACAAAAATGTTTTTACAATGTTTTGGACAAGGATTGTATCCGTTTTCGTTTAAGAAATGGGGATCTGTGTTTTCGGCAAATTCTTTAGGTGTTTCCGGTAACTTAGCCTGTGGGTGAGGAGAAGATGTCCTTGTATTCTTCCATGACCTTATCTTTCTGTTGCGTGGAGGAACCTCTCGGGGGCCATGAATGTGGCCACGATCTTCCCCTTACTTTGAAAGAAAATAAAAAGAAAACAAATTTCCCAGTGTAGAAATATCTAAATAGATTCAACTGATCTTGTAATGTACTAAAACAAAATACTGAATCAGTTATACAAATTGCGGAAACCAATTACGATTGCACAATCACATAAACAAGTAAGAGAAAGAATTATTAATCGCAAAAAACAAGATGTATCTAGGGAAAGCCTCAATTAAAAACTCCACTATTTGTATATTGCATAAAGTTAAGAATATGAAACAATACAATGCTTCTCTCATGCTTGAGAGCTCTCTGCACTATCTCTGATTGTCTCACATTGATCTAGGCAAAATTGGTCCAATACTTAACCATTTCCTTGCCTCTGTCTAACCAGCCTTGCTTACGCATTCCTGAAGGAATTGAAATCCTATTACTTAGGATATTCCCTTCAATTGATTGCGCAATACATCTAAGGCGTCTTGATGACCTCATGCATTACCTTTACAATTTTCTAATTATACAACTGATATTCTACTTCCCCTTAACTCCAATCTCAACTGGGTATTCCTCAGAACTGACATACAACAACTATTTATAGTGAATATTCAGTTATCTGATTGATCACTGCATGTGAATTAAATCAGATTTAATTTACTGGACCTCTCACTGATTTTAACTCAAATAATTAAGTTAAACAATTACAACTCCAAATAAATTGCAACTAGAACTTTATATGCCTCCAGTTTGACCCCCAATTCGAATTGATTAAGCTAACTAAGTCTCCCCAACTCAGTTAACTCATACAAGCTGTCATGTGATGTGGAATTACAATTTCCTTCTAATTTAATTAAGGGGAAATTAAATTAGAATCCCTTTTGATGTCATTTTCAATATTTCTTGTTGCCATTTTCAACACTCCGTTTCAACAAGAAAGAAATTCAACTCTATCCCGATCTGGTACTTTTGGAATGTTTTGCATGCAACAATTCTCTCTAGTGTTGTTGCTACTGCAACTTCTGAAACTTAAAAGCAACCAAACTGAATCAATATGATGCATCTGTCACTAGAGTCTACTAACTACTGCACTGCCAACTGAAAACTCAGCACTGTTGTTGACTCTACACTGTGCCATCTACACTGCTACCAACTCTGCTCTGCGCTCCCCAGTATCTGACTGCTGCTAATCTCTGCATCTGTCACTCTGACATCTGACTACATCAACCACCACTGATCCATCTTGCTACTGTGTACTGTGGGCTCCTGTAGCAAGGTAATGATCCATGAGACAAAAAATCTCAATGGACCCTGCCCAAATTTCTTCATTCTTGGGACTATGACTTCACATCGCCCCACCTCTCACCTGGAGGTATGACTGCATGTGCTCCCTTTGCCCACTTGGCTCAAAATTTCCCGCTATTGGAGGTCTTTGCTTGAGAGGATGCCTCCACTCGGTCTCCTCTTTGCTTCTCTAATTGTCGCTGCTCCACAATTTTCTGAGGCTTCTTCTAAGGCTACATGTTGAGAGGTAATTCATGCTCCCTCTCAAGCACCAAGTTTCTACCCTTTGCCTTGCTCCTCAAAGCTTTGCATGCATCCGGTACCTCAACTGCATACAGGTTCTTGACTCGCACACCAATCCGTTTCATCTGTCCCGTGGTAACGTGTGTAAGGAAAACCTTCCCTTTCTAAATATCACATCATCTGAGCACTCTGGAAACTCAAATCCGTGCTGTAATTGTCCCGCCGTCACAAAATGTTCTGAAAAAAGAGCTGATTTTAAATCGACGATAAGTCCCTCATCCGAACTTCGATTATGCTGATTTTTTTTTTTGAATTTGGGTATTTGTTCGCAAGGAATCCAGATCTGCTATTTGGTTTTGAAAATTTTGCACAAAAAATTTCATATTTGCTCTGCAAACTTGCCACCCAAAAAATTCCTGCTCTGATACCATGTAGAAAATCCACATAGATTCAATTGATCTTGTAACGTACTAAAACAAAATACTGAATTAATTCTACAAATTGCGGAAACCAATTACGATCGCACAATCAGATAAACAAGAGAAAGAATTTTCAATCGCACAACACAAGATGTATCTGGGGAAATCATCAACTAAAAACCCCACTATCTGTATATTGCATAAAGTCAAGAATATGAAACAATACAATGCTTCTCTCAGGCTTGAGAGCCCTTTGCACTATCTCTAACTGTCTCACACTGATCTAGGCAAAATTGGTCCAATACTTAACCAATTCCTTGCCTCTGTCTAACCAGCCTTGCTTACGCATTCTTGAGGGAATTGAACCTCTATTTCTTAGGAAATTTCTTTCAATTGAGTGCGCAATACATCCAAGGCATCCTGATGACCTTATGCATGACCTGTACAATTTTCTAATTATACAACTAATAGTTTACTTCTCTTTAACTCCAATCTCAACTAGGTATTCCTCAGAACTGACATGCAACAACTATTTATAGTGAATATTCAGTTCTCTGATTGATCACTACATGTGAATTAAATCAGATTTAATTCACTGGACCTCTCACTAGCTCCTCCATCAGTTAGAACTAGTTAAACTGATGTTAACTCAAATAATTAAGTTAAACAATTACAACTCAAAATAAACTACAACTGGACGCCCTAAAACTTAGAGTGAACTCTACATGCCTCCAGTTTGACCTCCAACTCGAATTGACTGAGCTAACTAAGTCTTCCCAACTCAGTTAATTCGTACAAGCTATCATGTGATGTGGAATTACAATTTCCTTATAATTTAATGAAGGGAAAATTAAATTAGAATCCCTTTTGATGCCATTTTCAATATTTCTTATTTCCATTTTCAACACCCGGTCTGGGAGATGATTTTACTGCATTGCTTAGCAGAGATCAAAGAGATTGAAGTAGGCGGGGCTACCTCTGGTATCTTGTATAACTTATTGCCTGAAGTAATAATAACAATGCGAGGCCTAGACTCATACACAACATGATGATTCCACAAGTATGGTTGGCCTAATAATACATCACAAACTTCAAGAGGAGCAACATCACACATTACCTCATTTGTTAAGGGCTTGATGTTGTAGGGAAGGCGACATTGCTAGCTGACATAGAGATCTCGTCCTTGGTGAAGCCACCCGATGGTGTATGGCTGTGGGTGTGGTGTGGTCAGTAGGCCCAACCGCTTCACGACCTTTGCTGAAATGAGGTTCTTTTTGCTCTCGTTGTCGACAATGAACTGCAACGACAAACCGTTCACCCACATCTATGAGCGGAAGAGATGCTCCCCCTCCTCTAGATCTTCAGGTTCAATCTTCTGGACCTTGGTGGTGGTAGTGGTGGCACTAGGTTCGACATCAATAATTTGCTTCCCCTTGTTGCCACCCTTGTCGGGTTCTAGCTCAAAATCAGAACATGCATCAGACTATGAAGCTTTCAACTCGGCCACCAGTGACTGCTTGGTGCAACACTCGTTTGTGTTGTGAGTGGGGCTCTTGTGGAACTCACACCACTTTCTTGTGTCCTTCTTCGTCTTCGTGGTGCCATTCATGTTGTCCTAGGTAGCTCCACCTTGGCTCTGTCCTTTGTTCTGCGGTTTGGGGGTGCTCCTGCCCTGCTTCTGATTCGCAGATCCAAAGTCGCGCTTCTTTCGTTTAAATTTTTGTTCAATCTTGGTAACATATCAGTATGTTGCGCCAAGCAAGGAGATGTCCAGGAACTCCATTTCTTCCTGAATGTATTTGTGTAGACAACCACAGTACTTGAGCACCAGCTGTCGCTCAGAGTCTTTGATACCCAACTTTGTGCATAGAGTATGAAAAACATTTGTGAGCTCATGCACGTCTTGGTCCCTTTGCTCCCGTAGTGTGGTCCTATGTCACAGGGTTCGCCGAATTTGAACAAATTCGAACCTGAAGGCGAACCTAAAGACGAACCTGAAGCCAAATTTTATAATTAAAAAAAAAAAAAATTGGGGTTTGAGGTTAGAGTTAGGGCAATTTTTGTCAGTTGTTTTAAGGTTTAGGGATAAAACCATGGGCAGCATATGGTTTTCTCTTGTTCTGCTTCCCGCTAATTAGTTTCCCGCAGTGGCCACTGGTTTGTCTTTATTTACCATGGTTGTCGATAGATTTTCACAAGCCAACTTCAGCCTGAGTGTACTCATTCTATTGTGCTCAGTTTTGTATTCTCTGCAATTTCCTTAATTCAATTTCTAGATGTTGCTTGTCCCCGCCTCTCGGAGCGTGAAGTGAATAGTGGTTGTGATTTGTGACTCGTGCGTGCTCATTACTATTCATATAACTTTATTGATTGATTTTGATATATATATATATATATATATATATATATATATATATATATATATATATATATATATATATATAGTCGAACTTAATGCCGAACCTCAACGAAAAATTTGAATTTGAATTGAACTTAATTGTTGCCGAACTCGAATTCGAACCTGAACCGTGTGACATAGGTGTGGTCCAATGTATGTACTTGTCCTCATAGCTCCCAATGGGGTATTACTGTTCCTTGACAACATCTCAGAAAGACTTCCAAAAGGGGGCAGTTGTAAACAAAGAGGGTTCCTTGATCTTTTCCTCATACTAAGTTTTCCACCAGTCCTTGACATGGGGGAAAACCTTGAGCAGTGCAAAAGTAATCTTCTCCCTATCAAAGAAGCTATGGATCGAAAGCAAGGTTACTTGGGAGCGGGAGTGGGAGCAACATTTTCAGAAGCTCCTGGTTTGGGAGCGAATCGGGGAGCAAATTTTATATAATATATATATTTTTTTATATTTTGGTGCATATATGTCAACAAAAGCATGTAAAATGATGAATTAGATATGAAAAGCATAAAAACATAGATTGAACCATATAACATCAATCATCTAGAAGTTATAATTTTCATCAACCACATTCACAAGTTAGTAACATACAACATATTGAGTCTCATGATTCATCAACCTTAAAGTTTCAAGCTTTCAAAATTCAATATAACATTTATCATCATTGAAAGCCAAAGTTGTACTTGTAAGCTATAAGTGCAACCATTACAACAAAGAATATCTAACATGAAATGAAATGTTATAAACTGAATTGAAATGAAACAAATTTCATCTTTCACGAAGCATCATATTCATAATACATTACCAATGAGTTATAATTGCCAACTTCAAACTTCAAATTTAAATTGTCATATATTGTTTACAAAAAATATCCTAATAAATATGAAAGAGTCGACAGTTATAAAAACTACTAGAACTAGAAAAGAGAAGTAAATCTATTATCTATTGCTAATGCTTAGGCCTCTTTCCGCCATGACAAATGTCTAATTTTTTAGTCTTGTTGGAAAATCAGGATCTTTGTCATTAATATCACCCTCTAAGAATTAATATCTAGTAAGAATTAATATCTAGAGGTGTCTTTGTCATTACCTCTGGATCTGTATAGGGATCTTTGTTATTAATATCACCCTCTAAGCGTTAACATAAGATAGAAAAAGCGTGGCATGTCAAGTCAAGATTGAGTGATGGGTACATTTTTAGTAGGGTCGTGATAAAGGAGTTCAACAACCAATGTCACTAACATCAAGGTACATAGAGGGATTGGTGCTCTTTATTAAATACGAGTTCCATACCCTAATACATGACAAAATCCAATGGAACATTGGAATCCCCTAATCCCGAAATCCTGAAAAACTGATAAGTCTGCTAGATTTTGAATGAGATCTAAAATTTCTGCTTTCTCCATATGAAATCCAACGAGGTCGGAACCACTCTCAAACATCCCAAGTCATTTCATGGTAATGTTAAAAATTGAAGTAAAAGGATGAAAATGAAGATTAAGGAGAATGTCACTTTTACTTTAAGAATTTAACATTACCATGAATCGCATGTCAATACTACGGCCATAGGCTTGATCATTAGGCTGCCCCACTCAAAATTATTTGGTTCTTTGAAAAAAATTGCATTTGGAATGGTATTGCAATTTTTTTTTGCAAAAAAGGCCAGGGAGCGAAAACTTTGCTCTTGGGGTCGCTCCCGAAATTCGCTCCCTGCAGGAGCGTGCTCTGAGAGTGGGATTGCATGCGTCAAATGGAGATCGTATGCGAAAGTTACGATCCCAAGAAGTTGATGTGCTAGATGTGACACACTCTTTGATTAGGTGGCTATCTTACGTTTCATTGATATCTTCTACATGATGCACATATTGAGGAGGATGATGCTTGCATGGGTGTTGGATTTACGTTGGGGGAGAGTGTTGGGCACTAGAAGGGAGGGCACTTAGCCACAGGAGTGTTGGGCACACTTAGCATGCGTTAGGAGGATGAGCACTTGATTGGAGAATGCTTGGGTTGAGGGAACATTGTATGCAGACCTAGGAACATATATGTAGAGGTGGAGTATTGGAGCATTGGATGCTTGTTGTGGAGAGTGTGTACCCTTGTAATGAGTAGTGCTTAGCACTTAGAGCTTGTTCTTAGAGAGTACGCCACTTGGGGATCCTTGTCTTGACATTTGTACACCCTAAAGAGAGGAAACTCACTTGGAGACCTTATTTTAAGGAGTAGATTAGGTTGTTTGTGGTCCTAGTACACTCTACAATATTTGACCTCCATCATCAATTCTATATAAAGGGAGAAGAGATTCTTTAGTTGTCATGTAGTAATCATGCAATAATTCATTAGATCATTTTTATCTTGCGGATGAACTTGTCTCGTTCTTTGTATTTGTTTTTATGTAAGGGAGGAAGGTGTTAGGTTTTCTGAGAGGCAAAACTTAAAGGAGACTTGAAGCACACAGGTTTGAACTTTGAATCCTTATGTGAGAATGACTTAGGGTTTGTGGCAAAGAAACCTTATAGAAGACTTGGAGTGCTTTGCTTGGAGAGCTTGTGTGCGGCAAGATTTGAGAAAGATCAAGGGTGAACTTGTTAGTCTTGATGCTAGTGTATTGTGGAACCTATGTTGTGGTTGGATAGCTTGGTGGAACGCCTTGTTAGGTCTTTGTCTTGGTGGTTAGGGTTTGCTAATGATAGTGGATATACTAGCTAAGATTTGAAAGAATTAAAAAGTCCCATCTTGTGATAAGCTTGAAGGACTATCTCTACCAACTTGTGATAAGTTGTTGGTATGTACTTGTAACTTCATTGTTATGGATATATGAAGTGTACTTTGTTGTTCATATTTTGTGTACTTGCAAATATGATTTTCAACTTATATTCATATGGTGAATGAGTAGTTGCTAGGGGCGTTTTGTATCCTAATTTATCATGAACAATTAGAAGATTTTGTTGAGTCCTTTGACAAGTATATAGAAGCTAAGGGGGCATATTTGTAGTTGTGACAAATTTGCTGTTAATAAGTTAGTTTCATATATGTTATGTTGGGGATTGTGTCCTAAGGCTTGGAAACATAGTTGCCATGATAAGTACAAATGTTTGATATTTAGTTTCTTGGGTTGCCTTATGTATTTGGTTGGACAAAAGTAAGATTAAGATTAGATAATTTTAATTATGTTCAATAAATGACTGCAAGATAAGGTTAATGGGATTAAAATAAATATGTCTAGTGTGAGTACAATGTAGGAGTGCAAAAGAAACTCCATTAAATGCTGAGAGCAAAAAGGAAGAAAACAAAAATAGTACTTCATGAGCATCTATATAAGTGAGTCTCTAAGTCTGATCAAAGAAAACCAAAAAGTATAGTAGTGGCATAAGTGCAAAGATACAAAGGGATGGTCCATTACTGGAGATATTGGTTCTAAACAAAAGATAGAGAGAGATGGAGATGATTTCAAGTCTACTTGGTCTTGATGACTATGGGAAAAAAAGGTGATCGAAGTATTGGCTTACTATGACAGTCTTTTGGTACTATGAAAGGATCCAACTACACAATCTAGGGTGGGGGAGAGCATAGGAGTGGGGAAGCCCTTCTTTCCTATTATCCCAGGTCAAAGGAAAGAAGATCTAGAAATAACATTGGATGTTCGATTGAGTTTTGTTAAATTGTAGCAAGAAAAGGCTTCATTTGACTTGTGCCTTAGTCAAATGGAGAAATTCCAGTTTCCACATCAACAGGATCACTTGAGTTGCAGTTAGTAGGAGTGACATGGCCAAGTCATTTAGTTAAGTCAGTCAATTCAAGTTTGTGGGCAAGAAGTAGAGTTGTGCATGAGTTGATTGCTAAAATCCAACAATCTAGTGGAGTTATAGTTGGTGAAACTCAATTATCCGAGCTCTATTCACGAATAAAGTTAGTAGGAGTTTAGTTGAGTAGTTGTAACTATTGTTAACTCACTTGTCTTTTAGTTAACTAGCCAATTTACTAAAAATACCCTAGTCATGCATGGAATTCGAATTGCCTAGTTTAGTGGAGGAAAAAGGCATCACTGTAATCATTATTGTATAATAGTGAGTGTACAGAGTTTGCATGTAGCAGGTGAAGCCTTTCTCTTGGGAATTGCGCAAACAAATAAGAGTTTTTTCTTTTTTTTAGGAGCTAATTTCCTCAAGAATTGCGCAAGGAAATAGGAGCAAGAGGCCAAGATTTGGCTAAGTATTTTCCAGAGCAGACTCAAGAGGGAGAGATCAGTATTGTAGTGCAAGTTGAGCTTCAAGGATTGAAGCTGTCATTGTAATAAATCAATTATCTCATTTGATATAATACCAACAAAGGAGGGGATTTTCCCAGTTGGGTTCCCCAGTAAAAATACCATGTTCATTGTGATTGAATGATTGCATGTGTTTCTATTGTATGTTTTCCTTTCTGCAGATTGAGTAGAAGAAATTTGTGTCTATTGATTTAAGTCCGATTTCATTAGCAGCTGCAAATTTCGAGCAATTTCTACATGGTATCAGAGCTATTGAAGACTACATAGAAACCAAGTTCCAGATCTTCTCTTAGAAATTCAAATAGTAGAGTTTTTGGTGCAGATTTTCTTTAGTGCAGGAACAATGTTTTTCAATGGATTGAGTCTTGAGTATGCATTGGAGGGCACTTCGAATTTCTGTGCTTGGAAAGACAGGATGGAAGCTGTGGTGGATGACGATGGAGTACTGGAGTACACACAAACTGATATTCCAAAACCAACGACATGAGATGCACAACAACTAGCATAGTGGAAGAAAGACACAGCAAAAGCCAAGAGGATTATTTTGGAGGGAGTCAAAGATCATGTGGTTTCGAATTTGCATGGCAAGGAGACCCCATTGGCAATGTGGAAAACCTCACAGATCTATTCCAAAGCAACAATGATGTTAGGAAATTGGCATTGAGACACAAGCTCAGGAACATTTGAATGGGTAAAAATGAAACTGTTTTTCAATACCTATTGAGATTCACTCAGGTGAGAGATGAACTCGGAGGAGTTGGAGAAAATGTGTCATCATCTGAACTTGTGACTTTAACACTCCTTGGCCTTCCAAAATCTTGGCACAACTATCTAGATTCAGTTAATGGAAGAGACAAGCTCCCAGATTGGGAGAGACTTTGGTCTGATTTGGTGTAGGAGGAGATTAGAAGAAACACTAGAGATGGTGTCACATCCAAAATTGACGAGGAAGAAAACTTTGCTTTGGCAGGCAAAGGAAAGAAAGCCAAGGGCAAAAAGGCCCAAGGCAAGGTAGAATCCAGCCAGAACCATGGCAAGAAGAAAGATCTTAGTAAATTTAAATGTTTTCACTGCCATGAGTATGAACACTATGCAACCAAGTGTTCACACAAGAAATCTAGTAAGAAGTCTGCAGGAGCAGCAGGAGGTGATGCTTTCACATCATAATTCTGGTTGGATATCATCCTCATTGCATGCATGGCATGGCATGTACGAGACAATGTATAGTACTTAGATTTTGGTGCTTCATTTCATATGACAGGAAATAAGGAGTTGTTTCACAACCTGGAGGAGAAGGACCTACAATTACACATAAAACTTGGAGATGATGGGAGGTATGGTACCAAAGGGATTGACACTGTCACCTTTAAGAGGTAGTCAGGCTCTCATCTTCACCTAAAGAATGTAATGTATGTGCTTGGTCTGAAGAAAAATCTAGTTTCTGTAGCTGTACTTGAAGACCGTGGATATGATTTGGTGTTCAATAAGGGCAAAGCTTATTTGAAGCATGTTGCTACTAGACAAGTAAAACAAATTGGTGTTCAGGTTAAAAATCTCTGCAAGCTAGAGGTGGTTGCATGCGTTGCATTGAGCAACAAGGCAGAACATGTTCAAGGCCTTGATGTTGGAGAGCTCTGGCATAGGCGTAGGGGACACCTACACCATGGAGCTTTGAAAATAATGCAGCAAATCACCATTGGACTTCCAAAATGCACCCTTGATCAACATGATTTTTACAAGGGATGCACTCTTGGAAAATATGTTAAATCCTCCTTCCAGGGCCAAGATAGCAGAGATGGAGCCATCTTGGAGCGAGTTCACTCAGATGTATGTGGACTATTTTCTACAGTCTTAGTTGCAAAGCACAAGTATTATGTGATCTTTGTAGATGATTTTTCCTGCAAATGTTGGATCTATTTTATGAAGAAGAAAGATGAGGTTTATTCAAAGTTTTTTGAATTCAAAGCCTTAGTTGAAAATGAGATTGGACAAAAAATTAAATCCCTGAGAAGTGATAATGGAGGAGAGTATGTGTCAAATGCCTTCAAATAATTATGTGCCAAGTAGGGTATTAAAGGGGAGTTGACTGCACCTCACAACCCACAGCAAAATGGGGTGGCAGAGAGGAAAAATAGAAGCATTGTAGGGGATGCAAGAGCAATGTTGCATGATCAAGGACTACCACTATACCTGTGGGCATGAGTATGCAACACAACTGTTTTTTTTGCAGAACAAGAGCCCTCACAAAATTCTTGGAATGATCACAGTTGAAGAGGCTTTCTCTGGGAGGAAGCCCAATGTCTCCCACTTTCACATTTTTGGAGCCATGGTCTATTGTCATGTCTCCAAAGATAGTAGAAAAAAGTTGGAGCCTAGAGAGGGGGATCTTTGTAGGATACATAGAGTCATCTCATATTTATCGGCTGTATATGCCTTCACTTAGGATGACTATGATGAGGAGAGATGTCAGATTTGATGAGGAGAAGGCCATGAGAAGCTCTCTAGAGCGAGAGCTGATCATTCCACCAAAGGAGGAGCTTCTAGCTCCAAAGGAGGAGCCTCAGTTAGATCCACAAGATGTTGTGGAGCAACCACATGTGGAGGAGCAGAGAGGAGGTCGAGTGGAGGCACCCACTCACACAGAGTCTTCCAGAGAAGGGAGGAAGAGAACCATGGAAGCAAACATGTTGGTGTAGGAAGCTCAGGAGCAGGTTGGAGCTCCTAGGTCCTTGCTCAGACAGAGGAGATCACCAGACAGATATACTGGATATATGGCACTCATGACATGAATGATTGATTCTGAGCCTTCCTCATTTGATGAGGCAATTTTTCAGCGAGTGTGGGTAGATGCCATGGTGGAGGAGTATGACTCCATCATGAAGAATGATGCTTGGGAGGTTGTGGCTAAACCAAAGGGAAAATATGTTATTGGCTCTAGGTGGGTGTATAAGGTGAAACATGCAGCTGATGGCAGTGTTGAGAAATACAAGGCCAGATTTGTGTCCAAAGGCTTCTCACAGGTGGAGGGAATTGATTATGAGGAGACATTTGCCCCTGTAGCAAGACACTCTTCTATCAAGACCATACTAGCATTGACAACACAGTTTGGGTGGAAGATCCACTAGATGGATGTTAAGATTGCCTTCCTCATTAGAGTGGTTGAGGAAGAGATCTACATTGAGTAGCCCAAGGGTTTTGAGACATTTGATAGGGAGACACGTATGTAGACTCAGGAGAGCCCTCTATGGTCTCAAGCAGGTACTTCGTGGTTGGTACACTCACATAGATTCCTATCTCATTGGATTGGGCTTCACTAAGAATGAAGCTGATGCCAATCTCTACTACATTTTGGTAGATGGCAGTATGTTCATCTTAGTCTTGTATGTAGATGATTTGATATAGACAAGAGATGAGAGGTTGATCTAGTCTTGCAAGGAGGACCTTGCAAGAGAGTTCGAGATGAATGATATGGGTTCAATGCACTACTTCATTGGTTTGGAGGTGTGCCAGGGAGATGGAGAGCTCTTTGTTGGCCAGAGGAAGTACACCTCTGAAATCCTTCAGAGATTCCATATGCAGGATTGCAAGCCCATGGACACTCCCGTGGCTACTGATTGGAGGAAAGAGGATGGTTCTATAGGAGAGGCAGTAGATGGCACTTTTTGCTGACAGTTGGTGGGGTCCTTGATGTACTTGGTGAACACAAGGCCTGATATTTGTTTTGCAGTTAATCAACTTAGTTTATGGTGGAGCCTACCAAGCTTCACTAGAAAGCAACAAAACTTGTTCTAAGATACCTTAGGCACAATAGATTTTGGTTTATGGTACAGGAGGACTGATGGAGTGAAGCTCCAAGGCTTCACAGATGCAGATTGGGCAGGGATTCCATTAGACAAGAAGAGCACATCGAGAGCTATCTTTAGTGTTGGGTCAGCAACGGTTTCTTAGTACAGTAGGAAATAGATATCTGTAGCACTCAACTCAGTAGAAGTCGAGTATATGGTTGCTAGTCAAGCAGCATGCGAGGCTATTTGGATAAGGAGTATCCTAATTGGTCTCTTTAGTTAGGGATGGAGACTACATTGATCCACTGTGATAATCAAAGTTGTATCAAACTCTCTGAAAATCCAGTGTTTCATGATAGGTCCAAGCATATAGACATCAGGTACCATCACTTGAGAGATTGTGTGCAAAGGAGGATCATTTTGTTGTAGTACATTCCTACAGAGGAGCAGGATGCAGACATTTTGACAAAGGCTTTGTGAAGAGGCATGTTTGAGTTCCACAGGAGCAGGATAGGGGTGGTTCATAACCCTTTTCTTGCTAAGAGGGAGTGTTAAATTGTAGCAAGAAAATGCTTCATTTGACTTGTGCCTTGTTCAAATGGAGAAATTCGAATTTCCACATTAGCAAGATGACTTGAGTTACAGTTAGTGGGAGAGACATGGCCAAGTCACTTAGTTAAGTCAGTCAATTTGAGTTTGTGGGCAAGAAGTAGAGTTGTGCATGAGTTGATTGCTAAGATCTAGCAATCTAGTGGAGTTATAGTTAGTGAAATTCAATTATCTGAGCTCTAGTCATGAATAAAGTCAGTAGGAGTTTAGTTGAGTAGTTGTAACTGTTGTTAACTCATTGATCTCTCAGGTAACTAGTCAATTTACTAAAAATAGCCCTAGTCATGCATGGAATTTGAATTGCCTAGTTGAGTGGAGGAAAAAGGCATCAATGTAATTATTATTTTATAATAGTGAGTGTGCAGAGTTTGCATGTAGCAGGCGAGGATTTTCTCTTGGGATTTGCGCAAACAAATAGGATTTTTTCCTATTCTTTAAGAGCTAATTTCCTCAGAAATTGCACAAGGAAATAGGAGCAGGAGGCCAATATTCGGCTAAGTATTTGCCAGAATAGACTCAGGAGGGAGAGATCAGTGTTGCAATGCAGGTTGAGCTTCAAGGATTGAAGCTGTCATTGTAATAGATCAATTTTCTCATTTGATATAATACAAACAGAGGAGGGGTTTTTCCCAGTTGGGTTCTCGAGTAAAAACTCTCCATTCATTATGTTTAAATAATTGCATGTGTTTCTATTGTATGTTTTCCTTTCCATAGATTGAGTAGAAGAAATTTGTGTTTATTGATTTCAGTGTCATTTCATTAGCAGTGACAAATTTCAAGCTATTTCTACAAGTTTGGGGGGCAATGTGGTAAGCTGGGGGTTACCTTGCTCTATATTGGTCTAGAACTGGTCCATTTGTCAGTTTAGTGAAGTGTGATCTATTGCCTAGTCCAACAATGGCTCACTGGCCTCAAAGATGTTGGTTGACCACCTTGTGAGGGGAGGTTGAGAGGAGGCCTAAGGTCTCATGGTTCGATGGTCTGAAGTAATTTGATGATTCTTTGGCGGTCTCTTATTGCTTTGATATGATGGGATAACTTGAATGTTTGAGGTTATTCTCCTGGTAGTCAAAGGGTAAGGTGCGGTTTGAAGGATTGAAGATATGTGGTTGAGTATCTTTCATGAAGAGAGCTCCCCGAGTTCCCATATAGACAGTAATATTGTCCTCTGATTTCATAGAAGGGGCACCTAAAAATAAGATACATATTTGTTTTGACTCTTATAACCGACACATCTGGTAGATCTTATTTGGCCATGGGATATGCTAGTCATTCTCAATTAGGAGTTTGTTTGATCCAATTTGAAATTGGTCTAGGGGGATTTTGTGCAAGTGCATTTGGTGTCTATATTGTATGAGAGATGAACAATGAGGCCCTCATTTAAGAAGTGCTCCCTATAGAAATCCATCTTCGAACCAAGGCTCTCTAGGGTTGTAGACCAAGTAGCCTGGATGTACAATATATAGATCTTCTCTTTGATGACCCGATGTAGTTCCTACCCTGTTTAGTCTATAGGAGGAGTCTTGGTGCACCTAAAGAGTATCCAAAGTGGGGCAGGTGCTCTTGGAAGATGGTCATTAATCGGATAAACTAAGAAGCCTCGGTGTACCAAACTCATGTACAACTTATGGGTTAGGTTGAGGACAGGGCCTTAGAGGAGCATATTGCTTAGTTATGGGTATCTTTTTCTCTCGAAGGAGAAGTCTATACATGCCCAAACTTTATGTAGGAAGGAGGCTAGATGGAAGATGGCCTCGAGGTGAAAAGGGTGGACATTGAACTCTGATTGAATAATGGGTTGGGGGATTGTACATTTGCATCCATTAATGCACCAAAGAAGCAAGGTTTGGACTCTCTTAGTCCAAGTGCGGTCAATTTGTAGCAAATTCGGTTCTTAGATCTCCGAATCACATAAAATCATTGTCTGATAATTGTCTCCATGAAATGAAGCTTGGATGAGATGTACTACAATTGGTTCTGGAAACACTATTGCTCGAGGAGGGTGAGGGAGTTGCACCATTTGTTGAGTTAGGGCTACAAGCCCTGTCACATGCGAAAATGAGGCCCCAGAAGTTGGACCCTCAAGTAGGTGTATGCTATCATGATCTCAATCTCCTACCCTTGGAAGAAGAAATTTAGGGTGGTGAGAAAGCTCTTTGATGCATTCAAGATCATAATCTTGGTTTTATTGGGGTTGATTGTCAATTGTTGGAGGTAGCGAAGACTGGCTAGGGCATTAATATATCTTGAAATCTTTGAAATATATACTATTGTAATCTATATTTCAGATTTATCTTGTTATCACACAAACCTCACTTCTTGAGATAAATTTCTTAAGCTTGACCAAGTATTTGGTGCAACTAAGAGGGAGGCCATTGCCACTGCACCCACTTTTGCACATTAGGCTAGCTCTCCATTAGCTCAAAAGGGGGTTCCCTAGTATAGAATTGCTAAAATTTGTGTGAGAAATTCCAAGGTGAAATGAAGAAATGACTCTAGGAAATTAATTTTTATGAGTTGAAGAAAATAAGGTGGATGGATGGTAGATTGGAGGTTTCTGTGGTGTAGGTTTTTAGATGTAGAACTCAGAATCTCCACAGTCTTGGATGGATGGATCGAAGACTAGAGTCTTTCCCTTGGGCAATGGGTTTAAGTCAAAGTTCAATGGAAGGTTGTCCTTTTAAGGAAAAGAGGAATAATATGGCTGCAAAATACAAGTAATACTAACCCTTTCCTTGTTGTCCTAAATTTCAGAAAGTTATCAAGGGGGACTATTACCCACCAAAAGTGCGTAAGCCGTAGGAATTTTTTTTTCTCCTCATTTGATAGCCAACCAACTAGCATCCCTATGATGGTCGACAAATAACATAATGCTAGAGCTCTCCACCTATTGCTCCGGTTTGTGCTCTCACCCATTTGGCATTCTTCTTGAAGGAAGGTGGGTCATCTATTAGTAGGTACTTCAACCATTCTAGTAATCATGTGCTTTCATTTAATGTTGTGTGTCTTTCCCCTAGGAAATGGGGATAGTTCAAGGTTCAATGGAAGATTGTTCTATTGAGGAAAAGAGGAATAACATGGATGCAAAATGTTACATTTTGTAGATTATGTCATGTCCCCGTTTTTATTTTCCTCTATAGTACATCCAGGGTGGATTTCCAGGACACGAGATGGCCATGTCATGGGAGCAGGTTTATGTCATCCAGGGTTCCAGGGAGTTTTGAGCAGTGTTTATGGGGTCTAATGGCATTCACTTGGCATATTGTATCATCCACACAACTTGCCTTTAATTTTGTTGCATTTCGACAACTTTAGAAAACTGGGTTATTATTGAGCTTGACTTAATTAATTTCGCTTGAGGTGGCATTCCAGGAGAAATATTTGATAGAATACCTCAGTGTAATAGCTCGTTGGAACCAGAATGAGAAGATTTACAAGATGGGTGTTGAGAAGTGACTTCCAGTGGCGAGAGAGAGTATGGTGGAAGATTTACCATTTTCCTTGATTAAAAATGAATTTAATTAGTCATTTAATAAGGAAAAATAATTAATTGGAGGAAAAAGGCCAAAAGTGATTCAAGTGAAATAAAATAAAATTAAAAGCTCACTCAAGATAAAGTCAATGGAAGAGCTTCTAGAATAACAATAAAATAATAAAATGAGATGTTTCTAAAGGCTTGGGGATCTATCTATGGAGATCTATAAAAGAGGAGGAAACCATTTGCAGACATCTTGGAGCTGAGTTTTTTTCTTGTGGAGAGGTTTGGAGAACTGGGAGATCCTAGCTTTAGCAGTAGTCACAAGATGGAAACCCTCGGGTGATTCAGTGAGAGTAGGCGATCACCCAACTCTTCCCTTGGTGAATTCATCCAGAATTCACAGGTTGTGCTTAGCAGTTCAGTTATTTTGGTGGACCAATGCAATGTTGTAGCAAATATCTTTTGAGGCGTATTACCACTCAAATTAGCAGGGGTCCTAAGAGGGGATCCCAAAAGGGCAACTGCTAGGTCAGGTGCAACAATGGAGCGATAGCCCACTGCCACCTTAGCTAAGGCTCCCTACTCTTTACAGACTTTCACCGATGGGAGGAGACCAGGTATTATAGGGAATCACTAGATGAATGTGTCAATAAAGAGGATGAGGAGTCATTCCTAAGGCTTATTCACAAGAGAGGCTCAATTGTATGGTTTGCTTGCTTGAGAAGCAAGGTGTAAGGCACTCTAAGAAGGGCCAAGGGGATTTCAAGGGCTAGGGTTTGTGAATAAGACTTGTAAAGGAGATACCTAGTCCTAGAAATCCTTGTGAAAACTTCGTTTCCAAGTGATCTTTATCAAATCAACTTCAATAAGTTGCGGGACCACATGGGAGCAAGTGGACCAAAACTTAAGTCAAGTGGAATTAGTCACTCAAAGAGGCTTGACCTAATTTTGGAAGAGAATAGGATCAATGGACAAATCTTCTTGAAATAGATTGCAATGATTTAAATGAGGTCACTAGCCAAGGGAAACCTAGGGCAAGAAATGGTCCTCTAGCTAGGGCTTGCTATATCTCGAGATCACACTGTTAGAATTGCTTCAAATTTGGAGGGCTTCTAGGAGACACAACAACGTAATTGTGGACCAAAAATCAAAGTGTCTGGATGGCTAGATTGTAAGAGAATTGATGCCCTAGGTGACCTATGTTGACTATGCCTAGAAAAAGAGAGAAAAAATTGAGAAAAATATGCTTTTGGTGATCACCTATGGAGGACCAGTGCCTAATCCTTGGGGAGAGATGGAGTCAAGGAGATTTCAATATTTGGAGTGGATCCACTTTGTCAAGGAGGCCTTAGAAACACTTCGCATGGCATTAGGTCACGAGAAAGCAACTTAAAGGTCTTTATACTTTGATTTGCAATATGAGATGACTTATCAAGATAAAATTTTGTCACAAAATATCTCTAGGAATATTAACTCATTCAAATATGGCCCATGACATGATGCAATGCTATAAAAGATAAAATTTCCACAATTTCATACTATAAAAGTAGTAAAGTTCAGCCTAGTATTGCGAAAATCCCCAGCAACATGCATGCACATAAGAAATAACAAGAATAGTGTTAAAAAAGAGTACTCACATTTAAGAAAGAGTATCCAATCATCATCATATGCCAAGAAAGATGCTCCAAGACAAAAAATGAAGAGATCCAAACATCAAAATTCATCCATTCATCCAAACTCGTCCTCCAAGAAGGATAGCGAAAATCTCCAAGAGAGAATGATCCAATCCAATTGATGATGAGAAAATGAATCAACTCATCATCTATTTATATAATGTATATGAATTTGATTTTGATAATTTTGGCCTGATTTAGCCCCTAGAATAAAATATTGTTCAAAATAACAATAACTTTTGGTGACAAGGCCACCAAATAGCTCAATAATACATGAATAAGCCTCTCAAGAGGGTCAAATGATCAACAAAGTAAGTTGTTGGGCCTTTGAGGAGGCCTAATGAAAGTCCAAATGGTGCCATGATGTAAAAATGGACTCCCATCATAGTGAACAAGGGGTTGGCCCCTTGTTTTTCAAGCAAGAACCTGTGGTGCTCCCGAGCGGGTGTGGGGGCACAAGGTCATCCTCATGGGTCTCCAAATGAATCAGAAGTTCCTGTAGACCATCTGTAAGGGCTGGAATGCTGACATAAGCCCTGCCTCTGTAGTAGGGAACCATCCTTTGGATCCTGGAATATCTGCCAAGTGTACGGTGCATCTGTGGAGCCGGCTGGGCATGGTGAACCAAGTGCATCACCCTCTTCCCAAATGTGGAATATGGGCAGTCAATGAACACTGGTAGGGATCCATGAAGTAATCTCAGCTATGGTGGAGGCCCATGTCTCTCAATTCTCACCCTACAAGTGCCAATGTGGCCCTCTGGAGGGCTAGGACCCCGTATAGGGAAACCAAGCCCCAAATGGAATCCACCTGCAATCCTGCATAAGATCCAATGCGTCCCCTTGCCCTCAAATACAACAAATCATTAGAATAATCAAGTAAAAGAGCTTACAAGTCATGGAACCAATGGGGTACTCCATGGTGGCATGCCCTTCCATAGTAGGCTTTGGTATGCACAAGTGTCTCCAAGCTCAATAGGGGGTTAGCCAAGGACCCTATTAGGTGGTTTCAACCTCTAGAGGGGGTGACATGTCTGTGGTACCTCCCTCAAATGGTAGGTGGCAAATGATATAGTGATGGAATGGAGTGGGGATCATGGAAAACATCCACACGAAATGTTAAGGAGCCAGGGTAGCTAAAATAAGGGAAGCCCACACTTGGGTATATGAGTGTAGGAGGGAGAAAATTGTGGTACACCAGTTACCCCGACCTTTGTTTTTCCACCCTTCTTCATATGCCTTTTGCCTTTTATTGATTTTTCTTCAAAACTGCTCAGGGCCCCAAGGGATGAGAGCATGATGTGTAATATGTAGCAGTGAATAGCCCCTTAAGGTGGGGCGGTTCATCGCCCACCAGGGGTTGGGACAATCATGGGTTCCTTAATGATAAAGGGGGCTCATCCAGGGCCCATAGGAACCAGGGTGATGGCCATGGATAAGGAGTACAACTCATGTTTGGCTTTTGCCCACATGCTAAATTTGTATGTCTTGGCCATCTGTCACATTTTGTGGTACATTTCCTGTTAAGAGTGGCCAAATTATGCTTTTTATTTTTCTTTTTCTTTTTAGCTGCATCAATCTTCGAGGCATTGTTCCAGGCCCAACCCAAGGTATGGACAAGGGGAGGGGGAGGCCAACTCTTTGTGGACCTAGTAACCACATGTGGACCCGGATGGGAAAAGAGACGAATGGGGCTTAATTGAGTGGAAGGGGAGTGATGTAAGTGGTATCGGGAAGTGGGACCATGCGACTAGAATCAAGATTTCCCTAGTGCCAACCCAAAAGAAAAATGGTCACTGAAGGAGATCCCACTGGACTAGGATACAAGGGTAACCATGAAATCATACAATGGAGACAAGAATACAAGCCTAACTCACTCTTTCCGCCAAATGCCCCCAACAATCCATGCCCAAAAGTTCCTATGACAAGTAAGGAAGATTACTCAACTATACCAATGAAAAGACATCCCTTTGGGGTCGGGGGGCTCACCTTCAAACATACATTCATGACAAGTGGTCCAGGGACGACATGGCTAGCTTAGGTGGCGGAGAAAATGGCACATTGAGCTATTTGGTGGTTGCAAGGGGCTACTTGGCTGCCGACTGAGGACCATCTATGAGAAAAAGTTTCTCCTATATACACTACCCACAGGTGGTGGGTAATATCTAGCTCCAACACGGACATTAGCTCTCACAAAAGTGCGCGAAGCTACTCAAACGGGAGGTCATGAGAACACCAACAATATCTTGGTTACCGTAGACCTGTTACTTGCACACATCAAAGACCAAGCACATGGGGCACCATGTTTTTGCAGTGTCTTATGATCACCCATGCTTAGTGTTAGGCTGTAAAATCAACAAAAAAGTAAAAATATGCAATTTTTATCTAGATGCAACTAATCTATTATGAGAAATATCATATGATGTTAGTTCTAATGATAAAATCAGTATGTAATACATCCTACTCTAACATGTATATAATACAATGTCAAGCTAAGTGCAATCATAAAGCCAATGCAACCAACATATCATCAAGTCAATATACACATGCCTGCCTATATGATAACTTGTGTAGCAAATCCTAACGTGAATGCAGACATAATCCCATGGAGGATGATGCGGGTGGGAGGTGGGAAAATATGATTTCCATGTGAGGTAAGAGGAAGTCGTAGGAGAAGGAAAATAAGTCAATCCAGAAGTGTGGGGCTTTCCCTCTTAGTACACAATGGTGGAATGAATGATCACCCTTAGGAATTGCCTATCACGATCACTGCTCATAATATAATGCTCTGTAGATGTTAGAAAGGGACAACATATTGGATGCTCAATGGAGTGATTGTATTCACAACCCTGGGGGTATGAAGGGGAAGGAGGGATGCATCTAGAAGATGGTTCTTCCTCAACATCATGCCTAGGGAGGTGAAAGGGCCCATGGTCATTGCAGATCATATCGAAAGGGGTGAGGGAAACACTCATAGAAGACTCAAGATGAGGGGTGAGGGAATGACTTGTGGAAGACTCAAGATGATGAGTGAGGGAATGACTTATGGAAGACTCAAGATGATGAACGGGAGAAAAGGGCAAAGGGAAGGGTGAAGTCTCACATTCAACAGGCTTTTCCTTCTCAAAATCGCAATTTAAAGGCTCAAGTGATTTGAATATAGAATCACAAGGAGGATAGGTGGGAGCTTCGTTGATTTCATCATTATTAGTATCAAAGATTGGGTCTTTCCTACAAGGAGAATTGATTACTTCCAATTGGCCTTCTTCATGCAAGGGAAAATAATAATTCTCCTTCCCAAGGGTATCGAGAGAGAAATTGAAGACTAGACTCAACATCATCCTCCTTGTCGATATCATAAATGGGAGCAAAGATCATATTGAGGACCCACAATTTCCCATTTCCCCTTTTCAATGCGAAATTAATCTTCAATGTAATCTTCCAAGGGGCTAATAGGATCACCTTCCCCAGGGTTCTCAAAAGGAGAGTCGTCAGGAGTAATATCCTTGAGAAAGTTAAGATCAACCTCAACTTCACTTTCCATAGCCTCATCTTCACCAACACATGCCCACAAAATCATCCATTTCATCATGTGGACTCAAGGGGGACTCATCCTTTTGCTCACTATTTGGGTCCCCAAGGTCCTCTCCAACTTTGTCAGATTGATTCGACTCTTCCATATATTACTCGCTTTGTTGATGATCCTTCACACTTGAACTTTCTTCAATGTCACCTTGATCATCCAATCGATTACCCTTTGTGGGGCTTTGTGACTGATTATAAAATTTGTCAGTGATTAGGTCAGTCAGAATATTAAAAGCATAGGTTAGGCCAACAAAGTCAAGGAGACGACTAGGATCCTTCTCATAGGCACAACCCATTATGTAGAGGTTCTTTTGTGTTGACTTATGAAACCTGAGCATGAATTCCTTATCATATCGTCCAATAAATCTTCATAAAGTTCAACATATATATTCAAATCACTTTGCAGTTTTTGAATGTCTTGGTCATTGAGTTTTGCAAATGTAGGACCAAGCTTAATCTCTCTTTTACAATAGTCCATTTTTCATGATTTTGCATATTAGGATTAAAATGGAGTCGCCAAGGTGAATTAAAGTGCCTTGATAGATGCTTGCTTCACCCTACAAGCATTAACGTTGAAGCTCAATGAAGAACTAGGGCTTCGTTCTTCAAATAGAGTTGCCAATAATGATATGTCAATGAGTCGTATGGGGAACAAAACAAACGTTTCGTGTCCCCGACAACGACGCCAAAATGTTACTGATCAAACTAGTAGGGGTCTTAAGAAGGAATCCTAAAAGGGCAACTGCTAGATCAAGGGCAACTGCTAGATCAAGGGCAATAATGGAGCGATAGCCCACTGTCACCTCAGCTAAGGCTCCCTACTGTTTACGGACTTCCACCGATGGGAGGAGACCGGGTATTAAAGGGAATCACTAGATGAATGTGTCAATAAAGAGGATGAGGAGTGATTCCTAAGGCCTATTCACAACAGAGGCTCAATTGTATGGTTTGCTTGCTTGAGAAGCAAGGTGTAAGACTCTCGAAGAAGGACCAAGGGGATTTCAAGGATAGGGTTTGTGAATAAGGCTTGTAAAGGAGTTACGTAGTCCTAGAAATCCTTGTGAAAACTTGGTTTCCAAGTGATCTTTGTGAAATCAACTTCAATAAGTCGCGGGACCGCACGAGACCATGTGGACCCAAAATTAGGTCAAGTGGAATTAGTCACTTAATGAGGCTTTATCTAATTGTGGAAGAGAAGAGGATCAATGGACAAATCTTCTTGAAATAGAATGCAATGATCCAAATGAGGTCACTAGCCAAGAGAAACCTATGGCAAGAAATAATCCTCGCGTTAGGGCTTGTAATTTCTCGAGACCCCACCTTTAGAGTTGCTTCAAATTTGGAGGGCTTCTAGGAGACACAATAACGCAATTGTGGACCAAAAATCGAAGTGTTTAGATGGCTAGCTTGTGAGATAATTGATGCCCTATATGACCTATGTAGGCTAGGCCTAGAAAAAGAGAGAAAACGGTGAAGAAAATATGCTTTTGGTGATCACCTATGCAGTACCAGTGCCTAATCCTTTGGGAGAGATGGAGTCAAGGAGATTCCAATATTCAGAGTGGATCCACTTTGTCAAGGAGGCCTTAGAAACACTTTGCATGGCATTAGGGAATGAGAAAGCAACTTCAAGGTCCTTATACTTCAATTTGAAATATGAGATGACTTATCAAGATAAAATTTTGTCACAAAATATCTCTAGGAATATTTAGTCATTCAAACATGGCCCATGACATGATGCAACACTATAAAAGATAAAATTTCCAAACTTTCATACTAGAAAAGCAATAAGTTTAGCCTAGTATAGCGAAAATCTCCAGCAACATGCATGTACATAATGTTGAGAATTTGGAGGGCTGGAGATTAATTCAAATTCTCTTCTTGATAATTACTTGTGAGCTTACTTGAGTTACTTATGTCTTCTCTTCTTTAGCTTATTTAATCTCTCATCAAGTCAATTATCCAAATGCACGAGACACACAAATTAGGCTCCTAGAGCCAGGGCAAAAACCTCTCCCTTTTGGAGAGGAAAACCCACGAGAAATTCTTCTTATAGATCGTCAAATGACAAGTACCATGACCCAGACTTAGACCCTTGACCTATGAATGTCTCCAAGATCTTGTCACTGCTTCTTTTGCTGCCTTTAATGCTAATCCTTGTTCTCTGGACTAACTTGTACTGAGTTTATCTTTAAACACTACTTCTCACTGATTTAGATATTGGATACTAGATCATTCGAGATCTTATTCTTTACTTGGTATATCCTTGAATCTTCTTTACTTGGTATATCCTTGAATCTTCTTTACTTGAGGAGTAGTACTTTTATTGTAGGAAGGTAAATCATATTTACCTTCCTTACTTTACACTTCAGAATTCATCATAACCCTTACGCTTATATCTTAGTCCTGATGATGTCACATTCTATTACATAATGTATTGCTTCCATACTTTGGACTAGATATAGTTTGACCGCAATCTTTCCAGAATTGATTGCCCTTTTTTCTTCTTATCAATTAGCATCCTTTTTTTGTTCTGGAGCCCGCCCTTGTATTCATATATACTTTTGTATTATACCCATATAGGAATCCGCATTTGTCACTGTAGAATGACCGCAATCCTCCCTGAATGCAAATCTGCTTACCAACGCTGTGTTACATCAAAGACATCCGCATTTTCTGTTCCCGAGACAGATCTGCATTTTATTCCTTTTAACTCACTTATATACACACCTTTATTTGTTGTTATCTCAGAACCATCCGGAACTAGATGACCACTGTAATCCATAGAGGAATCCGCATTTTCCTACTATTACTTCTTCAGATCTATTCGAAAATATTTCTGTGTTGAATGGACCGCAACAAGGAGTATATATAGTGGCACATGCTTGGTTATTAGGCCGACCATCCAACTGTCATATAGGCCGACCACTCAACTGTCATATAGGCCGACTTTAATACAGTACGAAGGCTATATTTTCCAGTGTTAAGGATGATAATCATGAGGGCTGTTATGAGCCATTCTTCCACAAGATCTTGGAGGTCATTCTTCAGACTAGGCACTTCATTTTCATGACTCTTAATTACATTTTTACCTAGAAGACAAAACCCTAGATAGACATCAAGAAGAAGTTTATTTAACCTATAATAAAATCTTGCACATGAAACCCATGAAGCAAGTACAAAATACATTTTATTATCTTTGTCTTCTTCTGTACATAAAATACATAATTACATAGTCAATATGAAGACTGACCTAGTTACACTTTTCAACACATAAGAAATAAGAAGAATAATGTTAAAAAATAGTACTCACATGTAAGAGAGACTATATCCAATCATCATCATATGCCAAGAAAGAAGCTCCAAAACAAAAAATGAAGAGGTCCAAACATCAAATTTCATGCATTCATCCAAACTCGTCCTCCAAGAAGAGTAGCGGAAATCTCCAAGAGAGAATGATCCAAGACAAGTGATGATGAGAGAATGAATCAACTCATCATTTATTTATACAATGTCTAACGAATTCGATTATCTAATTTTGGCCTAATTCAACCCCTAGAATAAAATAATGTGCAAAATAACAATAACATTTGGGGTTAAGCCCACCAGATAGCTCAATAATACATGAATAAGCCTCTCAAGAGGGTCAAAGAGGGGCAGAGATAATTTCCGGTTGGAGGATTTTCCAGATTCGGAGAGTACGAGGCCGAGAGGGCAGAGAGCAATCCAGAGAGGTAGCACAAAGCCAACCAGTCTGGGAGTCTGTATTTTTTCTGTGAGACGGTCATGATCCAGTGCCAGAGCCGGGTTGTGAGACCGGGAGGCCAGAGGGCTGAAGTTTCCAGTTGGCAGAGATATCAGAGGAGGTGCAGCGCAGTCCCAACAATAGTGACGTAGTGACTGCGCAGGTGTGACGCAATACTGCGCAAAGACAACGTAGAGGTCCATCTCCAGTGCAGATCAGTGTTGGATCTTCCAGTGACGGGGTGAGATCATCTCACCAGTTTTTTGTTCAGTTAGATCTCTATATAGGATTTCCAGTCTGGGCATCCGAAGAATTGTACTCAGAAATTACTGCATAATATATCAAACCCTCAGCTGCAACACTGGTTTTCCCGCAATGGGTTTTTTCCCGGGACTTAGTCCAAAAATAACGGTGTTGTGTGTCTATTATTTCTTCTTGCTCAGATCTTGTTTGCGCACTTATTTTTTGCGTAGTTTATTTAGTGAAGATTTCAGTGTGATATATATTCAGCGTTTGCCATAGATAACTGCAAATAAATTGTTAAGTAAAAGTTAATAGTTAGGTGAATATTTTCCAGTTGGTGCAATAGGATTCCAGTGTAGGAATTTTCACTTATTAGGTGGTTTCAACCTCTAGAGGGGGTGACATGTTTGTGGCACCTCCCTCAAATGGTAGGTGGCAAACGATATAGTGATGGAATGGAGTGAGGACCAGGGAAAACATCTAGACCACATGTTAAGGATCAAGGGTAGCTAAAATAAGGGAAACCCACACTTGGGTATATGAGTGTAAGAAGCAACAAATCGTGGTACATGAGTTACCTTGACCTTTGTTTTTCCACCCTTCTTCATATGCCTTTTATTGATGATTCTTCAAAACCGCTTGGGGCTCCAGGGGATGAGTGCATGATGTGTAATATGTAGCTGTGAATAGCCCCTTAAGGTGGGGCGGTTCATCGCCCACTAGTGGTTGGGACAATCATGGGTTCCTTAATGATAAGGGGGGCTCATATTAGGGCCCTTAGGAACCAAGGTGATGGCCATGGATAAGGGGCAGGACTCATGTTTGGATTTTTCCCACGTGCTAAATTTGTATGTCTCGGCCATATTTTGCATATTGTGGTACATTTCTTGTTGAGAGTGGACAAATTATGATTTTTCTTTTTCTTTTTAGCTGCATCAACCTCCGGGATCACTCCAAGCCATAGTATTAAAAATCGGCTGGGTCAAACTGGCCGGTCAGACCCTTGGCCAGTCCAAACCAGTTGAAAAACCTAGTCAACCCCTGCCTCTCGCTTGAAAATTCCAGTTAACCGGTGCTGACCGGCCAGTTCCGTCCTTAACCGACTGGTCAACTCCTAATTTGATGTAGGGACCCACGCACGGCCAGCAAGGAGGTTTAGGGCTGATTTGGAGGGAAGGGGAGGGTTGTTTCCCTCCAAAAACACCCTCCCCAATCCTTTATAAGCAGGGGTAGCCTCTCCTTTGTCTCACACCATCTCATTTGCAGTTTGTGAGTTTGATTGAGAGCTTGGAGAGTGTTGAGTGTTTGCTGGAGCAATGACCTTGGAGGCTTGGAGTTGGAGTTGGAGCTATCTTAGAGATAGTTTGGAGCTGTCAGTAGAGTTGGCATCTTCAAGAGGATGCTAAGGAAGCTAGTTTGCATTGCTAGGTAAGGATTTTCACTTGAAAAATCTATCATTTCATTGTTGTTCATGTGTTTAGCTATGCTATTGCTCTCAAATCTCTAGTTCTATGCTATCAAATTTTGTATGTTTGAATGTGCATTTTGTTTCGTAAATTTAGCCTTGGTTGTCCATTTATCTTAGCTGCAATTTTTTTTAAATGGCAGATTTATTTCCAAATTTCAATTATTTCAAGTCAAGATGGCTCCAAAAACCAAGGACAGTGCATGGGCCCATTGTGATGTGGTTGATGGAAAGATGATATGCAAATTTTGTGAAAAATGTATTGGAGGTGGGGGTATTCTTAGATTGAAACAACACTTGGCTAGGATAAGAGGCCAAGTAAAGCCATGTGATGCAACCTAATGAAGTGATAGGTCCGGTTAGGGCAGAATACCTTGCCAAGTTTGAAAAGTTTGAGGAGACTAAGGCTAGGGAGAAGGCCATCCAAGATGAAATTGCAAGGAAGAGGGAACTAATACAAATGTTGAGACAGAGTGGGTATGATGATTATGAGATTCAAGACTCCACTTCTATCCCTTCCACCAATGACCCCTTTCACTATGTTCCTCCTGTTGGCCAAAAATCAAAACCAACAAAGAGATCCAACATCTAGAGTTATTTCTAATCCACTGCTAATCCCACAGCCACTTCCTCCCAGCCAAGTCATCAACCCACTTTGGATCAACATTGGAAAAAACAATGCAAAGAAACTTCTTATCAGTACATTGCTAGATGGTGGTATGATGCAGATATCCCATTTAATGCTGCTCGCTTACCTTATTACCAAACTATGTGGGACTCTGTTTTAGCTACAGGAAAGGGCTTCAAAGGCCCTACTGTGCATGACTTGAGGGGATCTCTTTTGCAACAAGAGATTTGTAACATTGATGAGTATTTGGCTGACTATAAAGAGTCATGGCTCAAAACAGGTTGTTCCATCATGTCAGATGGATGGACTGATGGAAAGAACCGCACTATCATTAACTTCTTTTTTTCTTGCCTTCAAGGAACAATGTTTTTGAGATCAGTTGATGCATTTGATAAAGTGAAGGATGCAACCCTTCTATTTGAGCTTTTGGATGAGATTATTCAGGAAGTGGGGGAGCAGAATGTTGTGCAGGTCATCATAGATAATGCCTCAAACTATGTTCTTGCTGGAAAGATGCTTGAGTCCAAGTATAATACCATATTTGGACTCCCTGTGCTGCACATTGCATAGACCTCATGCTTGAGGACATAAGCAAAGTGGAGTGGGTAAAAAAGACTGTAGAGCATGGCAAGTGCATTACAAAATACATTCACAACCACTCATGGGTATTGAGCCTAATGAGGAAAAACACTGGGGGCAAAGAGCTTGTTAGGCCTACAATTACGAGATTTGCAACTCACTTCCTCACGTTGTAATGTCTCAATTCTCAACAGAAAAACCTGCAGAAAATGTTTTCTTCTGATGATTGGACTGAATCCCGGTGGGCTCGTAGGCAAGATGGAAAAGACACCAAAATGAAAGTCTTTGACAATTAGTTTTGGAAAAGGTCTTCAGAGCTGGTAAAAATTACTGAGCCCCTTGTTAAGGTGCTAAGGATAGTGGATGGGGAAAAGATGGCAATGGGATACATTTATGAGGCTATGGATCAGGCAAAGGAGCAGATACGGGAAGTTTACATGGACAAGTTAGCTAAATATGGCCGGATATGGGAGATCATTGATAACAGATGGAACAATCAACTCCATCGTCCTATACATGCAGCTGGGTATTTTTTGAACCCAAAGTATCATTATAAAGCTTGGCTAGGAGATCAGCAGGATGGGGAGGTCAGATCCGGATTGATTGATTGCTTGGAGCGCATGGTCCCTATCCGTGCATACCTTTTGGAAACACATAAACAACTTACTCTTTTCAGTATGGCAGCTGGTACCTTTGGAAAGAACTTGGCGAAAATGGCAAGAGATGTGGATCAACTAGGTAAGCAATTCTAATTTGTTTTTCTTTTCAAGTTAAATTGTTTGTAAATAAGTAATGAAATGAACTATGTTACTAATTAATGTCTTTTTATTTGCAGCACATTGGTGGGAGTAATTTGCCGACCAATGTCCTCAATTGCAAAAGTTTGCAATTAGAATCCTCAGCCAAACTTGCACTGCTTCAGGTTGTGAGCGCAATTGGTTTGTTTTTGACTGCATACACACAAAGAAGAGAAACTGTTTGGAATAGAAACGGTGAAATGATCTTGTGTTTGTGCAATACAACCTTCGCTTGAGGCGGAACCAACTGATGAACAAAACACCTGATCTAAATCCCATTGTGTTGGATGATATTGATCCAACATCAGAATGGGTGGAGGAGACTGAAGATCCAGTGTTTAAGGCAAATTTTGATTTTGATGCAGCATTAGCGAGGGGTGAATTTGAAGCAGATTTGGTGGCGCCATCAGACGGAGACCCAGGATTGGTAGCTGCATCAAGGAAAGGCAAACAACCAATGGAAGGCACTAGCAAACAACCAATGGAAGGCACTAGTCATGCAACTCGAGTAACTCGTGCTTCCATTGGGTCCACTTATATTGTTATTGGTGGCAGTGGTATTGAGGTTGCAGATGAGCACGAGGCTGAGGCATCCTCAGAATCTGATCCAGATGATGTATATGTAGCTGCCAATGTTGATCCTGTGTCTAGTAGTGGCGATGAATTTGATGATTGATCATGATTCATGTGTAGTCTTGTATTAGGCCAATGGTCTCATAACTTGTAGCATTGTTTTTGGACTTTATGGGCCATTTGGAGCCTCATTGCTTATGTATTTTTCGATGATATGTATTGCACTCAGTGCCATTTTGATATATTCACCTTTACATGGTATATAAATGAGAAAAGTTCGCATATTTTGTCTCTATTGGCTTGGAATCATGGTTGCAAATCTTAAAAATATATATATATTTTTTTTGTTTTTGTTTTTATTATTATTATTATTATTTAAATATTGTTGTTTGTTATTTTTATTAATTTGTGTATCTATTGTTTATTAAAAAATAATTATTTAATGTATTTTTTAAAAACCGGTTCGTTTAGACCTGACCAATACCGCTTAGAGTGGTTCCGGTTCGGTTACCGGTTCATTAGGTCCACCGGTCCGGTCACCGGTTCCGGTTTTTAATACTATGCTCTAGGCCCGACCCAAGGTGTGGACAAGGGGAGGGGGAGGCCAACCCTATGTGGACTCGGATGGGAAAAGAGATGAATGGGGCTTAAATGAGTGGAAGGGGAGTGATGTAGGTGGTATCGGGAAGTGGGACCACGCAACCAAAATCGGGATTTCCCATGTAGTGCCAACCCAAAGGCCAAATGGTCAGTAAAGGAGATCCCACGGGACTAGGATACAAGGGTGACCACAAAATCGGGCAGTGGAGACAAGAATACAAGCCTAACCCACTCTTTCTGCCAAAAACCCCCCACCAATCCATTCCCAAAAGTGCCCATCACAAGTAAGGAAATTATTTCAACTATACCAATGAAAAGCCATACCTCTGGGGTCGGGAGGCCCACCTTCAAACATACATTCATGACAAGTGATCGAGGGACCACATGGCTAGCTCAGGTGGTGGAGAAAATGGCACATTGAGCTATCTGGTGGTTGCAAGGGGCTACTTGGCTGCCGACTGAGGACCATCTAGGAGAAAAAGTTTCTCCTATATACACTACCCCCAGGTTGTGGGTAACATCTAGCTCCAACTGGGACACGAGCTCTTAGAAAAGTGCGTGAAGTTACTCGAATGAGAGGTCATGAGAACACCAACAATCTCTTGGCTACCGTAGACTTGTTACCTGCACACATCAAAGACCAAGGACACGGGGCAACATGTTTTTGCGGTGCCTTATGATCACCCATGCTTAGTGTTATGTCGTAGAATCAACATAAAAGTCAAAATATGCAATTTTTATCTAGATGCAACTAATCTATTATGAGAAATATCATATGATGTTAGTTCTAATGATAAAATCCTATGTTGCACGGGTTCCCGAACCCGGGGGTGGGGTTCTCGAACCCATCCCAGGTTCTCGAACCCAAGTCTTGGATTCGGGTATGGGTGCTTCTGAGAAGAACCCAGAAGAACCGAGTTCTCCAAAAATGTGAAGAACCGTGTGAAGAACCGAGTTCTCCAAAAAAAAAATTGGGTTCTTCTGCCTTAATGGGTACGGAGAACCCCGAGGATGGGTACTTAGAACCCGAAAATTGGGTTCTTTGGGTTCTCGATGACCAATTTTGACTAAATTTTTTTATAATTTTTTTTTATTGAAATTTAAAAATCAAAATAAAATTTTAATAAATATTAAGTTTTAACAAAATTACAAATTAAAACTTTGAATTAAAAAAATTAAAATTTTTAATTATTGAAATCAAAATGTAAATCGTAAATACTAACTCTAAACCTAAACTAAGTTCTCACTTCACTTCATTTCATTGAGTTCATTTGTTTGACGCAGGGGCAAGAGGCCGAGGTATCCATTCGACGGAGAGGCGAAGGGATTCAAGCAGGGGCGAGAGGCGGAGGTATTATGGCGATAGAGGCATTCATTCACGCAGGGACAAATGACGCAATATACAGGGATAGAGGCATTCAGTGATGCAATACAAGCAGAGGGAGGTGACAAAGGACAGGGGGAGGTATACACGCAGAGGATGGGAGGGAGCAGACAGGGGCAGTAGAGGGAGGTATTCACGCCTTCTGTGAACTGTTATAACTTACATTCAACAGAAAAACATCTTTGCTTAAGAAATGACATCATCATATAAACTGCACATTTAGATGGTAGATGTTTATAGTTTAAAATATGCGAAAATTTGATGTTTACTGCCGTGAATGAAAAAGTGTGAGATATCTCCAAAATGGGCATGGAGAGTCTGAATTGGATATTTAAATTAAAGTAGAATTCCACTCCATTTGAAGCCTACTTAATATACCTTGAGAAAACTTAAAAGAAATATGATAAATCATAAAATCCTACGAACAAAGAACCGACTAAGGCTTGCCTCAATTCTTTCAGCAAATTAAAAAATTTACCCTTTTACAGGATCCATAAAACTTGACCCAAGCCCAACTATGAGGTTCATAAACAACATCAAACTTTTTTATAACTACTGAGTAGTACTTGTATTACCGTTACAGAGGAATTAAAACTTTTTAGTTTTTTTGTTTAAAGTTGAAAAATATTCAAATTCATATATATTATAAATTATAAATTTATAATTTATAATTTATAAAATATATTATTATTATATTTATATATTATATATATAAATTATAAATTATTATATACCCCGATGAACCCACGCACCCTGTTTCAAAAAATGACATACCCGTCCTCATCTCCAAACCCACGTTTCCTGGCAACATAGATAAAGTCAATATGTAATGCATCCTACCCTAACATGCATATAATACAATGTCAAGATAAGTGTAATCATAAAGCCAGTGCAACCAACATATCATCAAATCAATATACACATGCCTGCATATATGATAACTTGTGTAGCAAATCCCAACGTGAATGCAGACACAATCACATGGAGGATGAAGCAGGTTGGAGGTGGGAAAATATAATTTCCATGCGAGGTAAGAGGAAGTCGTAGGAGAAGGAAAATAAGTCAATCAAGAAGTGCGGGGCTTTCCCTCTTAAGTACACAATGGTGGAATGAATGATCACCCTTAGGAACTCCCTATCATGATCACTGCTCATAATACTTTGCTTTGTAGATGTCAGAAAGGGACAACATATTGTTTGCTCAATGGAGTGATTGTATTCACAACCCTGGGGGTATGAGGGGGAAGGAGGGATGCATCTAGCGGATGGTTCTTCCTCAACATCATGCGTAGGGAGGTGAAAGGGCCCACGGTCATTGGAGATCATATTAAAAAGGGTGAGAGAAACACTTGTGGAAGGCTCAAGATGAGGGGTGAGGAAATCACTTGTGGAGTACTCAAGATGAGGAGTGAGGTGTTGAATAGTGTAACTATTATTGGTCTTCATATTGAATATGTAATTATTTATGTAAAGAAGAAGACAAAGAGAATCAAATGTATTTTTGTTATGTTGCTTCATGAGCAAGGTTTTATTATAGGTCAATAGACTTCTTCTTGATGTCTATTAGGATTTGTCTTCTGGTTATAAATGAATTTAAGAGTCATGTATATGAAGTGTCTAGTCAAAAGGGATATGTCTCAAGACCTTGTCACTTAACCGTGAAGGAATGGCTCAAGACAGCCCTCAAGTCAACCTCATTAACGCTGGAATATTAGCCTTTTAAGTCGGCCTAGAAAGCAGTGGTAAAGTCGGCCTACAAATAGATTGTAGGGTCGGCCTAAAACAACAGAAGTGCACTATATATAAAGGGTTTTGCGGTTCATTTGAGCACAAGTTTTGCGGAGTAGTTTGAAGCAAAAAGTGCGGATATGTCTGAGATCTTTAGGCTGTTCTAAAGGAAGAATTCAGATGATATACAATGATGAAATGCAAGGATAAAGAAAAAAGATTTGATGCATAGTCTATGGTCCTGTTTTGATACGAAGTCCAAGGGTTATGGTAAGTGAATTATCTCCGGATTGCAGTGCGAGAAAAGAAGGAAGGTAAATATGTGATTTACCTTCCTGAACTACAATGCGTAAAGGGAAGGTAATATATATCTCAAGTGAAGAAGCTTCAAGGACATGCGAAGTGAAGGATAGGGTCTCGTGTGACCTTGTCTATAATATCTGAATATAAAGAAGTCCGTGGAAAGGCATTACTATGCAAGATGAAAAGACGTACTATAGCAGCAAGAAAGATCTTTGTTTAGGGTACTAAGGACAAAGAAAAATAAGCGAAGAAGAAGTGTTTAGGTAACCGAGACTAGATCAAGAAAGATAGACTTAGAGACTGAGCTCTCTAGTGTAGGTGCAAGACAGTGCAGGTTGGTTCAGAAAAGAAGGATCAAATTTAAAGGGCAAGAAAGAAGCAATGACAAGGTCTTGGAGTCATACATAGGTCAAGGGTCTGAGTCTTGGTCATGGTACTTGTCATTTGAAAGTCTATAAGAAGAATTCCTTGCGGGTTTTCCTCTCCAAGAGAGAGAGGTTTTGGCCCTGGCTTGAAGAGCCTATATTTGTGTCTCTTGTGTTTTTGGTAATTGACTTGATGAAAGAGGTAATAAGCTAAGAAGAGAATACATAAGTAAGTAAAGTAAGTTCACAAGTAATTATCAAGGAGAGAATATGAATTAATCACTGCCCTACCAAATTCTCAACACGAGGGAATGACTTGTGGAAGACTCAAGATGATGAACGAGAGAAAAGGGCAAAGGGGAGGGTGAAGTCTCACATTCAATGAGCTTTTGCTTCTCAAAATCATAATTTAAAGGCTCAAGTGATTTGAATATAGAATCACAAGGAGGATAGGTGGGAGCTTTGTTGATTTCATCATTATTAGTATCAAAGATTGGTTTTTTCCTAAAAGGATAATCGATTACTTCCAATTGCGCTTCTTCATGCAAGGGAAAATAATAATTCTTCTTCCCAAGGGTATCGATAGATATATCGTCATAAATAATGCACGGGAGAAATGGAAGACTAGTCTCCACATCATCCTCCTTGTTGGTATAAAAAATGGGAGTAAGATCGAATTGGGGATCCACAATTTCCCATTTCCCCTTTACAATGCGAAAGTAATCTTCAATGTAATCTTCCAAAGGGCTAGTAGGATCACCTTCCCCAGGGTTCTCAAAAGGAGAGTCGTCAAGAGTAATATCCTTGAGAAAGGTAAGGTCAACCTTAACTTCACTTTCCATAGCCTAATCTTCCCCAATACATGTGTCCACAAAAGCATCCTTTTGATCGTGTGGACTCAAGGGGGACTCATCCTTTTACTCATTATTTGGGTCTGCAAGGTCCTCTCCAAGTTCATCAGATTGATTCCACTCTTTCATATATTCCTTGCTTTGATGATGATCCTTCACACTTGAACTTTCTTCGATGTAACCTTGATCATCCAATCGATTACCCTTTCTGGGGCTTTGTGACTGATTATAATATTTGTCAGTGATTAGGTCAGTTAGAATATTAAAAGCACAGATTAGGCCAACAAAGTCAAGGAGACGACTAGGATCCTTCTCATAGGCACAACCCATTATGTACTTGTGTTGACTTATGAAACATGAGAATGAATTCCTTATCCATATCCTCCAATAAATCTTCATAAAATTCAACATATTTATCCACATCCCTTTGCAGTTTTTGAATGTCTTGGTCATTGAGTTTATCAAATGTAGGACCAAGTTTAATCTCTCTTTTACAATAGTCCATTTTTCATGATGTTGCATATTAGTATTAAAGTGGAGTCGGCATGGTGAATAAAAGTGCCTTGCTAGATGCTTGCTTCACTCTACAAGCATTAACATTGAAGGCCAATGAAGATCTAGGGCTTTGTTCTTCCAATAGAGTCGCCAATAATGATATGTCAATGTGTTGTACGGGGAACAAAACACACGTTTCGTGTCCCTGACAACAATGCCAAAATGTTATTGCTCAAACTAGCAGGGGTCCTAAGAGGGGATCCTAAAAGGGAAATTGCTAGGTCAAGGGCAACAATGGAGGGATAGCCCACTATCACCTCAGCTAAGCCTCCCTACTCTTTATGGAGTTTCACCGATGGGAGGAGACTCGGTATTAAAGGGAATCACTAAATGAATGTGTCAATAAAGAGGATGAGGAGTGATTCCTAAGGCCTATTCACAAGAGAGGCTCAATTGTATGGTTTTCTTGCTTGAGAAGCAAGGTGTAAGACTCTCTAAGAAGTGCCAAGGGCTAGGGTTTGTGAATAAGACTTGTAAAGGAGATACCTAGTTCTAGAAATCCTTGTGAAAACTTGGTTTCCAAGTGATATTTTTGAAATCAACTTCAATTAGTTGCTGGACCACAACGGGACCAAGTGGACCCAAAATAAGGTCAAGTAAGTGGAATTAGTCATTCAAAGAGGCTTTGCGTAATTGTGGATGAGAATAGGATCAATGGACAAATCTTCTTGAAATAGAATGCAATGATCCAAATGAGGTGACAATCCAAGGGAAACTTAGGGCAAGAAATGGTCCTCAAGCTAGGGCTTGCAATATTTGGAGATCCCACCGTCGGAATTGCTTCAAATATGGAGGGCTTCTAGGAGACACAACAACGCAATTGTGGACCAAAAATCGAAGTGTTTGGATGGCTAGATTGTGAGATAATTCATACCCTAGGCGACCTATGTAGGCTAGGCCTATAAAAAGAGAGAAAGATGTGAGAAAAATATGCTTTTGGTTATCACCTATGGAGAACCAGTGCCTAATCCTTTGGGAGGGATGGAGTCAAGGAGATTTCAATATTTGGAGTGGATCCACTTTGTCAAGGAGGCCTTAGAAACACTTCGCATGGCATTAGGGCATGAGAAAGCAACTTCAAGGTCTTTATACTTCGATTTGCAATATGAGATGATTTATCAAGATAAAATTTTGTCACAAAATATCTCTAGGAATATTCACTTATTCAAACATGGTCCATGACATGATGCAATGCTATAAAATATAAAATTTCCACAATAAGGGTTTATCTATGTGGTGAATGTTTTTGACTTCGAAGCTTTTCTTTCTTGGTTATTTCTTCTACATCATTAAAGATATTATTGTGATTATTCAAGACTACTATAAGGCTGCAAAAATCGACCCATTTGGAGGGTGTTATTGCTACTTGGAGGGAGGATGTCTAGAGAGTCTTCTCAGGATCTCACATGCCCTCCTTTGTTGTTTTGGGGTAATAAGTTCTAACTCTCTTTGATGGGCCATACTGTCAAGTTCCTTAGTAAGGGGTTTGATTCCACTTTATGCCATAATTGATTAATTAAGGGGTTTTTTTTTTTAGGTTCTATCCTTTTGACCTATTCCACAAAGCACTCGATGACTGACTTAAGAGGGTTTTCTTTTTGATCTCATCTTGCCACTTGATTCCACTTGACTCCATAACCATAATAGGATATTGGCATTGATCTTCATATCCCCCCATCACTCCTTTTTCCCTTTTTAACAAAAACCCCTAAAAATATTCGAAAAAATATGTTTAACTAAGGCTATTGTTGACATCACCTTGTGCTCATTGACTTTGCCTTAGTGATCCTAGTAGGGAAAACCCCCTTGCGTCAGAGGAGAGCTGGCCTAAAGCGAAAGGACAGGCTGCAAAAGTGATAGTGGGTAACCTTTCTTCCCATCAGATTGTGCATTGTGGAATGGGGATTTTATCACGTAGGTGCAATTTGGGCAGTAACACCCCCCTTTGACTCTGCTTTTGTGATTGAGTTCCATCTACTCTTTGGTTCCTCCCGCTCTCTCGACCGCTGCCATCTTGTTTCATTATCAAGTCTATAGGAGGTGGTTCTATATTTTTCTTCCTCAATACACTATTGAAGTTGTGGACCAACCGTCAACCTCACCCTTTCACAAACTGGTTTCATTTACAAAGACAAAGTGGGTGAGATTGTCAAGTCTGAGATGGGTCGAGGCTTACTGCATTTGTGTGCAATATTGAACTTTCTTCTCATATTAGTCTGAGGCGGATCTTTTTTATTCTGTCTATTTTTTGCCATGATTCAGGTTTTATCCCATTGCTTGTAATCATGTTTTCTTTCCCTTGCCTTCTGCGTCTCCACTGCTACTCTCTGCCATGAGGATTGGATGGGATTCTGGGCAGTACCAGCTTAACTAACCTCCTAATCAGCCATTCGGCTTCTGTCCATTTTATGCTGTACTGTGAGGTGGTTGTGACATTAAAATTGACATGCCTTTGCCTGCCTAATCATGTTTAGGATGTCCACTCTGGTAGGTGAGGTGGCTGTCATCTGTGATTCATCACTCCTGTCCTCACCTCTCCTTGGTGCACTGGCACCTGGTCTTTTCTTCATCTTGTCTATCTCTGCTATCTCTTAGGGATTTGTCTATAGCTGTCTAGCAGGTCTCACTCTCATCATGCTTGAAAGTGTCTTCTTCCACTAGAGTCTTAATTGCGTGATGTCCGTCTCCCACCATGCTATGCCACATAGTTTGCTGTAGTTCTTCTCCCTGATCGGTCTCATCACCAATATGTTTAAATTATATTTTGATGTTTTATCTCTCTGTTGGTTTATGCAAAAGTGAATGGCTCGTATATCCTTTATATATGCACATGTTTATATTGTGCCCATTTTCATGCTGATTTTTTTTCAAAAACTTTGAGCATGCCGAAAATAACAAGTTTTAATAAGTATTTTGTTCAATGAGTTAGAAAGAAGGAAAGAAGGAAATTGTATTAGTGTGTGCTAATGACAAAAGTATGCAACATAGCCTTTCAGTATAACCTGCAATGGCAACTTTTAGGTTGAGTATTCCTTAATTCATCCATTCTTCACAATAGATGGCAATTTGGGAATCCGCTGAATGCCTTCCAGAAATATACACATCAGCACACCGTTTACTTGTTATATTTTGCATTTTATGGTTGCTGATTGTATTCTGCATTCTGTACTTGCTTTTAATGTGACAAAATGGTTTAAACTTTAATGTTGAGCAGGATGGTTTGAAACCTGTCTGTTGCTATCTCTTTCTTATGCTTATCAGTAAAATAATTGTTTTTTCTTGTTATATGGCCTTGTACAGCTTGGCCATTTCTGGACTTATTAGAGTTGTGCGATAGTTTGATGGATTACATTTATCTCTGTTCTCAAACAGAGGAATAATCAGCTTCTCTGTCTAGTTTTTTAGGGCTTCTCTAATGAGATAAAGAAAATCTTTGATGATATTCACCCCCATTTTTAAAAATTCAGCTGGGTCCTTCAATGTTTTTCGCTTCTTGTTTCCCTGGGAGAGTTGCTCAGCTACTTTTTCTTTTCGTTTTTTTTTTGTACTCGAGAGCGATATTCACTCAACTTGTCCCTATGCTGGGATTTTGTTCCACAGTAATACTCTCCTCCTAGAATATCTTCAGAGTGCTTTATTTGACCCCTTTGCTGATTTATTTCTCCTTTATATGTTTCCCTTCTTTCCATACCTGTTTGTTCCTTGCATATTTTTATTCTTCCTCTCTAGTTTCCCTTCCCAAATTTTCCTCCTTTTGTGATGGTAACTTTAATTGCAGTATATCTACTGCTCTCTGCGTCTAGCATCCTATATGCCATACCTTCCAGTGTTTTTGTTTATTGAACACGTCTTTCATAAGTTTATACTATTCTGATATATGCTTGGTGGTGCTATCATCATTATTCATTGATAGGATAAATCGGAAATGTTTTGAAATGCTTGATGGTGATATCATCTATATTCAACAATAGGATAAATCATGAAAGCTTTGCTGCTATTAAAGGTACCATTCTGACTTGTTTTTAAATTTCCTGTTGAATGTTTTTGTTGAGATACTGCAGGCATTGAATAATCTTGGTAGCGTTTATGTGGATTGTGGCAAGTTGGATCTAGCAGCAGATTGCTATGTGAATGCTCTTAAAATTCGTCACACTAGGGCTCACCAAGGCCTTGCTCGTGTATACTATTTGAAAAATGATAAGGCTGCTGCTTATGAAGAAATGACCAAGCTGATAGAGAAAGCTAGGAATAAGGCCTCGGCATATGAGAAGAGATCTGAATATTGTGATCGTGAGATGACAATGGCCGACTTGCAGATGGTAACTGAACTTGATCCACTCCGAGTTTACCCATACAGATACCGTGCAGCTGGTGAGATAATCCCATATCTTGTTTCATTATTTAGTCAAGTCAGTAAAATTAATAGTTTGATTTGCATCATATTTTGTTTCAATCTTTTTCTATTAATTAAAAGGTGGTCTAGTTTTGTAATTTGTTTTCTAGTGATTTGGCATGGGTTACTTAATAAACAAAATGATTGTAACCTAAGTTAGAGGAAGTGGGGGAGCAGGCCAAGGAGACAGCTCAAATATTTTGTGTAGAAGGTACTGAACTTTTCTATTATGTGTGATGGCTTCAGACTTAGATGTTGGATTGTTCCAGCTTTGTTGTGTAAAATTCGTTTCAGGTCAGCTGCACGAAGTTGAAATAATCTCTTAACACGGATATTAGAGGAATATCTCACTCAAGTTCCACATAAAACATAACTGTTGATCTGGGTTGGTTCTGATGAATTGGTTATAGGGGACAACAATAAATACAATTTAGACATGTGATTGGAAGGAAGTCATCGAGCAGCAAATGGAAGCATTCCAGGTTCCAGCAGATAAAATATAGCATACGAGAAAGTATGCTATAAGCCACAACAAAAACTAAGAGGTGCTACGGCAAGATAAAATGGGCAAATCATGAAATAATGTAACTTTGATGTTGCTCCCTCTTGCAACAAAATCTAACACCCACATAAGGTGTAAAGCCCCAATCACAAAGGTGTTAGTTTTATGCAACTTAGGAAGGTTACCCACTGTCACCTTAATAGCTCTTCCTCTCTCTTCTGGTTAGTTGTTCTCCGACTCAAGGGGGGCTTCTCTAAATAAGATTGCTAAGGCTATGGAGTGGGGGTCTTAGGTGATGTAGGAAGAGTAAGCTTTAACAAAATGTATGGTTGGAGGAGTATATGAAATGAGATGGAAATGGAAATGGAAATGGGATAAGGACAAGATAGAAAATGAAAGACAAAAAAGCAAGGGATGAAAAGTGATGGAAGGAAACCAATGCCTCTTGAAGTTTGTGGCTCGGGCATGTACTTCTGCATAGACCTTGTGTCTAGGTGTGCAAAATTTGCCCACATCACCTTAGAACACTTGCTTTAGGTTGAGCAAGTTGTTGATGTAACTTAGCATAAGTTAAACTTAGGAAAAAACACATATTAATATGTTGGTTTATTGAGCTAAAATAAAAACTTAATAAAGTAAATTATTTACTTTAGTGAATAGGTTTTAATCTTAACCATTGATCTCAAGTGAGGTGGGATCCAATCTCGACCGTTAATGAGTTTGAGATTAGGGTAAGGGTTTTGGCTCAATGTAAAGTTATAAAGGCAAGGCTAAGGTGAGGAGAAGACATACAATAACATCACAAGGTTGAGAGCGATATCTCAATGAGCATGTGTTGGGTCTGGGAGAGTGCAGAGGAGATGTAGATCCATATTTGCAAGAGAGAGCAAATCTGTTGGATCAGATCTAGAGAATTGTAATCCGTATTTTATCAGTTGGGCATAAATCTGATTGTGATTCAAATCATAATTTGCTTTCACTAAATATTATTTTGTTAGGAATCTAGCTGTGTTTATTCAGTAATTTTATTTCCTAGAATTAAATATCGGGTGCTAGCTTCGTGGAAAAACTAAAATGGTATTAGAGATTCAACTTTGAATCAATCTCGGAATTGCAGGTTCTAGGTTCATATCGAATCGTTGGAGCCAAGTTTTTTTGGGATCATATGAACCAAAATTTATTTTTTAAAAGGGCGACAAGATTTTTATTTTATCTGGGCCGAATTTGTTCAGTGAGGACACGTTTTTGTTTTTAGAAAACAATATATATATATATATATATATATATATATATATATATATATATATATATATATATATATATATATAAAAGAAAGTTGAGTGGGCGTGGTTGGCCGATAGCCCAAGCCAACCATCCATCGGCCAGTGCTGACAGGCCAGAGCCCACTAGCCGCCAAGGCAACAACCGTCGAGGCAACCAACAATCGTTTGGCCAACAATTGCTGGGACGACTGACATTCGCCTAGCCAACAGTTGTCGGGACAACTCGCAACTGCCTGGCTAGCTGAATGGCCATAAGCACAACAACATAGATAGCTTCCAACAAACTAGTCCAACAGAGCAATTAGAAGGCCGATTGAATAAGTAGATAACGTCAGATTTTATGGTAAAGACGCTGACACCAATCAATAAGCAAACAACTATCAAGTTTTGATTTGTCGGGTGGGCTGGTGTTGCCATTGTAATGATGACCCTGAATTTGTAAGCTACTATCGATTGAGAACAAGAGGATATAGAGGTGGCTATAGTCAATCCCCCAGATACCAGAGCCGAACAACATCACTGCCAGTCGTGATGTGTTCCGGTGGTGTGGGTTGCAGTTGAGAGGAATCTCGCAACATTGCCAGTCGGGGGTCAACACAACTGCGAAAAGGAAGAAAGTTTGGTGGCAAATAGGTGAAGGTTTGTGGCTTGACAGGAAGAGATGGAGGTGGAGAAATTAATAGGTAGAGCACACACAAACACAATAGGAGCGAGCCTTACGAGCTGTTGCATGAGAAGATATTTGAGCAAGTTGGCCACCATAGAAAATCTTCACAAAAACAAAAGAGTTGGAATCGAGTGTAGCAAACTAGACAGGCTGAGGCAAACATAGTGGCAGAGCATATCAACTGTGTGAACAACGTGAGGAGTGCTCTGGGTTGATAGAGAAGAGGCGGTAGGATTGTCGTCAAACTGTGGCCAGTACATGCAACAACATTGGAACATTGATCACGTGAGGGAACAATCCAGGGAACGTTGCAGAGGTCAATGCTTAAATAGGGTAGCACTGGTCAGAGGGGTTTGTGATGGCTATTGGGTTACGTTGTGAGGATAGGTTGGATGGGGCCAAAAACTTCATACCATGGAAGGAGTGGATTGTTTTGTTGTTTGAGGAGCAAGAGTTGTGGGACATTATAGAGAAGGTTGTCACTATTCCTACAGAGCCTACTTAGTTGGCTGAGTTTAATAAGAGGAACGTGAAGGCCAAGAGAATAATCTTGTATTCCATTAAAGGCCATATTATACCTCATGTGACAGGAAAGAAGAATGCCTTTGAGATGTGGGCATCCTTAACCAAGCTATATTAGAGTACAAACCAAAATAGAAAAATGGTGTTGAATGACAAATTGAGAAATGCCAGGATGTATGGAACTGACACAGTTGCATCATACCTAACTAAGATCACTCATATTAGAGATGATTTGGCAGTGGCGGGGGAAACTACTGATAGTGAAGAGTTGGTTAGATCAACCTTGAGTGGCTTTCTTTCAAAATGGGATGTCTTTGTTGATGGGATTATTGCACTAGAAAATCTGCCTAGTTGGGATAGATTGTGGGATGATTTCGTACAGGAAGAGACAAGGAGACGTTCCAAAAATGCAGGCGAACATGATGGTGGGTATGATAAGTAGGATGTTGCTCTTGTTGCAAAAGGCCAAAGCAAAGGGAAGTGGGGAATCTGCTTTTGTGAAGGACATGAGCAAAGTGAAATGCTTTGCATGTAACAAGACTGGTCGCTATGCGAGCCAATGTCCATACAAGAAGAAGAAGAAGAAAGATACTCAGGTGGCTGCAACAACATCAACAGAGATAGATGACTTTATGAAGACATTTGAGAAAGAGTTTTCTCTTGTTTGCCTGTGTTTCAGACAATAGTATTGTTGTGTATGAGGATAGTAGGTTATGGCTAGTGGACAATAGAGCATCGAGTCACATGATGTTGATGAGGTCAGTGTTCCATAGTATTTCAGAGAGAGGCTCGGACTGCAATGTGATTATTGGGACTAATACTGCACATGCAATGAAAGGGGTTGGATGTGTCAGATTTCAGTTAGAGTCAAGAGGATTTATGGAGGTGACAAGGATGTTATTTGTTCCAGGGTTGATGGTACACGTGCTCTTAGTATTAGCCTTGGAGGATGATGGATATAGAGTTTTCTTCTGGGATGATTAGGTGCTTCTATATTTAGAGGGAGCGACCTTGGATGCAGCAGTAGTGCTTGGCATCAAATAGGGGCAGTCATATAGGTTGTTGGGACATCCTGTGGGTGTATCCGAAGGGATCTTGGATATAGGATCAATGTAAGTTATTGATGGGACAACTAACTAAGAAGAATGATTCTTGAGGTAGTTGCAGGGGTCTCAGTTGTTATGATATGACATTGATAGAAGCTCAAGAGTGTGATAGTACTCTATGAAGCATGACTGGTTGTGACAGGTTCTCAGCTCAAGTTTAGGGTTAGGTAGCATGACATGCTTTAGGGTTAGAGGGAGCAACTGCAGATACTAAGATGGACTTGGAGACAGATCCCAGTGGAGGAGGGGTTCTTCCAGAGGTACCTCCCTCGCTAAGGGGGAGTGTTGAAGTTTGTAGCTCGTGCATGTACTTTTGCACAAGACTTGTGTCTAGGCATGCAGAAGTCACCCACATCACTTTAGAACACTTGCTCTAGGTTGAGCAAGTTGTTGGTGTAACTTAGCCTAAGTTTAACTAAGGGAAAAACACATATTAATATGTTGGCTTATTGAGCTAAAATAAAAACTTAGATAAAGTAAATTATTTACTTTTGTGTATAGGTTTTAATATTAACCATTGATCTCAAGCTAAGGAGTTTCAAAAACGGGTAAGAGTACGAAATGTGACCCCCCCAAATTTTGGAAACGGGGAAACGTGATATATATATATATATATATATATATATATATATGTTCGGATATTTAAGAAATGTTATGTGCAATCATAAAGCATACATGATACATTATTAGATTATGATTAAATTGTCCAATGTCAATGCATAAACTATAAGTCTCTAAATTTACATCACATTTACTCATGAATGATCACATAATGAAAGCAACAATATCCAAAAACAACCTTGATAAATGAGGTTTATTATAAATATATATCCTAAATCAACCTTTATTATATATATGAGGCTGCAAGTACAATAAAGGCTATGAGTCGGCAAGTACTATAAAGACTAAAGACTAATAGGTGCTCCAATTGCTTTCTGCTGATGAAGAGCTTTCCACTTGTGAAAGAACACAAATGGCAAGGTAGTGAAATCTATTTTTCTTGCAGTTGAAATCTCCTTTGCTCACTGTTGAAAACGCCCTAGCTGAAACCACAACTCTTCCTCTTTTCTCCTTGCTAAAATCACCCCTTTCCAAGTGAAACGAGTTGCTCAATTTGTGTGATGAGGGAATGAGGCGAGAGTCTTTTTATAACTTGCAAGAGCCATCTAGAAACATCCACAAAATATTTTAATCGCCAAAAAAAAAAAAAAACAAAAAGAAGAAGCCAATTTTTTTTGGAAACGTTGTCGTACGGCCTTGAAATGTGTTTCAGGTCGTATTGGGCCACTTTTTAGCCTCATGAAAAGTGCTAGTACGACTTGAAACACGTTTCAATGTCGTACCATACGCGTTTCTGAGTTTTTATTTCTTTTTTTTGCTGCAAACGACCTCTTGCCCAATGTTTCTTGCAACATAGATCTCAAGTGATGCGAGATCTAATCTCAATTGTTAATCACTTTGAGATTAGGGTTAGGGTTAGGATTAGGGTTTTGACTCAATGTAAAGTTATAAAGGCAAGACTAAGGTGAGGAGAAGGCACACAACAACAACACAAGATTGAGAGTGGCATCTCAGTGAGCGTGTGCTAGGTCTGAGAGAGTGTAGAGGGGTTGGAGATCCAAATTTGCAAGAGAGCAGATATGTTGTACTAGATCCAAAGCATTATAATATGTATTTCTGAGTTGGGCCATTATCTCAGGATGGGATCCCAAGTAATTTATGAGTTTATTAATGATGAACTGATATGTTAGGCATAAATCCGATTGTGATTCAAATCTTAATTTGGTTCTACTAAATATTTTTTGTTAGGAATCTAGTTGTGTTTATTCAATAGTTTTGTTGCTTGGAATTAAATACCAGCTGTTGGGTTCATGGAAAAACTAACAGTGCCTATCAATCATGGGCCAATGGAGGCTTAAGTTATTGGGTGAATGAAAGAACTAATGTGTTACAAACAACTACTTTCAAGTAGGTCATATGGCAGAAAGGCTTGCTAGTTGATTACCATCTTCCATTTATCAATAGATGAAGAAACTATTTGATACATTCAATTTGTGTACTTAAAGTAGAAAGGGCCTAATTTGATATATTTGAACCTTAATTATTTGCTTGAGATGTGTTGTAGAAAAGTAGTATTGGAGAGCTAAGATCACCATTTGTTAGTCAAATTATAAAAGTGTTTGTTTTTTTGGCTGAAATGTGCTTCCAAATCTGCAACTTAGTTGATAGAAGATAGGAGAACAAGTGCAAAGATAAAACAACAAATAAAGCCCTTAAATTGCTTTATTCCTAGATGAATAAATTCATTCCTAAGCCTTTATAAAAGAATAACAAGAAGAAGAATCTACATTAACACGAACAACAAATTGAGGGGCAAAATAAACCACATATCAAGGTGGATCAATACCTCAATCTTCCATTAATCTTCAATAATGGGAGTGCAAAGGAGCTCCATCAAGATTCAATTCCTAATCTTGATGCTTTAGTATTCTAATCCCCAAATTTCCAATTACTAATTACAAATGAAATGGAGAGAATCTATTTTTTATATAAAATGAGTTAAGTTTTTCATACAATAAAATATATTATCTTTCTAACTCTATGTCAAATCAATGAATAGTAAAAATGAAGTATTTAAATCCGTGGTTGACAATATCAAGGCACATGGAAACTACCCTCTTCACGAGAGGTTGTCGTCATCCAAAAATAGGAAATAATAAGCAACAATAGCTTCCAAGAGAGGATACACCATAAGTATTATTCCAAGTCAATGATATATGGGTCCACATAGAAGAGCTCACAAAGTGCATCCTCCAACGTGTATTAGATATATTAAATAAAAATATTCCTACTAGGAGAATGCTCCATAACCAACCTCTAAAAATTGAAAGTGGTCCACAAGATGCATACAACCAATCCACATGTTCAAACCCTTAGGTAACTACCTCCATGGATGAATGTGCAAGATGAATTATTCAAACCCCAAAATAGTAAGTGGACAACCTCCAACAAAACAAATCGAGGGAGGTAAGGGCAAATTATGGTTTTGACCATGCCAAAGCTCCATGAAATAAATAAATATACACCTCTAGGAATAGCAAGAAGTTTCTCTGTTACTCCCAAAAGTGGGTAACCTTTTGGAGAATTTTTTTCTCCCCATTGGTTAGCCACCCAACCAACAACCCTATGATGATCCACATATAAATTTACTTTAGAGCTCTCAACCTATGCTTTGGTCAACGCTCTCTTCCATCTAGCATACTTCTCAAAGGAAGGTGGGTTGTTTATCAAAAGGTACACTAAGCATTTCTTTAATGATGTGCTTACATTTAATGTTTGGGGCATACTAATATGGTTCACAGGCTAAGGTGGATGATTGACTACTCTTGATTGTACACTTGTTTCCATACTTCACGTGCGAGATTATTCATTATCCCTAGTCCAATGTGACCTCCCTTGAGGCCCGTTTACTCCACTGTTTGGAGGGGTACTATTAGGAGACACTAATTGATATAGCATTCCCAACATCATCCATACTTATGACCTTCAACTTCTCCCTTATATCCATTTCCATTATTTGGGTTGATCATCATTGGTCATTGGGACTAGCACCCTATATCCTCATCTTTGAGTTAGGGCTTGGAAATTTTCCCTAAGAGGTTGATGCAACCAAAAGAAAGATAAAAACATATGAAGCCACAAATGAAAAAAAAATGATAAATGAAAAATATCGCTTGGACATGTAATAGCGTGTGGGCAAAAGCCTAGCACGAGATCTACCCCGCTCATTAGCCATCACCCAATTCCTAAGCATTTCATGAGTTATCTGAAAAAATAATCTTATGAATGTCATGTTACCCATCATATGTGGGTGATATCCATAGGGGAATTTGTTTCTCCTTGATGGTCCTCAACTGACAGCTAACAACCCCTTGCAACCACCCGATAGCTCAATTTGCCACTATCTCCACCACTTGAGCCAACCATATGCTCCCTCGCCCATTTGTCATGATCGTATGTTTGAAGGTGGGCCTTCCAACCCCGAAGGTATGGCTTTCCATTATGAAGTTGGGTATCTTTGTTTACTTGTCATGGACGCTTTTGGGCATGGATTAGTGGGGGGATTAGGCGGAAAGAGTGGGCTTGGTTTGCACTCTTGTCTCCTTTGTCCAATTTGATGGTTAACCTTGTATCCTAGTCCCGTGGTATATCCTTTATTGGCTACTAGCTTTAATGGTGGCACTACATTGGGTTATATGGTCCCACTCCAGAAACCATATACATCACTCCCTTCCGCTCATTATAACCCCATTCACCAGATTTCCCATCCGGGTCCACATTTGTCCATTGGGTCCAGAACGAGTTAGCCAACCCCTCCCCTTGCCCACACCTTGGGTTGGGCCTGCAATGATGCCCTGAAGGTTGATGCAACTAAAAGGAAAATAAAAAGCATAATTTGGCCACTCTTAACAGGAAATATACCATAAAATGCAAAATATGCCCGGGACATACAAATTTAGCACGTGGGCAAAAGCCAAACATGAACTCTACCCATATCGTCATGGCCATCAACCTGGTTCCTAAGGCCCCTCATATTGGCCCCTTTCATCATCAGGGAACCCATGATTGTGCCAATCCCTGGTGGGCGATGAACTGCCCCACCTAAAGGGGGTATTCACTGTTATATCCTACATACCATGTTGTCATCCCCTAGAGCCCCGAGCAGTTACAAAAGAAAATTTATAAAAGGTAAGATGCATATGAATATGGGTGAAAAAACAATGGCCAGGGTAACTCATGTACCACGATTGCCCCCTCCTACAATATACCCAAGTGTGGGCTTCCCACATTTTAGCTACCCCTGTACTGTGGCATGTGGCTTGGAGCCTTCCCGTAATGCCCCACTCCATTCCATCATTATATCACATACCACCTGCCATTTGATGGATGTACCATAGACATGTCGCTCACCTTAGAGGCTGAAACCACCTAATAGGGTCCTTGGTTAACCTTCTTCTTGAACTTGGAGACACTTTTACGTTCTAAAGCCCACGATGGAAGGGCATACCACTATGAAGTGTCCACTTGGATCCATGATTTGTAACCTCATGTACTCAATTGCACTAATGTTTGTTTGTACTGGAAGGTGAGGGACACATTGGATCTTATACAGGATTGCAGATGGGTCTTCATCTTGGGGTTTGGTCTCCCTATGCTAAGTCCAAGCTCTCCAGAGGATCATATGGGCATTTGTAGGGTGAGCATTGAGAGCCATGGGCCTCCACCATAACAGAGAGCAGATTGCCACTTCATTGGATCCTTCAATTCTACTCATTGCTTGCTCGTGTTCCACCTATTTGACGATGATGATGCACCTGGACCACCTTGCCCAACCAACTACACACTTGCACCGCACACTTGGCAGTTGATCTAGGGCCCAGATGAGGATGTGTCCCACCATGGGAGATAGTGGGAGGGATTGCATCATTCTTCTTGCTATTACGGATGGGATACATGCTTGTTCGATCCATTTGGAGTCCCATAAGGATGTTTTGTGCCCCCCATAGCCACATGGGGACACCATAGGTCATTTGTTTGAATATCAAGGGACCATCCCCTTTAACACTAAGTTTGGAGCTCATTCATTCATCTTTGCACACATTGGACTCCACTAGGTCTCTTCAACGTCCCTCCTAGCTATTTTATTATCATTTCGATCCTCCTGAGAGGCTTATTTTTCATGTTATGGAGCTATTTGGTGGGCTTGTCATCAATTAGGGTGTTATTTTGCACATTAGAGACGCTTTTAAGGTTTGTTAGGCTAATTAAACCCATTAAACTATTAGAGGCTCATATAAATACAAGTGAGGTCTCATTTGTAACTCATCATCACTTGGATTTGGATCATTGTTTCTTCTGGAATTTCGCTATAGCTATTGAAGGACGAATTATAGATTCTTTAATGCATTTTGATGTTTGGGTTAATTCTATTCTATTTTGGAGCTTCTCTCTTGCAAATGTGATGGATGGATATACTTTTTTTGCCATGTAAGTTTCTTTTTTATGCGAAATTTTCATTATATGTTTAATGTGTGGAATAATGCATCATGATGTTGCTTGTGCTCTAAATTATGCAAAAATATTGAATCACTTTAGTAGTCTTGATCTATTGTCTGTGTTATCCATTGGGCAAGAAAAAGCGAATGTTCCTAGGGGTTGTCTTTGAAAACCTAACCCTAAAACTCCATTATTTGACAATTCGAAGTATAAATCCTTGTTGTAGCTGGGTAACTACATTAGAGAATGTGAAGCTCAATTAGGCTCCTTGATAGAACAAAACCCTAAATCAATCTCATTCTTGACTCCATTCTCCCAATAGACTAAGCACTGGTCATTGATCCTTGGTGATCACATTAACTTAACGAAATATCATTCTTTCACCTCTTTTCTTCCTCTTTTCTTTGTCCCCTAAGGATAAGGAGATTTTCTAGGGCTTGGTGCGAAATTTTAGGGAGTAGGAATTTTAGGATTCCATCCATACAAGTTTCTTCATTTATGTCTCATCTAGGAATCCTCCAGTTTTGAACGAATCCCGACTGTGGAATTTAAAATAAATTTATGCCCTAGCTATCACACCAAGAGGGAACCCTTGAAGCTGCTTTGACTTGGGGATTTCTTGAAGGTTTGCACTTTGTAGTTCATTATTCAAAACCTTTTCTCTTAACTATAGGTGATCATTGGATGAGCCTTTTCCACGGTATATCTCTCAACCCTTGGTCTCTTATAGTATTTCTCTCAAGGGGTTTTGTGGAAAGTCACCCTAGCTTCTCCCAAAGCTCACACTTTACTTGAATCATTCCATTGAATGAGCCATCCTTTCTGCACTTTGAACCCTAGTATAAACACATCAATCACAAGTGAGGGATTTTGGAAGTTTTGATCTTAGGCATTCATCATTTTTGAATATTCCTAAATCCGAGGTCATCCTTCCCTCAAGCCTTTCTTGGAGAGCCCTTATTTTGCTTCTAAAACAAGCAACCTATTATCTGAGCCTCTTCTTTGAATGGAATTTGGAAATCACATTTTGCATTGTTATTAACCTCATCATTCTAGTGATTTCCTTCATACTGAGACTCCTCCCATCATTGAACGTCTGTAAAGAGTAGGGAGCTTTAGCTGAGGTTACAATGGGCTATTGCTCCATTGTTGCCACTTGACCTAGTAGCTGCTCTATAGGAACCCTTCCTAGGACCCCTTCTAGTTTGAGCAGTAACATTTTTGGTGCCGTGCTAGGGACACGAGACGTGTTTCTTATTTCCCTTGCGACATGATTGATGTATCATTCTTGGTGACTCCATTGGAAGAACAAAGCCCTAGTTCTTCATTGAACTTTAAGGTCAATGCGTGTAGGGTGGAGCAACCATTTGTCTACGCATCCTTAAATTCACCCTGGTGTCTCCTACACAATTTACATGTATATCTCAATAGGATTTCTTTCTTTGACGATTTTCCCGCCTTTGTACATCACTGGCATCCATGGGCACCTTAATCATGTCATAGGATGGTACGTGGGGTGCCCAAGTTTGATGGTGATCCACTCTCTGCAATTGATCATGTAGAAAGATTTATTGCGCATGCTTCAAAGGAGAAAGTGGTCCACCAGGATGTCCTTATACTATTGTTCATGAGCTCTCTCCATGGTCATAACTCATGGCTGCATAATCACAAACCTAGAAGCATCACCTCTATTGAGGAGTTCTTTGAAGGATTTCTTAGACATTTTCAAGTATGCCCTACATTAAACATTCAATAGGAAGCCGTCATTGAGCATCATCATGACCTTGGGAATCTAGATGATGGGCAGGGAGGAGGATCCTCCCTAGGTCCACATGATGAAAAAAGTGATGAAGATAATTTTAAGAACAAACGTGATAGGGGGGATGAGTCTATGGAATGTGAAGTTGAGGTTAACATTCCTGATAATCCACTCTTTGAAGACCTTGGAGAAGGTGACACCATAGCCCATTCAACTTTGATATCAATGATTACTTACATATTAAGGAAGGGAAATGGGAGGTTCATAGGAACCGTTTTGACAAGATCCCTATCTATGACACCGATGCTGATGATATCAATAGGACCCTGGTACCTCCTCACAATCCTGGGGTTTTAGTTGAGTTGCACACAGAGCCTTTCCTCAACCCTCCTTGCAATGATGAATCCTTTCTCTCACCTGAGTATGATTATCATGAGAAACTTGCCGGTTTTGTCTCCCCATGTCATCAATCTCCCTTTCCTTCGAATCATGACCCTATGGTGGCCATAACACACGATATAAATAATAAGGATAATGATGGGGATGATATGCCTGAGATTTCCATCAGAGGTTTATGAGCTTGGTTGTTCATATCTCTACCTTTTGGTTGGAAGAAAGGATCCTGTGGAGTAGATTACATCCCTTTGTTCCCTCTCCCTCCATGATTCTCCATGTGTGGTCATTTCATTTTCCCGCCTCTCGCCCTTGTGACCTTCCATGTCATTTTTGCCCTTGACTTTGGATCTATCGCATGAGTAAGGAGAAGGGTAGTTGTTTTCCCATTGACTAGATGATATGTTGGTTGCATTGGGTCTATGATTTCACTTAGTACTTAGGTGATGTAATATGCATATTAGAGTAGGATGCATTGCATGTTGATTTATACAAAGCTTGTTGAGATTTTGGGTAGCATTGAATGTGCTCTAGCTCTGAAACTTTGTGGAGGGGCTAGAACACATGAAATCTCCATGACCCAGAAATCGTTTGGAGAAATTCCACCTGGAACCTAAGTTATTCAAAATATTAATTATTTTAATGGAGACCCTAAGTTTAACTTAGGGAAATTAAATAATCAAAGTGAATTAATTTAGACATGTGGGTGAGAATGTTCTAAGTGACGTGGATCAAGTCTTTTCTAATTTTAGTCGTCGGTTAGAGATTAGATCACGACCATTGAATGTTCAACGAGAAAAGTATTAAAGGAAGGCTTGGGGTCAGTTGGAGAATACACATATAGTGGCAACACTTGAGCTAAGTCGAAATTTTGGGGCGCCGTTTGCTGAGAATTTTCGAGTGAGCTTGCAGTGCAGTGAGGGGCAGATCGATAGTGGGATTTCAGATCTGAGGCCAAGGATACTTTGTCAAAGAGGCAGATCCATACCAGAGCAGCGCAAAGACCCAACAAGGGTGACACAGGGCCATCCAGAGCAGCGTAGAGGCAACATAGGCTCAGCCACGGTGACGTAGGCCCAGCTAGAGTTGCGCAGAGGCTCACGCAGGGCCGTAGGGCTGACACAGTGCTGGGAGAGGTAGCGTTGGGGTTCCAGTGGGCCAGAAAGGGCTCGTTTTTAGCAGATCCAGAAGGTGTGAAGCAACCACTCTGAAGGGTGACTGCGTAGGCACTTGCGAGGTTCTTCATCCTTAGTTGAATCAACCATATTTTTTGTCTACGAGAGATAGAGGTACATCTGTCGTGATTTTATTTGTTTGGGCAAACTATGTCTGGTGCCCTTGAATGTATTCATAAATTCTGCACAATAATAAAACCCTCTAAGAGCTGCTGCACTGGTTTTCCCGCATTGGGTTTTTTCGGGGACATTTGTCCAAAAAATATTGTGTCCTTTGTCATGTGGGCTTTATTCTTCAGTGCTTGATTTGTATGTATGTGTGGGCTACAATAGTATATTTACTTTGAAGCTGTAGTAGGGTTTTGTAATTTGGATTCATAATTTTTCACATGGTATCAGAGCAATTGCAGGTCAGGGGGCGCTGAAGACATCAACAAAGGGATGTAGGTTGTTGCTGCAGGAAGGCAGTAAAACAACACAGATCCAGAAAAAGGCAACACAACACCTGAGAGACAGCGCAAACCTAACAGGGGTGACGCAAAGCATGTCTTGCTCACGCAGAGTTGACGCAGGCCCAAGAGGGTGACACAGTCCGAGAGGAGGTGATGTTGTGCCAGTTTTCGTGGCTGGAGGTGCAGTTTTTGATCTTCGAAGTTGCTGGTGGGGCATTGTTTCTGTCGGTGTCGAACAATGTCTAGCGGGGTTGACAATGTAAGGGGAAACAGTTCCTCAACAAACTTTCTAGCCAAGAAGTTTGAGATCCGATCATCAAAGTGATTGGAGAGGGCTGATTCGACAAATTGGTGGAGGATTTCCAAGAAGGAAATCACTGGTTAGAGAGAGTGTATTCTCTAGTAGGTTTTCTATCGCCAAGAAACCCAGATCTGGTCTCTTGCTGAGAGCATCAGTAGAATAAGGGAGAAGAGCATCCGTTTTCGACATCGTTGAGTAGAGATGGCCTCTCATGGATTGAGGGATCAAGACAGGTTAGATGGAGCATCTAACTTCGTCATATGGAAGGCCAGGATCCTATCTGTCCTGTATGAGTATTGCATCAAAGATTATGCCGAGAAGGCTGTGGCCGTCCCGGTTGATGTTGATCCGTTGAAGAAGTATGAGGAAGCGCAAGCAAGGGCCAAGCGCTTGATAATGGACGGGGTAAAGGATCATGTGGTCCCACACATTGCCGAGAAGAATACGACAAATGAGATGGGGACGACCTTGACCACATTGTATCAAGGTACTTCTGTCCAGAGGAAGATGCTGCTAGAGAATCAACTGCGACTATTTCAGATGCACGAGGGAGAGGAAATCGATCCCTTCCTCATTCGGTTGAAGGCAATTTGAGATCAACTGGTTGCTATGGGGGCAACTCTTGATGATGGTCTCATGGTGAGGACTGCCTTGAATGCAGTCACCAATGATTGGGAGACCTTTGTCCAAAGTATTTTGGGCAGAGTACAACTTCCAAATTGGGAGGACTTGTGGGCAACTCTTCGTCAAGAGGAGATTAGGAGGATGTCCAAGATGGGCAGCAACAACGGAGGAGCAAAGATCAAGAAGGAGGAGGAGGAAGATGCAACTCTTATATCTAAGGGACAACAACAGTAGCAAGGGAAGAAGAAAAAGGACCTCTCCAAGGTCCGGTGCTTCAAATGTGGCGAATTGGGAGTCGGGACACTTCACCAATACTTGTCCTCAGAAGAAGAAGAGCAAGGAAGATTCAGATTCCAAGGCTGTGGCAACCAAGGGGGATGATGGCAGTAATGATGATGTGGCCATGAGTGCTCATGTGCCTCGAGAGAAGAGGTGGGGCGACATTGATTTGTAGTTCTCTTCAACTGTAGATGCGGGGCAGGATCCTTGAGGTGCCCAAACTCTTGGATCACATACGAGCTACGGGAGCCCTTAAAGATAGTAGCAAGATGATTGGAGTTAGTTGGTGCAGAAGATCATGGAGGCACTTTGGCAGTGCTAGGACGTTGAAGATTGGAGCAACGCAAAGGCAACAACAACATGGAAACAACAACGCAGAGGCTGATAGGATTTCAACAACGAAGAGGCACTGCTTACGCAGTGTAGAGGAACAAACATCGTAGAGCTTCAGAGGGTCAATGCAGAGCAACAACAGAGGGTGCTTCAGTAATGAGATGCAGCCAAATTGACTTACGGAAGGCAACAACGTAGTGGACGAGGGGTAGCAGCCGAGCATCAGCAGCCCAAGGGACCGATGCCATGGATCAGAGTAACGCTTATGGAGTGAAGTGTTGCTAGAGAACATTCCTCGCTAAGAGGGAGTGTTGAGATTTTGGGTAGCATCAGATGTGCTCTAGCTCCGAAACTTTGTGGAGGGGCTAGAACACATGAGATCTCCAAGACCCATAAATCGTTTGGAGAAATTCCACCTGAAACCCATGTTATTCAAAATGTTAATTATTTTAATGAAGACCCTAAGTCTAACTTAGGGAGATTAAATAATTAAAGTGAATTAATTTAGACATGTGGGTGAGAATGTTCTAAGTGACATGGATCAAGTCTTTCCTAATCTTACCCGTCGATTAGAGATTAGATCATGGCCGTTGAATGTTCAACGAGAAAAGTATTAAAGGAAGGCTTGGGGTTAGTTGGAGAATACACATATAGTGGCAACACTTGAGCTAAGTCGAAATTCTGGGGTGTAGTTTGCGGAGAATTTTCGAGTGAGCTTGCAGTGCAGTGAGGGGCAGATCGACAGTGGGATTTTAGATTCGAGGCCGAGGATACATTGTCAAAAAAGCAGATCCGTACCAAAGCAACGCAAAGACCCAGCAAGGGTGACGCAGGTCCAGCCAGAACAACGTAGAGGCAACGTAGGCTTAGCCAGGGTGACGTAGGCCTAGCCAGAGCTACATAGAGGCTTACGCAGGGCTGTAGGGCTGACGCAATGCTGGGAGAGGCAGCGTTGGGGTTCCAGTGGGCCAGAAAGGGCTCGTTTTTAGCAGATCCAGAAGGTGTGAAGCAGCCACACTGAAGGGTGGCGCAATGACTGCGTAGGCACCTGTGGGGTTTTTCATCCTTAGTTGAATCAACCATATTTTCTGTCTTCGAGAGATAGAGGTACATCTGCCGTGATTTTCTATGTTTGGGCAAACCATGTCTGCTGCCCTTGAATGTATTCATAATTCTGCATAATAATAAAACCCTCTAAAAGCTGCTGCACCGGTTTTCCTGCATTGGGTTTTTTCATGTGGGCTTTATTCTTCAGTGCCTGATCTGTATGTATGTGTAGGCTGCAATAGTATTTACTTGTTTTACTGAATATTTCAGAAAAATAACTTGTTATTTAAATCAAACAAGTAGGAGAAGTAAATCAGAATACTGCAATAGGGTTTCTGTAATTTGGATTCCGAAATTTTCACAAAGCAAACATAATCATATGATATTATCTTGTAAGGTTAGATGCATTTAGATTAAATTACATTTAGAATAAAATTTTATTTCTTCACATCATTAGGATTTGGTCGACATTTCAAACCTTGTCCTGAGGATGAACGACATTAGTTGGTTCGAAACGTCGACCAAATCCTAATGATGTGATTAATTCGAAAGACATAACTACATTATGGATCACAAAAGTCTTAGATCTAACATTTTATTTCTTGCTGATTTTTATGGCCTAATATAAGCATGGACGATCATAAGACGTCGCAGAGACATGTTGCCCCATGTGCTTGGTCTTTGATATGCGCAGGTAATAGGTCTACGATCCCAAGAGATTGCTGGTGTTCACATGACCTCTCCGTTCGAGTACGTTCGTTACTCTTCTGAGAGATCATGTCCCAATTGGAGCTAGATGTTAACCACCATATGTAGGTGATATCCATATGGGAATTTTTTTCTCCTAGATGATCCTTAGGCGGCAATCCATAGCCCCTTGTAGCCACTAGATAGCGTGATGTGCCACTATCTCCACGACTTGAGCTAGCCATATGCTCCCTTGCCCATTTGTCATGATCATATGTTTGAAGGTGGGCCTTCCAACCTCGAAGATATAACTTTCCATTATGAAGTTGGGTATTTTTGTTTACTTGTCATGGACACTTTTGGACATGGATTAGTGGGGGGATTAGGCGGAAAGAGTGGGCTTGGTTTGTACTCTTGTCTCCTTTGTCCAATTTGATGGCTAACCTTGTATCCTAGCCCCCTGGGATCTCTTTTATTTTCTACTAGCTTTAGGGGTGGCACAACATGGGAAACCACGATTTTGGTTTCGTGGTCCCGCTCCAGACACCACATACATCACTCCCCTTCGCTCATTATAACCCCATTCACCATATTTTCCATTTGGGTCCACATTTGTCCATTGGGTCCACAAGGAATTAGCCTCCCCCTCCCCTTGCCCACACCTTGGGTTGGGCCTAGAACGATGCCCCAAAGGTTGATGCAGCTAAAAGGAAAAGAAAAAACATAATTTGGCCAGTCTCAACAGGAATGTACCATAAAATGCAAAAGATGGCTGGAACATACAAATTTTGCACGTGGGCAAAAGCCAAACATGAAATCTACCCATATCATCATGGCCATCACCTTGGCTCCTAAGGCCCCTCATATTGGCCCCTTTCATCATTAGGGAACCCATGATTGTCCCAACCCCTGGTGGGCGATGAACTGCCCCACCTAAAGGGGGTATTCATTGTTATATCCTACATATCATGCTCTCATCCCCTGGAGCCTCGAGCAGTTACATAAGAAAATTTATAAAAGGCAAAAGGACCATGATTGCTCCTTCCTACACTCATATACCCAAGTGTGGGCTTCCCCCATTTTAGCCACCCTTGTACTATGGCATGTGGCTTGGAGCCTTCCCCTAACGCCCCACTCCATTCCATCATTATTTCACATACCACTTGCCATTTGATGGATGTACCACGAACATGTCACTGCCCTTAGAGGCTGAAACCACCTAATAGGGTCTTTGGTTAACCTTCTTCTTGAACTTGGAGACACTTGTACGTTCTAAAGCCCACTATGGAAGGGCATGCCACTATGAAGTGTCCACTTGGATCCATGATTTGTAAACTCATGTACTCAATTGCACTAATGTTTGGTTGTACTAGAAGGCGAGGGGACACATTAGATCTTATACAGGATTGTAGGTGGGTCTTCATCTTGGGTTTGGTCTCCCTATACGAGGTCCAAGCCCCCTAGAGGGTCATATGGGCATTTGTAGGGTGAGCATTAAGAGACATGAGCCTCCACCATAGCGGAGAGCAGATTGCCACTTCATGGGATCCTTTAATTCCACTCATTGCTTGCTTGTGTTCCACCTATTTGATGATGATGATGCACCTGGACAACCTTGCTCACTCGGTTACACTCTTGCGCTACACACTTAGCAGTTGATCTAGGGCCCAGATGAGGATGTGTCCCACCATCAGAGACAGTGGGAGGGCTTGCATCATTCTTCTAGCCCTTACAGATGGGATACATGCTTGTTTTATCCATTTGGAGACCCATGAGGATGGTTTTGTGCCCTTCATAGCCACTTGGGGACACCATAGGTCATTTTCTTGAATATCAAGGGGCCACCTCCTTTCACTATGTTTGGAGCTCATTCATTCATCTTGGCACACATTAGACTCCACTAGATCTCCTCAACGACCCTCTTAGCTATTGTTTTATCATTTCGACCCTCCTGAGAGGCTTATTTTTCATGTTATGGAGCTATTTGGTGGGCTTGTCACCAATTAGGGTGTTATTTTGTACATTAGAGACACTTTTAGGGGTTTGTTAGCCTAATTAGACCCATTGAACTATTAGAGGATCATATAAATACAAATGAGGCCTCATTTGTAACAAGTCATCAGTTGGATTTGGATCATAGTTTCTTCTGAAATTTCGCTATAGCTATTGAAGGACGAATTGGAGATTCTTTAATGCATTTTGATGTTTGGGTTAATGCTATTCTATTTTGGAGCTTCTCTCTTGCAAATGTGATGGATGGATATACTTTTTCTGCCATGTATGTTTCTCTTTTATGCGAAGTTTTCAATATATGTTTAATGTATGAAATACTGCATCATGATGCTGCTTGTGCTCTAAATTACGCGAAAAACTTGAATCACTTTGGTAGTCTTGATTTATTGCATGCGTTATTCATTGGGCAAGAAAAAGCGAATGTTCCTAGGGGTTGTCTTGGAAAACCTAACCCTAAAAATCCATTATTTGACAATTCGAAGTATAAATCGTTGTTGTTGCTAGGTTGCTACTTCATTAGGGCATGCAAAGCTGCAATTAGGCTCCTTGATAGAACAAAGCCCTAAATCAAACTCATTCTTGACTCCATTCTCCCAATAGACTAAGCACTGGTTTTAGATCCTTGGTGATCACATTAACTGAACAAAATATCATTTTTCACCTCTTTTCTTCGTCCCTCAAGGATAAGGAGATTTTCTTGGGCATGGTGCAAAATTTTAGGGAGGAGGAATTTTAGGATTATGTCCGGACAAGTTTCTTCATTTGTCTCCTCTAGGCATCCTCCAGTTTTGAATGAATTTCGACGATGGAATTTCAAATAAATTGATGCCCTAGCTATCACACCAAGAGGGACCCTGTTGTCGACCCTCCAAAATTTTTGCCTATGTTGATTTTGGAGCCTACACTAATTGTTGTTTCAATTGCCCTTGTGTCTTATGATTTGTTATTTGTGTGTTTTCTCCTAGTGTTACATCCGCCTAAGTCAATGTTTATTAAGCGTTGTCACTTAAGCATTAGAAGTGTTTGAATTAGTAAGTTTATGGTTAGGTGAATTCATGGTTCTTCTTGACTTAGAAACTTGCCTTCTTGCCATGCACACACTCAAAAAACACACAAAAGCGGGAAAAAATCAAACCAAAAGCAAGAAAATCACTCACGAAAGAAAAAGGGCACTTTAAGTTGACGAAGACATGCTCTTTAGTTGAAGCCCACTCCTTCGGGATGAAGGAATGCACCCTCCTTAAGTGCACTCTTTCGTGTTGAGCAAGTGCACCCTACCTGGGTGCACTCCTTCGTGTCGAAGACATGCGCCCTATCCAGTTGCATGCATGAGCCAACTTGTTGCATGAGGGGGCACTCCTAGAAAATAGGAGCCTTCTTTACTCCTCTCAACTAACCCTTTCATGCAACGACAGGTGGCACCCATGCATGCATTACTTTTGCATGTTAATTTCTTTAAATAAACTCAGTTAATCATTCTTTGCATAAACATTTCATTTGAGTTGAGCGGACAATTGGGGAATCAAGAAGCTTTTAATCAACCAACGTAGCAAGTAAGTTTGCATGGTCAATATTTTCATTTCTTTTCATGATTTCACTGCCAAATCTTGGTTTGCTTGGTGCCAATCACTTGTTTTGTAGTTTGTTTGTTGGCGTTTTTGCTGAATCTTCATCTTGCAAGTGTTAATCCACTGTCGCATGCAAGAAACTCTTCACATCCCTGAGACCTTCTATCTTCCACCATTCATGCGACAACAACTATAAAGCCTTGTAGATCCTTCTCTTCCTCGTAGATCCTTCTCTTCCTCATCTTATCGTCAAATCCCATTGATTGAACTTGTTTCTGAGAGCTTTCAACAGGCAGAGCGCGCTTCTTGAGCTCGAAGCTCCATCAACCTCAAAAACTGTGCTCTGATTGACCAAGTTTTCTTCCTAAGCGCATGAGTGCATCATGAAGGCACGAAGCCTTTCCCTTCGACCCTTTAGAGAGCTACAGTGCGCCCTCTTTGCCTTAGAGTGAACGGGCGCATCACGAAGGCACGAAGCATCATTCATTCAACCCTTCGGCATGTTACAGTGCGCCCTCATTTGCCTTGAGCGCATGAGCCCATTGTGAAGGCCCAAAGCCTTATTTACCTCATCCTTCGTTCCTTAGGAGTGCGACAGTGTACCCTCCTTGTATCCTTGAGTGCATGGGCGAATAGGGATGTCTTGGAGGCCCATTTTTCCACCATTCGACCCTTTAGGGTGTGATAGTGCGCCCTTGTTGGTTTTTCTTCCTTTATTGACCGCATGAGCACACTACAAAGCCTCGAATGACCATGCATGTCCCCTTCGTGCTTTGAAAGTGCGCCCTCCTAGTTTGCATGTGTATTTTCTCTTGCATGCAAGTTATTACATGCTGATGTTCATGTTTTTTCATGATCTCTCATCTGTGATGGCTGTTTGAATGTGATTTACAAGTACTGCTGCGTAGTTAGTTGTTTTAAGTTGATCTTGTCGTTATGACTGTGATTACACAAATAAGTGTTCATGCCACAAGTGTTACCACTGTGTCATCATCTGTTGAAGACATGCCGCCTCGCAAAGTAGCCTCCAAAGAACTTTCAGAAGCAAGTGCTGATGAATCTGTGGAAGTTACAAGGCCTAATGTTTCCATATACGCAGATACCCAGTGCTTCATTGACAAGACTACAAAGGTCACATGGATCAAGATCTACAACACATTCATGCGGGAGAAGTTTCATGAGGACTTAGAAGATGTGCATGCATACATCAACATTAAGAATTCCAGGATGCACAAGATCACATGCAGATTCCCGATCATGCCATCTGCAAAAGCTATTGAATGGATCATCACACATATGGATGACTCTCACCTTGTGTTTCGTAGTGAGAGTGGAGGTCAGCTCGCCACCTATTATGGTGAGGATATGCAGACATATTATAAGATGCTCAAGCCCAATGAATATGCAAATGAAAACTTCTACATGAGATTGGCTACCCTCGACACAACCGATGTTATCAAATCATGGTGTTAAGAACCTGCCAAGTTTCGCCATCGCACATCCGCAGTCTATCCGACAAAGATTCTCAAAGACGTATATTAGTATTTGATAGCTATGTATTGTCAGATGTTTGGGCGCATTACTGCTGAGGTGTTCGAAGAGAATTGGATATATACGCTCAATCTGGTGGTGACACGTGGTAGAAATTTCAACTGGGCAGATATCTTATCATATGAATTGTAGCGTCAGGTGGGGCAGGCCAAAGCATCTTTACAGGCGAACCCAACACCAGAATTTTACACATCTGCATTTCCCCTGGATGGAATCTATGCACGGTATGCGTTCCCAAAATTATATTGGAATTGGACACTTGAAGAGAAGTTCCCAGTTTATTTCCATTGCAGGGTGTTATTAGAAGGAAGCTTAAGAGTCGCATACGACAGATTGGCCGAACACTTCTTTGTAGTCTTTTTTTGTATGATATTCGAGACCAATCTGCCGTGCATGACTGATCAAGTGAAGGAGTCTCTTCAAGATATTGCGGATTGGTTTGCAGCTCCTGAGGGTACACACATCATATGTTTTGGATGTCAAACAACCCCTCATCTTATGCCGCAATATGTTACAAACAAGGTGGTCATGCAGGAAGTGGCAAATCAGTTGGACAAGGGATTGTCGGGAATTCTTCACAGGAGGAAGAAAATCCCTTGGCCTATCTTTCCTTTGAGGATTGAATTGTATGAATTAAAGAGTTAGAAGGCAACAACACCGGAAATAAAAGAGCTGGATAGCCTACACTTTGCCGCCAAAGACTTTCGTGGATATGATCCCAAGCAAATTGTTAGGCAACATTGTCAAAGGATCAATCATAATACTGGGTATTTGTCAATGACCAAAGATGAAGATGAAAAGATAAATAACTAGTACAATGCTAGAATGAAGACGCATCTAGCCATGAAGACCAGTTCACCCCACGATCCACCAGCGCAGGACTTGCAGGAGGAGGAGGAGGAGGAAATAACACCTCAAGCAAAGAAGATAGCTCTCAGGAAAAGGATCAAGTATTCGTCAGGTGAGAGCAATAGGAAATGGAAGGTCGATCCTTTAAACACAGGAGCTACTCAAACATAGCTAGAGAGGAGAGAATAGGAGGAAGAAGAAGAAGAAGAACAAGAGGAGAGTAGGAAGTAGGATGAGTTGCTTGAGAAGCAACAGACAGAAGAAGAAGAGAGGAGAAGGATAGAAGAAGAGCAACAAAGGCAGTCCCAGGAGGAGGAAGCAACACATTGGATGGAAGAAGAACAATTGACTCAAGAGCTGCAAGAGGAATAGTTTGAGGAAGAAGACACCATCCAACCTATGGATGATGAGCTAGATACTCTAGAAGAGCAACCACTCACAGGAGGTCATCTTCCATTCGGAGAAATGGGGATCACACCCCCACCAATAAGTAGAGTCACAGATGTTTGCAGTGTAATGTTTGATCAGCTGAAGAAGAGGATCGTGCAACAAAGGCATAAATACTTTCCCTATGATCCTCAGAACCCAGTCTCACTCGCTACAGAGAAGGTGATAACCTCTAACACCAGAAGGAATCCAAGGGTAGTCATGGCAAAAAATGTTGCATTTGCAACAACGATACATGATAACTTAGAGTACTTGTTGAATGAGAACGCCAAGTTGAGAAGGGAACTCACTGTGGTGAAGCAACAAGAGAACATCTTGCGGCGGAGAACCAACGAATGTCATCACAAAACTTCAATACTGCAAAATGGCAGTGAGCCATGCAAGAAGAGCTTGGACCAATGGAGGATACCATGGCGCGACTATATGACGAGATGATACTTATACAATAGGTCATGGCTCCTCTCATTGTCATTTAGAAGAATGCACAGGAAGTGGTGAAACTCCTGAAGATAGCAAATAGAGCAGTTGATCAGATGCAGGAGTGGGCAGCCAAATATCTAGATGCTCCACAACATTTGGAAGGAAAGACGAGGTTTCTGCCGAGATAAATAGAGTTTAGTTGAGACTCCACCTACAAAATTACTTTCATCTTGGAGCACAGTTAGTTAGTACTATGGAATCTGGATGTGTACAACTGGCTACATAATGGGTTTGAGTCTCTAACACAGAAGCATGGGATGCCTTCCATCGGAACTCTTGAAGCAATCAGAGGCAGGGAGGTCATCTTCCAAGAGATCAGGGATTACATTGAACAAATCAAGCAAGCAATGGAACGGGAAGGCTTGGTGGTAGCCAAAGACATTATTCAATAGTATGCCTTTGCACCAGTCAAAGCGCACATGAAGCTTTCATGGTTGTGGAATAATGTACAATCAAGCTCCAAGAACATACTGACAGAGGCATTGGAGGTGAAGATGTGCTATAAAAGGGACTTGCCAGATTGGATCAAAGACATTGCAGAGGAGTTTAGAGCATGGAACACTTACATCACAAATGAACTCCATGAAGAAGCAAATGATTTATCCATTTGATGAGTCTTTGTCCTTAGAGCAGTTTTGTCTTTTTAGGCCACTGTCTCATTTGTAAATTGTCTCATGAAATAAATGCTATGTAATGAAGTCCAAGGGACACATGTGGAATATGAAATGCTACACATTGGAATGTAACGAGTCATGTTAGAATATGAATAGTCATAGAAGTCAAAGAGTCATGGGGAAGCTCAAACGTCATTTTACTTGTTATAAATAGCTCCTCATAACTCAAGCAAGGGGATTTTTGGGGGGCTTAGCCTTGGCTTCCCTTGTACTACACAGAAGATAGATTATTCTTTGGAGAAGCAAGTTGTGGCTTCATGTTCCACTATTGGATACAATATTTCATTTATGTAACAACGCACTTGGGATCTTATGCTTTTAATCATAAGTTCAATGAACCGACATTCCTTCATACATGTATCGAAGATACAGTTGGACTATTCTGGTTATGTTTATGGTATATGTTGTTTTATTTACATACGAAGTTAATGAACTAATTCGTTGCCTAGCTATGGCTATTATTGAACAAATGCTGTTATGTTTTAACGATTGCTGTTTATTATGTGGATTAATCTGCAGGTACTCAACAAGCCTTTCTCTTTATCTCTGGGTCCCTCTTTAGGATAGTACTATTAATTTTGTAACCAAGTGGCTCATTTCCCTCACCAACCGTGTAAGTCTCCCTCATACACCTTACATTCAGTGTCTCACAAAGCTCACATTCTTGTTCACCCAAAGAGGTGTTATGTTCTCTTATGTTCAATTGTAACCAAGGCATATCTTGGAAAACGGTGGTCGGACCATAAGACCGGATGGGACTCCTACACCAAACGGTGTGAGGTATAATTGGGACTTCACATCAGGGAGATCCCCTTCGAATGTTGGCAGCATCCAACATCGTCAACAAAACCATTGAAGCTGCTTTGACTTGGGAATTTCTTGAAGGTTTGCACTTTGTAGTTCATCATTCAAAACCTTTTCTCTTAACTATAGGTGATCATTGGATGAGCCTTTACCACTCTTGGTCTCTAATAGTATTTCTCTCAAGTGGTTTTTCGTGGAAAGTCACCCGAGCTTCTCCCAAAGCTCACACTTAGATTGAATCTTTCCATTCAATGAACCATCCTTGCCTCACTTTGAACCCTAGTATAAACACATCAATCAAAAGTGAGGGATTTTGGAAGTTTCGATCTTAGGCATTCATCATTTTTGAATATTCCTAAACCTGAGGTCATCCTTTGCTCAAGCCTTTCTTGGAGACCCTTCTTTTGCTTCTAAAACAAGCAACCTATTATTTGAGCCTTTCCTTTGAATGGGCTTTTGAAATCACATTGTGCATCGTTATTGACCTCATCATTCTGGTGATTTTCTTCATGCCAGGATTCCTCCCATCAGTGAAAGTCTGTAAAGAGCAGGGAGCTTTAACTGGTGAGCTATTGCTCCATTGTTTCCACTTGACCTAGTAGCTGCTCTACAGGAACCCCTCCTAGGACCCCTGCTAGTTTGAGCGGTAACATGCCCCAACCTTGATGAGTGATAAACAGCTACATCTTTAAGCGATGTTGGAAAAGCATAAAGCAAGCTGGGTGACCTAATCTATGCAAGAAAGAAAGGCAATCATAAAGATAAAAGGTGCACCAGAGGGGTGGAAAAAGTAGGCCGAGGAAAGGGGTATCTCATGCCTCCACGATTGCTCCCTCTTATCATCATTATACTCAAGATGTTGGACCTCCTTTGGTTGGAACCATGGTTGTGGCATCTTCCTTGAAGTCTTTCCCAATCCATTGCCACATTTATCACACGTGTCTATGGATTGATGGGCCTACCTAGGAATTGTCCCTCTCCTTGGGGGATGAAAGCACCTTATAGGGTTAATTGCACAATCGTTCTTGACATAAGTGTGATAACTTGCTTACAAATGATGAACTAGAAAGACATTTGAAGATAAGGTTTTTGTGAAGTATTTTGGTTTCCCTAACATTGGGTATGGTCCACTATGATACTTCAATGCTTTTGATCCCAATGATGTTGATCTCACTTGACCTTGAGGGCATTTTTGAGGTGGTTTTTCACACGTGCAACAAAAATCCTTCGAGGGATGGCTTGACACCTTTCCAACACAGTGAAGAGGACGTCTAGCCTAGCTTTGAGAACACATTGACACTCTAGCCACGATGTTGCCCTTCTTGAAATGAGCATTGGGCTTTAAGGAGCCTCCACATGGTTGTATGCCCCTTGCCACACCTCTAGATGTTGAACTGCTGAGCCAAGAAGCCAAGGCACTGGTTTAATTGATGATGTGCCTAGATGGACCTAAGACGCCCCCAAACTGGCCCTTAACTTGCTTGATGGACGCTAACCTATTACAATGCCCAGATGATGATGGAGACCACTTGAGAGTGTTTGGGCAGGCTCGCAAACCTTATTTTGATACTAAAGTTTGATCCTAGGGCTGCTACGTCACCCATGCATGCCCTAGGAGGGTGACATAAGCCGCCTTGATGATGACGTCTTGGTGGAGGAGATGTTGCTTAGAGATGTACCCATGCAGTTTGATGATGTCTTGGGGAGAGAGGATCACTATGGACCCACTTTGTCACTTGTTTGATGGAGATGCCCATTTTTGGAGGATGACATCATGTTGGAGGGCCTTTCCTTTGACAAGTGTGGAGAATTGATGACATTTTTTTATGATTTATCATTTGTCAAATTGTAAAGCTATCTTTAGGTTGGCTTGTGATCTATTAGCCTAGCTAAATGCTTCAGGCAAACTTTAAGGTTTTTTCATTGTAAATTAATGAAAAATGACTTGGTTTCCCTCATATAAATAGAGAGAAGTCATTTTCAATTAATCATGATAACACACACTCATCTCTCTTCTCTTGAGTGAGTGTGCACTAGCTCTTTTCTCGTTTTCTCTTGGATGCAATGGCTAAATGATGGTGTGAATGGTCTTGGGGAGGATATTTTTGCATGGCGAGACTATCTTATGGATTGATGAACTGATTCTTGCTTGAATTGTGTAAGTTTAATGCTATTTTCTTCCATTTTGCATAATATTTTCTGAAATTAGGATTTTTGCCATATTAAAAAGTGCAACATCTTTCATGAACTCTTGTTTCTATGTGATTATGAAAAATCTGTCATTCAAGAATTCATCAAAGGAACTTGTTTTCATGCATCCTTTGACTTTAAATCTCCCGTGAAATAAGTTGCTAGGGTTTCTAAGAGAAGTAAATTATGCTTCCACCCTCTCTATCCAAGTCCTTCCATCATTGAACTCACCCTATTTGACTCCATTGCCCAATTGAATGGGGGAATTAGTGTAGTTGTGGAGAGTCAGAGGAGGTCCCACTGGACTAGAATCAAAGACTAACCTCCCAGGTGAAGTGGGGGAACAAGAATACAGTCAAGATTGGTCAATCATCCATTGTTCCCTCTTGATCATTATTAGTATGTCCATAACATTAAATGAAAGCACATGATTACAAAATGTTTAAAGTACCAGCCAATGGATAACCCACCTTCCTTCAAGAAGGAATCCCGAATGGGAGAGAGAGAGAGCTGACCTGAGCAAGAAGTGGAGGATCATGGCATCATGTTATGTGCTGATGAAATAGGGCTGCTAGTTGGTTGGCCTTCCAAGGAGGATAATTTTTTTCTTTTATGGGTTACACACTTTTTGGTGGGTAACAATCGCTACTTAATGCCAAATGCATTAAACCTAAACACTTTGTATGAAATAATGGCTAATGTACCTCATGTATGTTGGTTCACCATCATTGTCGAATTAGTTAGTTGAGCATGATATGTGAGGCATATGTGGGTTACTGTCTATGGAGAGTGCTGAAAATCATCACTGGGATCACTGTCTGCAATGGGGATCACCGAAAAAATATCCTCTAGCTACCTATGTGTGAGGGGGTAACAAGGATGCAGGACTTACTCTGATAAAATACAGAATTGAAATAACTTGGAAAACTCAGCTAACCATACAAATGTGTGAGGGTCCTGAAAAAGAGTGAGCCTTTTCATATCTGTGACACCTAACATAACCTGCCAAAAGACTGCTCTAATTCCTAGATGGGTGTTACAATTCTGGTTGGATGCACTAAAGCAAAAGCACTAAAACAACAAATTGTGCTGGAGACATGGTGCTATGGGAAGGGAAGACCCATTTCTTCTACAAGACAATCATACAAAGACCACTTGTCTTTGAAGTATAATGGGTTGAATGAATTCTCAGTCAAGGTTGTTATCATTTCCTCCCTGCGTCAAATTGCTCCCCCGCACATATGGGTAAATTGCTGCTCGAAAATAGCCTGTAAATTATACTTAGTTGGCTTCCATTCTTGCTAACCAGAGAGATTGTCGCTTGGCCCTGTCTAGGAGTTCATGACCTGGTGTGAAGGAATGTATCTTCTGTTACCAACTGCTATGAGTTGAGATGGAAGTTAGATGGGAAGAGGATACTTCATGCCTTGCTGTGAAGGAGTGTAACCTATGATACTAACTGCTAGATGGAAGCAAGATGGATAGGGATGAAATTTGCACAGCATTGGCTTGAAGAAAAGATAAAATTACACTAACTCAAAAAATCTAGCGTGCTGTAGAAAGGAAGTGAGCATCCTTGGATAGAGAAAGGAACCCTTCATATGTTTTGATACATACCATAAATCCCCAAGGAAAAGCTGAAATTCCTAGATGGGAGTTACAAGTCTAATTGGAAACACTGAAAGACAATTGTGCTGAAAACCTGTCCGATATGGGACAAAATGGCCTACTCCTACTACAAGGTTTAATTATGTGATTTGCGACTAATGTACTTATCGATTATAGCATAGAAATTGTGAAAATGCAAATGTGTACAAGGAATATGGTACAACTTTAAATAAGCCATTTGAGCAAGTTTGTGTGCTTGTAGCTACCCTATTTGTGTGCTTGTATATTTGTGTTCAAGTTTGATCCATACATTTGTAGCTCACGTGAAACCATTAAAAAGTTGTAAATGAGAGTAATAAGATATTAAGACTACTTGGAACTCTCACAGTCTTAAAACGTGGTTGTCTGTCTTTTTTTTATTTTTATTTTTCAGGGAAAACCTTGTGGGAAAACCCAAGGGATGCTTCTCCATATTTTTGGATGGCATCTCTATTAAACTTGTTGACTTAAGTTAGTGCGCCTCAGCGAGGGGGATTTGAACTGGGCACATGCCAACATGGAATTAGTCAAATTCCCAGCAAAATTAGTGACAACTGGTTGAGCTAACCCTTTCGGTTATCTGACCAAGGAATGCAACAGGTTATGGGATTTCTTTTTTCTTCTTCACATTTGTGTTGTAATCCCTACCTTTGTTAACCTACAAACTAATTTTACAAATGGTCTCTTCTTTTGTCTGTAAGCAAGCATTCTCCACTTAATTTTTTTGCCGTATTAGTACTACAAATACTCATATTTTACTTGTTATATTAAGTAATTTGTTACCATAGGAGTATAGTTGTCTTTTCTAGAAACACGCATGGGACTCAATCAAACTTAAATTTCATGAAGTCTGGCTAGTCATTTTAATGATTTCTTACGGTTTTCATGTATTTGAAGGTAATCCTAGAACCTTTCATAATTTTCTTCGAATTTTGTCTCACCTGTGAATAGGGTGGTGACCAATACAGAATTCTGTCATTTGGATAGGGTTGGTTTTGGTTGGCATAGTCGTTCATAAAGCCAGTGACGAGAGACTGACTGAGATTGCCATCAATATTAAATATGTTCCGTATCCAAGCCTTATACGTTTGGCTCAAGATTTCAAATCAGATCACGAGGCTTTAGTGTTCAAGTGATATTGTTGCTGGAAGTTGTCTTTGATAAACTTGCAGTGTTCAGTTTTCTGTGATTAGAGTTGTTAATAAATATAGGAAGATTCACAGATATGAGTTTTGATATTGACGTTTCGGAGCCACTATCTGGGTCCATTATCAAGACATGATTTCTAGTAAGTTTTGATAAACTTACTAGAAATCAGATCAAGCATGGCACATTTTAATCTGCGAATCTGAAAGCTTTATAGCTTCTTTGGCATGTTGGTCTCGGGAGTTATTAAACAAGAAAATAAATATACTAAAAACTGAAATGGGAAACTGAATCACACACAAGTAAACACAAGATTTACGTGGTAAAACCTTGACAGTGTGTCAAGGAAACCTTCACGGGGCAAGGGATTGGAAACCTTTATTAATCAAGAATGATTCTCCATTCATCCAATTAATATGGGATACTTCGTTACATAACTCCTTCTCATTATACAACTGAGTAACCGGTAAAGAACCAAATTTACCCATAATTACATTAATTACTTAATTTGTTGTCACATTTCAACAAACTCCACCTTCACAACAATTTTCCTAATCCCTTGTCCATGCCCATTCATCATCTCTTCTACAAGCCAAGAAAAGCCAAACACCATCGCAACTTCTCTATTGTAATTGGCTTTGTGAATATGCCTGCACAATTCTCCTGTGTATGGACTTTCTTGAGAGCTACTTTGCTGCCATCAATCACATGTCTCACAAAATGATACCTTACATCAATGTGCTTGGTCTTGCTGTGATAAGCTGGATTTGTAGCCAAATGAATAGCACTCTGACTGTTACAAAACACATTTATTTTCTCACGCGCCCTTCCTATCTCATCAAGTAGACCTTTTAACCAGATTGCCTCTTTATAGACATCTGAAGCAGCTATATACTCTGCTTCAGTAGTGGACAAAGCAACTGTTTCTTGAAGCTTTGACATCCAACTGATTACTCCACCTGCAAGCGTAAAAACATAGCCTGTAGTAGATCTCCTTTTGTCCACATATCCACAGACTGATCCTTCAATACCATTAAAGATAATGTAATGGTCACTTGTGCCTCTCAAATACCGAAGCACCCATTTCACTGCTTACCAATTTTCTTCCCCTGCATTTGCCATGAACCTATTGATAATTCCAATTACATGTGAAATGTCAGGTTTTGTAGATACCATCGCATACATTAAGTTGCATACCGCATTTTCATATGGTACACGAGACATATACTTCTTTTCTTCTTCAGTCCTAAGACTCAAAATCGAAGGAATCTTAAAATGTTAACCTAATGGAACATTAACCGGTTTAACATTGTCCATACCAAACTTTTCAAGTACTTTCTCCACATACTTTTGCTGTGATAACCAAAGCTTACCATTCTTCCTGTGTCTGTGTTTCTCCATGCCCAAGATATGTTTTGCAGCTCCAAGAACCTTCATATCAAATGTCCTAGAGAGCTGAGCCTTTAACCTGTTGATTTCTTCCATGCTTTTGCTTGCAATAAGCATATTGTCAACATACAAAACCAAGATAATGAATATGCCATTGAAAATTTTGAAGTATACACAATGATCATACTCACTTCTGATAAAATTCTGGCTCACCATGAAGGAGTCAAACTTCTTGTACCATTGCTTGGGAGACTACCTCAGGCCATACAATGATTTCCTGAGCTTGGAAACTAATCTTCTGCTGCGACCTTGTACAAAACGTTATGGCTGTTCCATATATATAATATATCTCTTCATCCAAATCACCACGAAGAAAAGATGTTCTAACATCTAACTATTCTCACTCAAGGTCAAGTAATGAAGTTAGTGCTAACACAGTACGAATAGAAACAAGTTTTATGTCTGGTGAAAAAATCTCATGAAAATCAATACCTTCGACCTGAGAATACCCTTTTGCAACCAGCCTCGCCTTGTACCTTTCAATATTTCCATCAACTTTTTGTTCAATTTGAAGACCCATTTGCACTTGACAACACTTATCCCTTCTGGAAGTTCTACAAGATCCCATGTTTTATTCTTGTCTAGGGAATCCATTTCTTCTTCCATAGCCTTTTTCCATTTTTCGCTATCCGCATCATCCACTGCTTCCTGATAACTAGAAGGTTCCCCATCTTCAACAATCAATGCAATAGATGAAGCTGAATCTTGATACCTTTTGGGTGTTCTTCTTTCCCTTGTAGACCTTCTTAGAGTGACTGGTTGATGAATCGGTTCGTGGAACTTCTACAGTTTCCTTTGCTTCTTCTTCTTCACCTTTTTCTTCAGAAGTCTCTCCTTCCTTTCAACTTTCTGGAAAAGGCTAAGCCTCCAACTGAATTCTCTGATTTGGTGGTACCTGTTCCTGTTCAACTTTTTCAACATCCGATTTTAGAAGAGAAGCTTCGTCAAAAGTTACATCTCTACTAATGACTATCTTCTATGAAGAAGGATCCCACAACCTGTATCCTTTCACTTCATAATCATACCGAACAAAGACATAACATTTCGATTTTGGATCTAATTTTGAGCACTGATTCTTTAGGAATAAGAGCATAGGCATCACAACCAAAAATCCTTAAATGTGAAAAATCACAAGACTGACCCGACCAAACTTCTTCATGAATTTTGCAATTTATGGCAACAAAAGGTATCTGTTAACTAAAAAACAAGCAGTAGATACTGCTTCTGCCCACAACTCCTTTGACATGTTAGCATTGCTGATCATGCTTCTAGATCTTTCCATAAGAGTCTGATTCATATGTTCAACAACCCCATTTTGCTGAGGAGTATAAACAATAGTTTTATGTCTAACAATCCCTTCATCCTTACAGTATTGTGCAAATTCTAAAGAAGTGAATTCACTGCCATTGTTAGTTCTTAAACATTTAATTGATTTGCCTGTTTTCTTTTCCACCATTGCTTTAAATTGTTTAAAAACATTAAATACATCAACTTTCTTTTTCAACATATAGACCAAACTTTCTGGGAGAATTCATCAATAAATGTTAAGAAATATAATGCACCTCCATAAGACACAATAAGAGATGGTCCCCAAAGATTAGAATGGATATAGTCCAAAATTTCTTTACTATTATGACTTCCAATTTTAAATCTTTGTTTACATTGTTTTCCATACACAATGTTTACAAAAAAACCAATTTCAAGGATTTCAAATTAGGAAGCAATTTGCGGTTCATCAGTACCTGAAGACCTTTCTCGCTCATGTGACCCATGTGCTGATGCCATATGCGAGTACCTTCTTCTGCTTTCTTTGATACAATAGCTGCCTCACTGACTTGAGCACTTCCTTTAAATCTGTAGTATTTCTAACTTTTTCTGCTTTCATAACAACCAGAGCGCCTTTCGAGACTTTCAACACTCCATTTTGACCTGTAAACTTGTAACCATCCGAGTCCAATACTCCCAAAGAAATCAAAATTTTCCTTAATTCAGGTACATGCCTAACATCAGTTAATGTTCTAACTGTATCATCATACATCTTAATTTTTACATTTCCCATCCCAACACTTTGTCAAGATACATTATTTCCCATAAACACAGAACTACCATTCACAACATTATATGAAGTAAACCAATTTCTGTGCGGATTCATGTGATTAGAAGCACTAGAATCTAACAACCAATTTTCAAAATTCGGAGAGACATTGCAAACATGTAAAGATTAATCTATTATTTCTACTTCAGCAGATAAAACTTGATCAACCATACTTGAATCAATTTGTTTTGCTTCTTTCTTCTGGTTTTCGAACTCCTTCCGTTTCGAACAATCCTTCTTGAGGTGTCCAATGTTGTTGCAGTACCAGCATTTAGCTTTATGCTTCTTGCCCTTTGATCTGGAAGAACCCCTTTCGTTCTCCCCTCTTTCCTTTGACCAACCTCTCGCTACCATGGCTTCTTGTGCAGTTGTTTCAATACTGGATTTCCTCCGTACTTCTTCAGATAACAGAGCTACTACAACTGATTCAAATTTCAAAGGCTCATTAGTGCTCAAACTGATTGAAGTTACAAAGTGGTCCCATGACTCGGGAAGAGAACACAACAAGGTAATAACTTTGTTTTCTTCTTGAATTTTAACTTCCATATCTGACAATTGGAAAATAAGCGTATTAGAAACATTTAAATGTTCTGCAATTTTTGTATCCTCCTTCATTCGAAGATTGTAGAATTGTCTTTTCAAATAAATTCTGTTGATTAATGATTTGGTCATATACAACGTTTCCAGCTTTTTCCACAAACTTGCAACTCTTTTCTCTCAACAATATTAAAGAGAACTTCATCTGCCAGGCATAACTTGATGGTACTGAGAGCTCGGGCATCCAAGTCCTCCCAGTCCAAATATGTCATGCTAGTAGGTTTTTTCTTCACCTTGTCTAATGCTTTGTGCAAACCTTGTTGCCGCAGCAAATCCCTAACTTTTAGTTTCCATAAAGCGAAGTTGTATTTGCCGGTGAACTTCTCCACCTCGAATTTAACATTTGCCATTTTTGCCATTTCTTCCTACAAATCTTGTTTCTAGGGTTTCTTTAAAAAAATGTCAGGTTTCCAGCTAGAGTTTCTCTTTCTGCTCCATAATAATCGATTTCTTTTAAAACAAATTCTTACAAATTTTAAAAATTCCGAGATTGCTCAAAAAATTTCCAGAATTTTTATTCAAACCATATTCCAATTTCCAGAATTTCCACCAAAAATTTCACAGAAACCTTCTTCAATTCCCTCTTAAAAAAACAATTAATGTTTTTCTTAAAATTTCTAATAACTCTTTTCATAGAAAAACAATAATATCTTAGTTTTTTTTTTAATATTAAAAAAAATAAATCTCTGTACCCGAAAAACACAGTGGCCTCCTTTCTTCGATTGGTAGGTCCTTTGGCACAACAACGAACAATGCTTATCGACTCTGCGTCTTTTTTCGATTGGCAGGTCCTCTTTGTCTTCTCTGCTCACGGCTGAGGCGACTTCCTTTTTTGATTCTCTGTTGAACCAAACCCTCTCTCTCTTGTCAGTGGTTCTACATTGACCTTCTTCTTCGAACTGTGGCGGCTCTCAGTCAATTGTCGGCTTCTCCCTCAACTATGGCAGCTCTCGGCTTCACCCTCAAATGCAACGGCTGACAGGGCAGGGATGACGTTTGGCGTGCTTCATGATGGCAGGGCTTGTCGTTCCCTTCGACGACATGCAAGTCGTGCTTCACCTCTCGACTTCTCCCCTAAGACAGCAGCTCAATATGCCAAATGTCTTCCACAACGACCTCCTCCTTGGACTGGCGGCGCGCTTTCTCTCGCCAGACAGGCAATGACTGCGACTTTTAATTTTTTTTTTGCGTTCACACAGAATCTTCACGGCGTTTCCTTCCTCTTCGAGTGGGCAGAGTCTATCTCAACAACTCTCTTTGGTGTCGGTGTTGATTTTTAGTAGCATTGGATGTACTCTAAGTCTCAAACTTTGTGGAGAGGCTTAGACACATGCATTACAAATAACCCAGAAATCATTTTGGAAAATTCCACCCAAAAACAGTTTTATAAGAAAAATTAATTATTTTTAATGAGGACCCTAAGTCTAAATTAGGAAATTAAAATAATTAACTAGTATTAATGTAAACTGTGGGTGAATCTTCTAGATAAAGTAGATCAAGTCTAATATAATCTTAGCCGTTGATTGGAGATCTAATCTCAGTCGTTGTTTTGTCAACGAGAAGGCTATAAAGGGAAGACTTGAGGGTCATTTGTAAAATACACCGAGAGGATCTAGAGATCGAATTTTTCTGACGGAGCAGTGCTCGGATGAAAATTAGATCTCTAAGTGATTCTTGATTGCAGTGAGGGGTAGAGTAATTCCGGTTGGATATTTTCCTGAGCCGGGAATACATAGCAGAGAAGACAGAGGGTAGTACGTAGAAGAGGCAGCGTAACAACTACGCAGAGGCAACACAGTCCCACGTAGAGGTAGTACTGCAGCCTTGAGGAAATTCGAAATTTAACTAAGGATCGGTTAGATCTAGTGTCGGAAAGCCGGGGTGTGAGACCGAAAGGGGCCAGAAGGTCAGATCCAACCAGCAGAAGACCAACAGTGCAGAAGCCACGCAGTCCCCATGCTGAGTGACATAGAGATTGTGCAGAACAGTGGAGGGCTTGCCATCCGGGGTTTGTTGGTCAGTCGGGCTTCCAGTATCAGTGTGAGATTTCTTTCACAAACTCTTTGTCAGTTGTATTCTCTGCAGGGATTGCCAGATAGGCACCCCAGATTTGTATTTAGAAAATTACTGCATAATATATAAACCCTTGGATCTGCTGCACTGGTTTTCCCGCTTTGGATTTTTTTGGGGACATTTGTCCAAAACTAAAGGTGTCCTGTGTTTGCATTATTCTTTCTTGCTCAGTTTCTGTTTTCACAAATGTATTTTAATGGGTGAACGCTGCTTCAGTAATTGCTTCGATATTTTATGAAGTAATCTTAAATAACTTGTTTAAATCAGATTTGCAAGTAGGAGAAGTAGTTCAGCTTGTTGCAGTAAGGATTCTAGATCTAGGATCTAGGAATTTTCACAGTCGGAACCCGACTCCTCTCTCCAGTCAATCTCAACTCTTCCTTTGCTTTGATACCACTTGTTGGTCTCAAGAGTTATTAAACAAGAAAACAAATATACTAAAAACTGAATGGGAAACTGACTCATACACAAGTAAACACAAGATTTACGTGGTAAAACCTTGACAGTGTGACAAGGAAACCTCCACGGGGCAAGGGATTGGAAACCTTTATTAATCAAGAACGATTTTCCATTCATCCAAGCCTCTTGGGCAATCCCAATTAATATGGGCTACTACGTTACATAACTCCTTCTCGTTATACCATTGACTAACCGGTAAAGAACCAAATTTACCCATAATTACATTAATTACTTAATTTGTTGTCACATTTCAACATGACATGCATTTTCAATACCAGAAACGTTCCCTTGATGCCATAAACAACTTCAAAAAACATTTCTAAAAAGCCAGAAACAACTCATCAGTTTCCATCCTTTTCGGGAAACTGCTGAGACTGTTTGTAGCGGTTTCCATGAACTCCAAAAACTGGCAGCAGTTTCCACTTTCTTACAATCGCCATGTATATTTGAGAGATGATCATTATGCATATTTGTGCACTTGGTCTTTGCGGTTTTGTTTTACAAAAATGTAAAACACATACTGCCGACTTTTTTATTTGTGAGATGTTGACATTTTGTTTGAAGTTTGTACACTTATGATTTTGGAAAATCTTTTTTTCTCAAGGGCTTGAAGAAGCTCTGTGATAAACAGTAATCACTATCAAGTGCTTACTCAATCGTAGGCCATCCAAAAAGGGTGAAGAAAAGACAAGGACAGACTGAAAATGAACTTCACAAAGCCTCAACCTTCCCTCTTGGCGTGGTCCAGACTCCACACCTTGAGTAACACAACACAAAATGCAAATCATATTGAAGGAGAGCAATTTTAACTGTCCAGCATCAATGATTCGAACAATAGTAATGTTTTATGAAAAGGAGGCCCTGATCATTGAATCTACATCTCTTTCTAATGATGAGGGATATTTCTGATTTGTAGAGATCCTTGAAATACTAAAGGTGATTGTTTTGATGAGTAAACATATGGTCTGTTTTTAACCGGTATTTGGATATCTCATCAGAACATAGCTTAGTTTGCTGTACTGTCCAATTGTGAGAGAATCTCTTCTCATTGTTAAAGCAAGGCTAACATGCGTGTTGATGTTCTGGGCGAACAGTTCTGATGGATAGTCACCAAGAGGAAGAGGCTATTGCGGAACTTTCCAGGGCTATTGCATTCAAAGCTGACTTGCATCTTCTTCATCTCCGTGCTGCTTTTCATGAATGTATTGGGGATGTGGCTGGGGCTTTGAGGGACTGTCGTGCAGCTCTTTCTGTGGACCCAAATCATCAGGAAATTATGGAGCTTCATAGTCGCGTGCACAGTCAAGAACCTTGAGGTATCTTGTTAAATAGCAGCGGGGTAAAAGGGTTGAAGACAGAGATTCCATTCCACTGTACCATAATTGGAAGATTCAGAGTTTTTCTCCATTTTGCAGATTAGGTTTTCTAAATCAATGCAGCAGATCATCTCCTGTATAGGTCAAGATGCTTTTTATATTGAAGTCAGGGAATTCCATTGCTTTTGCCAAAGTGCACAATGTGGCCTTTGTCAAGTCACTTGCTCTGGTGATTTTCAAATTTCTTGTAGAGTAGCTCTTAAATGCAGAACGAAACAATGACATCACGCTGTTAATTATATATGTGAGATGAGCTGCTGTTCAGTAGATTCCCTTAAGGTGCAGAAAACAAAGTGGGAATTTGGGGTTAAGTGTGCATTCGTCCTCATATGGCACCTCCATATGGTGTAAGATTATGTCAGTGTCCGAGTTACCAGCACGAATCAAAAAGAAAGTTTTTCTGTTACTAAATTCATTTGTCGGACATACTATAGACTGTTAGGAACGCATGTAATTTTTTAAGCAAAAACTGCACATTTACATTGTTGCATCTTTGTTTCTTTTCCATGTGGCATGCTACGTGTTTTTATTATCCACCTTCTGTAGCTGCCTCTTGCGTTTATTTTGCATATCTTGCCAACAAAGTGTCGGTGCTCTTGTAAGTTGTATCCATCTCTTCTAATGGCTTAATGCTCGTAGCATTGTTCAATATTTAAATGATACGTGCATGGACACTCACCAATAAGGTTACCTAGATTGCGGGAATTTAAATGATACGTGCATGGACACTCACCAATAAGGCTACCTAGATTGCGGGATCATTTGATGAAAATTAGCCAATGTGCTTTTCCTTCAAAGTTGATTTTCTTCTCATTAACTTTATCATATCTTTGTTGTTAATAAGCAGTGAGGATAATCATTGTTGATTGCTATCTTTGCATGTGGGCCGATGCATGGTTGCTATTCAAAGAAAACCTTGTTGCCTAAAATAACCCACTGAGGTTCTATATGGGGTAGACTTTAACTGCTGCCAGATGCCTCTTCATCTTGGGTTGCTTTCCTATTTCCTTGTGTCTAAGGAAAACAAGCTCTTAGCATATTAAAAGTAGTTTTAAATTTTACCCACGACCAAAGGAGAGCACACATTGATGAAGAAACTGGTGGAGAGAAAATAAGAAATAAAATTTTAACATTAATGCTATAGTTGATATATCTTTTTCACACTTCTATATCATGTCCCATTACAATCTATAATACCTTTAAGTGATTATGGTAGTTTAAGCACATAGTCTCTAACTCTAGAATCTAAATATTAGGTTGCGTATATTTCATTTTATCTTAGATATTATTTGTGTCAATACTCTAACCTTTGTCGTGACACTTTTTTTTTCCTCAAATATTTTTCTCTTCTTAATATAAACTTCAAATCTTTTGTAAATCGAAATAATTGTTAATGGGATATGCATAATCATGATTGAAAAACAAATATATAAAGAACATATTATTCATTAATAGAAGAGTTACCAAATACATCATCCCAAATTTCTTTTATATACCATGTAATAACTTATTCAAATTTCTTTTATACACCATGTAATGACTTACTCAATAACTTTGTCAACTATTGTATAGTTAATGTGGTCATTAACATTATTTATGACATATCTAACATAAAACTCTTCCAGACTTTATTAAGAATTACATACACCCATTTAATAAGAAACACTATTTGTAATTCTAGGCCTTTTTAATACTTAAGCTAAATTTTGCTTAGAATATATTTTAAAAGGATGCTAACAAATTCTTGGCAATTAATTTTAAAATTTTGATTGTAGCTCCTTTCTTATAGATCTCAATTCTTATAGATGCTTTGCTTCATCAAGACGTGGTGACCCTCATAAAGGTAGGGTTTTCAAATTCCTGAATTTAAATTTTTAAATCCCTTTAGATAGAGATCCACATTGAGAAAACCTTTCGCTATTCTCATCTTAAATATATGGTCTTAGAAAAAAGTTATTGTCAATTATGTCATAATTGTCCTCATCCTTGTAACTAGTATCATCAATATCAAGATTGTTCTTTTCTTTGTTTTGTTATTTTTAACAATTATAAAGTGTGGCTCGTTTTTCCATAGTGGGCACAATTTAGTGCTTTGTTTCCTACCTTACTTTCACTTGCTTTATTGCATGTTTATTTTTAGTAAGATGAGCACATTTTCGAGTTTTTTATATTTATATTTTAAATCAATTTGTTCACGATGACCATAAGATAAAACTTAGGTTTCCAAGGATTGTAAAGGCAATATACCATGTGCGAACACCAATTGGTAAAAGTTGAGCACTAATTGATTAAGTACAACTTTTGCATCTTGTTCTTTAACACTGATGGCTATTTCTGGTTACATTATCAAGGATTTCAAGTCATTTGTATGGCTTGAGATAGTTACTCCATTAGCCGGTTTGAATCTAAAACATTGTTCTTTCAAGGACATATTGATATTCAATTCCTTTGAATAAAACAATCCATTCAACTCATCACAAGTTTCTTTTGACAATTTTGATATGTCAAGATGGTGCAACTCAATGTTGCTTATAATAAGCGTGACAATGTATTATCTATCATACCTATTTTACCACTCTAGAATTTTGTCTTCTTGCTTTGGCTTAGATTCAATGAAAGCCACTCACTATCTTGTGAAGGTTTTTGTACATTCGGTCTGATAGGTTTTAACCTTCTAAGTAGGGAAGTCATGTCCATTAAATTTTCTCGGGGATTCCATTTCAGTATAAAAATTAGAAGTGATATGTTAAATCTCTTAAAAAGTAGGTGTAAAAAAAATCTTCATTTGTACATGTAGAAATATATTCTTTTGATTTTGGTTACGTTTTATTGTTATTGCCGTCTCCAGTTTTAGAAGAGGCCATTATTGCAATGTTTATGATCATTTTGAGATGGTTAGTGCTTTTATTCTTCTCCTTCTTGCATAAGATTTAACCATAAGTTGATCTGTGTATTAAGTATATTTTCTATTGTATTTTCTACAAAACTTGTGTGTAATGCTTACCCTTTTGTAACATCCCTCTCAATATATGCAAAATTTTCTTTTGTTGGTTGCATGTCATTGAAAATTGTCTTCTCTACATGAGTTTGGACAATGCACTATTGGGCATGTGTACATATGTTGTTATACTCTTATATGACTACTTGTTTTAGGCTTTAGCTTTATATAATTAATTGTTGCAAATATATTTTTAATGATACAAAAAATATAATGGTGTGCACACATTGACACAAATATTTTCTTTTGGAAACCCAAACTAGAAAAACTAGAATGATTTTTCAATTTTTCATCTTTACAAAATTACAATACAATATATATTTTGTGGCATCCATAAACCGCCAATCCATTTACATTAGATTAGAATACAACATAGTTCCTTAATTGAAACTACAAAACCATGTGCTAAACCACCATGTACCAAAAACCCACTAAAAATGAAAATCATGAGCTGGAAAATGCGAGAAACAGACAAAACCACCCAATTTTTTTTTTTTTTCTTGGGGTGCTACCACCCCCATACAGGGGGCCTTTCGCCATCGTATGAGCTCCATGAGTAGGGGGGATTCGTCCCCTTACAACCTCTCTAAACAGAGGGGTTGCTGCCCCCTTGCAACCCCCTCACTGTATTCAATTCAATGCGCAATGCATAGAGGTAGCCGTGAAAATAATATAATACATTCCCAACATTTTCACATTTGTTTTCTTTGAACACAGGGAGGCACTAGAGTACATGATCAACAATCCATAGCAATAATTCCCATTGTTTCTATATACCAAGAGAATTCAATGCTTACAAATTTTGTTAATGAATATGCAAATATTTAAAGTGTTTACCTTCATCAGTAGCACCACCTTATATTTAATCATACCTCTCACAAAGTGATACTGAATATCAATGTGCTTTGTCTTAGAATGATACACTGGGCTTTTCATTAAGAAGATTGCACTATGATTGTTACAATCGTGTTGTCACAATCTAAGATTGTAGCCCACTATACTATATCATGAGTGGTTGCCATGTATTCAATTTTTTTAGTTGAGAGTGCCACTATAGATTGTTTCTTGCTCATCCAACTGATTGATCCAAAAAGGTTAAACACATACCCACTTGTAGATGTCTATAATCCAATTATGCAATCCTCGATCTGCATCAACAAAACAATGTATCTCCAACACTATCTAATCTTGGTCTTCCTTGGTAGCACAATCCATAACTAGTAGTGCCACAAAATACTTGAAAACCATCTTCATTGCTATCCGACGTTCTTTACTTGGTTTTGACATATTCCTGTTTAATACTTCCATTGCATGTGAAATGTTTGGTCATACACCATTGCATACATCAAACTTCCAATTGCATTGATATATGGAACATAGGAAATATTCTTTTCCTCTTCTTATGTATTGAGACACTATTTTATAGATAACTTTACACCTACAGGGATAGTTTCCTTTACTGATTTATATTTCTGCGTATTAAACCTCTGTAATATTGTATAGATATATTTCCTCTAATTCAAATAGAGTTTTTTGTATGTTTGTTCTCTTTTAATTTCTATGCCAAAAATGAGATTTTCAGCACCAAGATCTTTCATGTTAGATTTCGAGAACAATTGATTGTTCACTTCTTGAATGATTTCCTTATTATTTCCAATGAACAACAAATCATCCACTTACAACAACAAATAAATAAAATGATTAGCAAGTAATTTGAAATACATAGTGATTCACATTGCTCCTTGTGAAGCCAAGTCCCAATATATAAGTGTCAAATTTCTGATACCACATTCTTGGTGATTGCTTTAACCCATATAGACACTTTTTTAGCTTGCATACCAACTATTTCTTTTTCTTAACTGTAAAGCCTTCGGGTTGGTTCATGTATATTTCTTCTTCTAGATCCCCATGTAAGAATGTTGTCTCCACGTGCATCAATTTTACTTTAAAATCAAAAGAAATAGAGACAAATAAAGAAATCTAATAGAAATTAACCAGACAATAGGAGAAACTATTTCACCAAAGTCAATTCTCTATACTTGGGAATAACCTTTTGCTACTAATTAAACTTTTTATTTCTCTGCTTTTCTTTCTATATTCAACTTCTTAAACACCCATTTGTTGTCAACGGGTTTTCTTTTAGCTGACAACTCCACTAGATTCCAAGTCTCATTCTTATCCAATGATGTCATTTCTTCAACCATGACCCTTTTCTAGAGTTTTCATCCTTTGAAAAAATTGTCTCCCTAATAGTTCTAGGATCATCATCATTGATAAACAAAGAAAAAAATGAACATAAATGAGGTGGAGTATACCTTTTTGGTTGCCTTCTTTCTCGAACCTATCTTCTCAATACCGAAGTATATGGTTCTTCTTCTTTTGTAGAGTTTAATTCATGATCTTTAAATTCAAACTCTATATTTTCTGGGCCTTTCTCCATTCACAAGACTTCCTCTTTGAAAACATCTTTGATTTCTTTAAATATCATGTCTTAATTATACACAAGTTTCTTATTTTATGAGTTCTAAAGTTCATAACCTTTCATACCATCTTTATATCCAATAAAAACACACTTTTCAACTTATTATTATTATTATCGATGTTACTCCTATTCTTCTTCGGAATGTGAACATAAACATCACAACCAAATACCTTGAGATGTTTAAGAGAGGGTTTATTATCAATCCGTACCTCATGTGAAGTCTTGCCATCCAATGTTGATGAATGTGATCTATTTAATGGGTAACATGCAATGTCCATTGCGTTTACCCAAATATCTCATCCCAACGGAGCACCATTGAGCATGCTCTTTGCCTTCTCCATTAATCTTTTATTTGTCCTTTCTGCAACTCCATTATGTTTGTCATATTCATCCTTTCTGCAACTCCATTTTGTTGAAGCATGTATGGAGTATTTTTGTCCTTGCTATATCACACTTACAAAATTCTTCAAATTCTTTTCCATAGAATTCTTCACCACTATTTGTTCTCAACACCTTGTTTTTCTTCTCTATTTGATTTCCCATAGGAGCCTTACATTCTTTGAATTTGTTAAAGACTTCAGATTTCTTCCTAAGGAAATAAATCAATTTATTCATTGAGAAGTCATTGGTAAATAAGACATAGTACATTGATCTACCCAATGATGGAACCGTCATAGGTCTAATCACATCATTATGCACCAACTGTAATATTCCATTTGCACTTGTAGCACCAAAGGATAATCTTAGGCGATTTTTCTTCCTATATAAACAACATTCACATAAACCAAAACCAAAAGATCAATTCGACATACCTTCTACCATATCATTGTTGGAAATATTGAGAGAGGGGGTGAATCAGTATTCCTTAGCAATTAGCACTTTTACATCTTTTCAGAGCTTTAGTTAATCTTCAATTATTCTTAATGTTTATCCAGTGACAACAGTGAAAAATAGAACACAATAGGCACACAAATTTTAGGTGGAAAACCCCCTCCGGGTCAAAAGCCACTGAATGCTTTTCTAATAAATTCTTTAATCTTCAGCCCCAACTGAAATGAAAGTTACAACTTCCTAGAATTCTAGAAAAAACATTCTTCTCCAGTTCCCACTGGAAGGACGCCCCAACACCCTTGTTCTTCAGTAGTCAACTGAATGGATGCCCCAACATCCTAGACCGACCTACCACCTTGAAGTGTTCATGGGCTCCAACCTATAGGTGACTTCATGCACCAACCTAGCACATCCCTACCACCCTATAATAATTAGAAATAAGACAAGATTGTGGACTCCCATACCAGGGACAATGATCCATGGTACAATATGATTCACAATGATTTCCTTGAACTAGACCAATCACCCAATCACACTATGGCATGCAACCCAACCATAACATTATCCAACAATGACTCCTATACCTTCTAACAATGCCTCTTCAACTCTAGGCAGATTGGCTTTTTTACAATAATGACTCTTTCACAATTTTACAATGATTATTTTTACGACACTGACTTTTGACATGACCTGATACATGACTTGACACTGCTTCTTGGATCACTAACAACTGTTTAGGTACTGTTGTGCTTGCTTCAAGTAATGGTACTTTAGTGTTGCACATCCTTATAGTATGTGTCCGAGTTGTCCTATTGTGTCCTTCCTGCACATGCATTAATGAACAAGACCCAAACCAATACACAAACAAAATACTTACATTGTCCCGCAAAACATATGTCAGAGAAATATTCAAAATTTGACAAATGTAAATACGTTCAACATTTATGAACAAAACCCAAACAAACATACATACAAAATACTTACACTGTCCTACAAAAACACATGTCAGAGATGATATTAAATTTCAAATGCAAACACTAATCATACATACCTTGCTGTAGCAGACTTACCCTTGACTGTTGATTTGTGGTCCTCACTGCAATGATCCTTCAATGCATACTTTTTCTTGCCTTCTAGAACCTCGGTATTGAATTTACTGTATATCTATGTAATGTCGGATCTCCAAGGTCTGAAATTTTGTCCTTTGGTAGCCCTCTGAGTCCTCTTTCCAACCCCACATGTATGATCGTTATTGGATTCTTAAAGAAAGAGTTATGCCCAATTTTCCACGATGACCTGATTGTAGACTGGTTCAGTAGAGCGAACTTGTACGAAATGCCACATGTCATTGTTTCGACCTTCTGTCTTGAAAACGATACCCAAAAAACTACAATCCGTCCCTTTTCTGTAACTTTTTACGAAATTAGAATCCAATGCACAGAGGGAAAGTTATCCTCTGTTTGACATGGAATTCGGGAGCTTGCAAAAGCTGTAACTTCCTCGAATTGTATCTCTGAAAATATAGCGAAGCAAGATTTGAAATTTTGTCACGAGGTTGATCAAGATTTAAGCTCAAATGAGTTTTAATTTCAGCTTTTGAAGCTTTGTAGAAAAAAACGTTATAGCGAAAATTCTACGATGTCCTGTTTGAAGCAACAGAATCCTTGCATGAAGAGGATATGAGGGTCACAATTTATAGAAATGCTTAGGTTGAGAGGGTCTTCAACAAGTGAACATTGGAGAGCTTTTAGAAGCTTAAAACATTATTAATTATTGACTATTCAATGACCACAACCAATGATAAGTGCCATGCCACAACCCCATGGGGTTTTAGCCCACTAACTGGGGTTACTAACTTCAAACACGAATATCTCTCAAACCGTGAATAATTACATGGTTTTCCATTTTATCAACGGGAAATCTCGACGAGCAGAATCCATCCAAAAGATCCTTGACTCAGAATAGAGTAAGTTGTCAAGTCAAAATGCCCATGCAAAATCGGGTTAGCCCTTGGTGTTGCTTGGGTTGACATCAATAACAACCATTGATCAACAATCCCCCCCTTTGGCATTGATGGCAACACAAGTACTCCCCCTGCGATCATGACACCTCTTCCTACTCCTACTGCATTAACTCCCCGTGACAAACTATTAGCCTGCGAATCTGTACACACCTCCACTCCCCTTTTCTACTTAGATAAGAGAAAGGGTGTAATGAGAACTTGAGAGAATCCCAAGCTTTTGGCGAAGATACTCAAATGCTTCACGAGGTAATGGTTTGGTAAATATGTCAACAATTTGTTCCTTTGTGCCAACATATTCAAGCTTGACATTCTTTTCGGTGACCTGCTCTCTAACAAAATGATATTTAATTGGAATGTGCTTTGTTTTGGAATGCATCAGAGGATTCTTGGAGATATTGATGGCACTAGTGTTATCGCAAAAGATGGGAATAGGCTCATCAAACTTGACGTGAAGATCTTGCAAAGTTTGCTTCATCTAGAGAACTTGAGTACAACATGCTGCTGCCGCAATATATTCTGCTTTTGTTGTGTATAACGAGATTGAAGACTGCTTTTTACTTAACCATGAAACAATGCAACCACCTAGATAGAATGCTGCTCCACTGGTACTCTTTCGATCATCAACACTTCTTGCCCAATCTGCATCTGTATAAGCTTGGATAACTAGATCATTTCCTTTGGGATACAATAAACCATATTCTGTTGTGCCCTTAAGATATTAGAGAATTCTTTTGACGACAATAATATGAGATTCTTTTGGTGCTGCTTGGAATCTTGCTACTTGTCCAACTGCCTGCATTGTGTCTGGCCGAGAAGATGTCACATATAGAAGACTGCCAATCATAGATCTATACAACCTCTGGTCCACATCCTTTGATGAATCTTCTAAACTTAACTTGCAAATTATTACCATTGGGGTAAGGACATGCTTGCATTCTTCCATCTTGAATTTCTTGAGCATTTCCTTGATGTACTTGGTTTGATATATAAATATTCCTTCATCCTGCTGAGATATCTAAAGCCCTAAAAAGTATGCAGCTCGCCAAGTAGAGACATTTCCAACTCACTTTGCATCTTTGTGGCAAGTTTTTACTTAATCCGTCATCATTGCTTCCAAAGATTATATTGTCCACATATACCTCGATAATTGTTAGGTTATCTTGATCAACTTTCACATAGACATTAAGATTATATTGTCGGTGCTTCCTTTCTTGAATCCTCGTTGATGTAGATATCCATCAAGACGAGCATACCAAGCTCTAGGAGCTTGCTTGAGACCATATAGTGCCTTTTTTAATTTGCAGACATAGTCTTCCTTTTTAGAGAGCAGAAAACCTTAAGGTTGTTTTATGTAAACTTCTTCTTCCAATTCACCATTTAGAAAGACTGACTTAACATCCATTTGGTAGACCTTGATTTTTCTTAAGAATGCATAAGCGAGAAACATTCTGATAGCTTCCATTCTGGCAACTGGAGCAAATGATTCTTCAAAATCAATTCCTCAACTTATGCATATCCTTTGCAGACTAATCTTGCCTTATTCCTGGTAATCTGTCTGTCCTCATTCAATTGGTTTCTGAAGACCCATTTAATTCCAAAACATTTTTATCCTTTGGTTGTGGAACCAATTCCCAAGTGTCGTTCTTCTCAATTAGATCCAATTCTTCATTCATAGTTGCTATCCAGTGTTCATATTGACTAGCTTCCTCAAAATTGCTAGGCTCAAAAGTTGCTAAAAAACAAGGCGGGCTTGCTGTGATGAACGAAGCTGTCGACTTCTTCTGGTTCCAATTCCTTCATTTATGTTGCCGATGATTTGATTTGACAGATGATTCGTTTGACACCATTCTTTTAAAGCTTTTGGAGAATTTTCTTGTACATCCTGCTGATCATTTCTTATTTCCTCTTGGTTGACTATTGTTTCCTTATTTGATTGGTCTTGTTCTAGAGCTTCTTCTTCATCCTTCACAGATTCTCCCTTAGATACCTTAGATTTGCTTGAAGGGACAATCTCATCGTCATCCTTTGTAACACAATCTTCATCAAAAGTAACATTTATGCATTCTACTATTTGTTTTCACCTCAGATTGTAGCATCCGCAAGCCTTCCTTTTGCATGAATAACCAACGAAAATACCTTCATCGACATGGGAATCGAACTTGCCAAATTTTTGATCTTCTCTTTTGATGTAGCATTTGCTTCCAAATATTTTGAAGTATTTGACGTTAGCTGGTCTTCCTTTCCATAGTTCTTTTGGAGTCATGTTACAATTGTTCCTTAGTAGACCTTTGTTTATAATGAATACAACTGTATCGATTGCTTGAACCCATAATTTATCATCTAATTTTGAGTCATTTAAGATTGTTCTAGCCATTTCCAAGTATGGTTATGTTTTTTCTTTCAACAACTCCATTTTGCTGTGGTGTTTTGGCTGTTGAGAATTGCCTTTTTATTCCATTTTCGTCACAATACTGCTGAAACACCTTGGAAGTGAATTCTCCGCCATTATCTGATCTCAGACATTTGATCTTCAAATCAGTTTCATTTTCGACCAATTCCTTGTAGATTCTAAAAAACTTGCATGCCTCAGTCGTTTTCTTTAAGAAGCCGACGACTGTCATTTTGGTGTAATCATCTATCATTAGCATAAAATATAATTCTCCGTCTAAACATTTTGTTCTCATAGGACCACACAGATCAATATGTACTAATTCTAATGGATGTGATGCAAAGTGTTCTTTTGTCTTGAACTCAAATTTTGTCTGCTTGCCGTGTTGACAAGATTCACATATCGTATTGGTAGGTTTTGAAATTTTAGGCATTTCTCTTACTAATTCCTTCTTGCTGATCCTGACCAAATTGTCGAAATTTATATGTCCCATTCATTTGTACCATAACCAACTTTCATCTTCTTTCATAAAAAAGCACCCTTTAGGTGTCTCATCCAAAATATATGTCATTTGGAGCTCTGCTTGTTGTAGCCACAATTTTACCGAACTTGCCTTTCATGATTTCACGTATCTTAGAGTTAAATAGCATCGCGTGTCCTTGTTCGCACATTTGTCCAACACTGAGAAGATTGTGATTCATATTTTCAACCAACAACACATCCTTCGCTAATGCATTCTTGCTTCCAAATGTGACCCTACCTTCTACTATGATGTTTGAAGACCCATCATTTCCAAAAGACACTGTTCCATCCTTCTTTTCCTTCAAGGATAAGAAATTATTCCCATCTCCAGTCATATGAGTTGAGCAACCACTATCAACATACCAAACGTTTCTGTTGCTTTGAGCCTTGAGAACGATAACACATTTTGCAGTCTTCTTTTTCATATTTGTTCATTCTTATTTTGCGAGAATTCCTTTGAAGAACTTCCAAGTCTGCAATCTTTAGCCAAGTGTCCAAAATTGTTACATTTGTAACATTCGACATCATCTCTCAAATGATCAAATCTGTTAATATTCTGTTGAGTTCCGAAATATCCATTTCTGAAAGATCTCTCGAAACATTACTTATTCCAAACATATGTGCGACATTCTATAGATCTATGTCCAAACCTTCCACATGTATAACAATGACCATAGAAGATAGGTTGATACCTGGGAGGAAATATTCTTCGAGGAATTGTCTTCCATTGTTCTTCCCGCGAGTCCCGATCTCTTGAGTTGGCCGGGAGGTCTACTTGCTTGTTAGATTTTTCATATCCATCTTCTTTTGTTGTCATAGAAGGACTTGGCTCCTTTTCGGATCTTTATTTGTAACCAAGACTAGTCTTGTCACTGTTTGATCGTTGATTGCTGATGATTTCTTCCAATGCATTTGAGTTGCCATAGTTTTGAGGAGTTTTTCCATTTTTTACTTGCTTTTGTAGAGAAACTATGTCATCTTCCAAAGCTTCTCTTTGCTTGTTGCTTTCCTTTAATTCATCCCTGAGTGATTTTTCAACTCGTTTGTATTCTTCAACCTTGATTTTAAGATTTAGGACCTGTTCCCTTTCTGTCTTTAGTTCTTCTTCAAGAGTGTTGATGTGCTTCTTATTGGCCTTGAGCTCTTTGATAACCTTGATTATTTCATTTTGAAATTCAACTTCAGTCATCTTTTCTTCTTCGTCTCCTTCTTCGTTAGGTGGCTCTTGCTTATTGTGCTTGGCCATAAACAATACTCTTCCATTGATTTTTTCTTCGTTATCACTGTCTTCATCAGATGAGGAGTTATCTTCTTTGGAGAAGAAACTCTTCTTAAATCATTTCTTCTTGCCTTACTTGTTGAACTTCCTCGGACCTTTCTTTCCTTTCATAACAACCTCATTTTTGTGAGGAAATTTGGCTGCAAAATGCCCAACCTCACCATAATCAAAACATATCAATGGAAGTTTACCTTTGAATTTCCTCATACCCATTCTTATTTTTCGCGTGAAGTACGAAAATTCTTTATCTCAAAATTATTCTTCATCTTCTTCCTTTTCTTCTTCCTGACAACTGCAAGTTTTTGCTTTCAGAGTATGCTTCTCCTTACTAGTCTTCTTGGATGCGGCAAATGCTATTTCTAGGTGAGATGTGTCATCCTCTTCTTCAATCCTCATTTCATATACCACAAGGACTCCATGCAATTCATCTTTGCTGAGATTGGTTAGATTCGAACTATATTCCAAGACTTATACCTTTGGGTTGAATCTTGTTGGCAGGGTTCTAAGGATATTTCAGACAACAATTTTTGTGTTGACAGGTTCTCCCAAATCTTCCAATGCATTTTTTGTTTCATCAACACGCTGAAAGTATGCAACAATATTTTAATATTCCTTCATTTTGAGTTGCTTAAATTTTTCCCTGTAAATTTGAAGCTTTGCTTCTTTCACATTTGAGTCACCTGCATATGTATTCTCAAGCTTGCCCCATACTTCTTTAGCAGTTTTGAAACTTAGTACCTTAAGATATAAATATTTGATAAGCCCATTGATAATGAGATCTTTAGCCTCTGCATCATATGCCATATTTTTCTTACCTTGTTCATCCTGGGTCGCTGTAAAGCATTTTTCAACGATTTCCCATACTTCGTATCCTTGCGCCATCAAATGAACCTACATTATTCCACTCCAAAGTGCATAGTTATTTCCATTGAAAAGAGGAAATATATTCTTAATATACTCCATGATCTCCTTCCAGTTGTTAGAGTGCTATTGAAGGAACCAAGCTCTGAAACCAATTGTTGGAAACACTTGGAGGGGGGGTGAATCAATATTCCTTAGCAATTAGCACTTTTAAATATTTTTAGAGCATTAGTTAATCTTCAATTATTCTTAATGTTTATTCAGTAACAACAATAAACAACAGAACACAACAAGCACACAAATTTTAGGTGGAAAACCCCCTCCGGGTCAAAAACCATTGAACGCTTTTCTAATAAATTCTTTAATCTTCAACCCCAACTGAAATGAAAGTTACAACTTCCTAGAATTCTAGAAAAACATTCTTCTCCAACTCCTACTGGAAGGATGCCCCTGCAGGGTTTAACCCTGAACAGAAATTATCTACACACGAATCTTATAACAGAAAATAAACAATAGCGAGAGTATAAAACATAAAACAGATAAACACAGAGATTTTCCCCTGGATCCCAAATCGGGACGACCAGCTTGATTTTCATTATATTCCTTTTAGTGTTACAACACACATATATATACATGCCGAAGCATACATAAACCCCAATCCATAAACCCTGGATTAGAACATAACCGTAGTTCCCTTGACCGGATCTACAAAAATACCAAGAGCCAAAAACCATCGTACCCCAATACCATGTGCAAAACCATGCACAAAACCATGGACGCGGACTACCCGCTGGAAATTAAGGACCAAAAATTTTCGCCGGGGTGTTGCCCTGGACCCCGACAGGGGGGGCTACTGCCCCCCCTGTGACCCCCCCCCTCTTACCCCCCCGCACGTGCTTAGTCGTGGAAAGAATATAACACATACCTAACAGCCCCAACGCCCTAGTTTCTTCATTAGTCAATTAAATGGATGTCCCAATATCTTAGGCCGACCGACCACCCTGAAGTGTTCACAGGCTCCAACTTGTTGGTGACTTCATGCACCAACCTAGCACCTCCCTGCCACCCTGTAATGATAAAAAATAAGAAAAGAGTGTCATTAGGGGAATTTTGAGGTCTAAAATGGACCTCATAAAGAAATTATAAAATAATAGTGGAAATAATAAAATAAGATTTGATTACATCATCAAAATGTAGAGGGAAAAAAGAAAAAAAACTATTTTTTCAAATCATATTTTCAACTTATCTCCCAAAGTTTTTACTCATATTTCGAGCGGAAGTGCTTGTTGGATGCAAAATTTGATTCCTCATCCAAGGAGTACCCATGTTGCATACTTTCGATGGATCCCGCTACACGAAAAATGAGAAATACATGAAAACCATGATTGCAATCACGTTTTTTCATTTATTTCTCATTTTTCATGTAGCAAGGTTCATCAAAAGTACACAACATGGGTACTCCTTGGATGAGGAATTAAATTTTGCATCCAACGAGTACTCCTGCTCAAAATTTGAGTAAAAAATTTGGGGTATAAGTTGAAACTAAGAGTTGAAAAAGTAGCTTTATTATTTTATTATTTTTTAATCTTTTTACCTTTCTTACTTAAAAAATGGTGAATCATTCCCCATGGTTGACATCATCATCTTGAATCCTATTGGTTCTTATAAAGTTTATTTTGGTAGTACATTTTTCTTAGGAGGCTCATTTTAGACCTCAAAATTCCCCTAATGGCTCCCGTTGTTTTATGGAAATCAAACCTACCGATAAGTATGCTTTCTCTAAGTGTGGTGGTCGCACTTAGAACAACAGAAAGAAAGATATTTGACATTTTCCTTAAAATGAATAGATAAGGGAAGAAAACCTACTTGTAATTTGTTCGCTTTTCCTCGCCTCCCTTCGTCGCTTCTGTCACTCTCAATTGAACTAAACTCGCTTGATTAGTACCTGCAATGGAAAACAGAAGACAGAAAATGACATAAAGGAAAATGATCTACTCATGTTAAACAAATTGAATCAATTGCATTTGTAAATATACATATAACATCATTGACACATGTATTAGGAAAGGAACAAATGTCTTTATTATGAAGTAGAAGGAGAAATTACAACTAGTTGGATTGATCCGATGTCACTCACTCTAGCTTTAGTCCCATCCTCATCACATCAAAATCATCACTCCAACAACATAACGATAAAATTAGACGCCACCACCAAGCGCTGTGATCTCACCATCATAACTCTACTTAATACAAATTCTTGCTCTCTTGTGCACTATGTTCAATGCTCCATTTATAAGTAGATGAAGGTAGTTTGACATTAATGAATCACTGAATAGATTTTCCAAAAGTGGATGAAGAGATTTCCTTGTTCATGGGAATAGGAGGATAAGAGGTTAATGGCTCCATGGTGTCCATATTCGAAGCTATTAGATGAGGTGAAAGTTGTAACAACTTATAGAAGCCACTAGAGGTTGGGAAGATTCCCGAAATCTAATGAAAAATTCACTCCCAGTCGACCAACACACTCTAAAGTGGGCCTAGATCCTCTACAACGTAGGCTTGCATGAGAGTAGATGCTCTGCAAAGAAGTTACAACAGTCTAGGGGTGCGTTGACGGCTCAATGTGGGCACTTCAACTTGCATCTATGTAGTGAAACTTTCATGAAGGAAAACCACCAATGGGATGAATTGTTTAGGGCATGTAGCAACTAATTTAGAGTATGATAGACCCTAATTGATATTGATCTAGGTTTTGGGATGATTCCCAAATTGACCTGTAACACCTGTACCAGGGACAATGATCCATGATACAATATGATTCACATTGATTTTCTTGAACTATACCAATCACTCAATCACACTATGACCTGCAACCCAACCATAACATTATCCAACAATGACTCATATACCTTCCAACAATGCCTCTTCAACTCTAGGCAGATTGACTCTTTTACAATAATGAATCTTTTATAATTTTACAATGATGATTTTTACAACACAGACTTTTGACACGACCTGATACTTGACTTGACACTGCTTATTTGATCACTAGCAGTTGCTGGGGTACTGTTGTGCTTGCTTCAAGTAATGGTACTTTGGTGCTGCACGCCCTTCTAGTATGTATCCAAGTTGTCCTATTGTGTCCTCCTTCCTGCACATGCATTCATGAACAAGACTCAAACCAATATACAAACAAAATAATTACACTGTGCTGCAAAACATATGTCAGAGAAATATTCAAAATTCAAATGTAAATACGTTCAACATTTATGAACAAAACCCAAACAAAAATACATACAAAATACTTACACTATCCTGCAAAAACACATGTTAGAGATGATATTCAAATTCAAATGCAAACACTAATTATACATACCTTTCTATATCAAACTTACCCTTGACTGTTGATGTGTGGTCCTTACTGTAGTGATCCTTGAATGCATACTTTTTCTTGCCTTCTAGAATCTCGATATTGAATCTGCTGTATCTATGTAATTTCGGATCTCCAAGGTCTAAAATTTTGTCCTGTGGTATCCCTATGAGTCCTCTTTCCAACCCCACAGGTCAGATCGATATTGGATTCTTCAAGAAATATTTATGCCCAATCTCCCACGATGACCTGATTATAGACTAGTTCAGAAGAGCGAACTTGTACGAAGTGCCATGTGTCATTGTTTCGACCTTCGGTCCTGAAAACGACACCCAACAAACTACTGTCCGTTCTCTTTCTATCACTTATTATGAAATTTGAATCCAATGCATAGAGAGAAATTTATGACAATTTTCCCAAGGTCACCTGTTTGACATGGAATTCGGGAGCCTGCAAAAACTGTAACTTCCTCAGATCATATCTCCGAAAATATAGCAAACCAAGATTTGAAATTTTGTCACGAGGTTCATCAAGATTTCATCTCAAATGGAGTGTAATTTTAGTTTCTGAATCTTCGTAGAAAAAAATTTTATAGCAAAAATTCCACGATGGCCTGTTTGAAGCAGCGAAGTCCTTGCATGAGGAGGATATGAGGGTCACAATTTATAGAAATGCTTAGGTTGAGAGAGTCTTCAACATGTGAACTTTGGAGGGCTTTTAGGAGCTTAAAACATTGTTAATTATTGACTATTCAATGATCGCAACCAATTATGAGTGCCATGCCACAACCCCATGGGGTTTTATCCCACTGACTGCGGTTACTAACTTCAAACACGAATATCTCTCAAACTGTGAAGAATTACGTGACGTGCCATATATCAACGGAAACATCTTGATGAGTAGAATCCATCTATAATATCCTTGACTCAGAATATAGTAATTTGTCAAGTCAAAATTCCCATGCAAGAACGAGGTAGCCCCTAGTGCTGCTTGGGTTGACATCAATGAGAACCAATGATCAACAATCATTACCATGCAACACTTGTAGGGCCTTCTCTCCAATATGTCCTAGTGTTTGATGCCACAACATTCTTTTTCTAAGAGACTAGGATTTTTCATTCTTTAGTTTCACTCAATAATAATGGAACTATTGCACCCATCACTGATAGCACTTCTGAACAACTTATGCATAGTTCCAATTTGACCTCTCCTCAACAATACCATCACTCCTCGAACTATCTTGCAAGTATCCTTTTCAAACATTGTTTTTACACTTGCATTTCTCATCTTTCTTATAGAAATCGAATTTCTAACCAGCCAGGGGAAGTATAGAACACCAGGGAGTGTTTTAATCCTTCCACCCACAAGCTTCAAGTTGAATTTTTTCTCATCCTATGATTTTAGCCATCTATTCATCTTCTAGGAAAAATCATTGCCATTATATATTTCGTACTCATAAAACTACTCCTTGTAAGGAGTCATTTGAAAGGATGCCCTTGAGTTGACCAACCATGCGTCATAATTTACGTGTGCATTTGTAGAACCCAAATACACATCCCATATTTCATCTAAGGAGGTTTTTGCTTCTGTAGAAGGAGCATTATCATGTCACTTCACTTTCTCTATAATTTTGAATTTATAATTTTTCTTGTAATGCCCTTCTTTTTCACATCTCCAACATGTCCTTACGAATTTCCCCGTAGATTTATATCTTCCTTTAAGTCTAGATCTCCCACTTGAGAAATTATTTTTATTTTTATTATAGGAGGGTCCTCTTATAGACAAGACATTTGTTTTTTGACTTTCCATGTTTTTCCATTTCATTTCCTTTGATATCAAGGGTGATACTATATTATCAAACCTTAAAGTAGTTGCATTACTACCTATGCAACAACCAAACTATCTCATTATTTTGGTAAAGAACACAACAAACTGATACACTTATCTTCATCTGAAATCTTAATATCAACAAATAATCACATATTTACCACAATATTGAAGGTGCATAGATGTTTTGCCACTAAGTTTCCATACTTCATTCGCAATTTAATACAACATTTTTTGTAGGAAAAATTTGTTCACCAGATACTTTGTTTGATACAAAGTCCGTAGCCTGCTCCACAACGCCTTCATAATAACTTATTTTAAGACATTCAATACTACTACATCTGAGAGACACAAGTATGTTACGCTTTTTACCTTTCAATCTAACTTAGTCTAGTATTTCGTCGGCATCCCTATCGGTGCAGTACTCAGATCCACGGTGATGCACTAATCTTTTTTAACCAACAGATCTTTAATTTTGAGCTTCCACAACTCAAAAATTTGTTCATTGATTTTCTCATTCTTCATCTATGAATTACTCACCATTTCCTTTAACCACAAGAATCAATTTTACAAATATGCCATTGTAATAGTGTTAACCATAGGCCCGAGCCAAACCCCCTAGCCACAAAGGCGTCCCCTTGGAATCAAAATAGATCTAATTTCAATTGTAGGTTTTAACCCTATATAATTAATTGCTACAAATATATTCTTAATAACACTCAAAATATGGAATGACACACACACACGTACTAACATAGGGATTTTACCTTGCAAATCCAAACTATATATATATATCCTGTCGAATCCATAAACTGCTAATCCATTTATTTGGATTAGAATACAACCAGAGTTTCTTAATCGAAACTACAAAAACATCTACCACAAAACTGCTAGAAGTGAAAATCATGTGCGAAAACCACCAAAAATAGATGCAAAATCACCCATTTTTTTTCGCCTCCAAATTTCATGTTAAGGGCTTCTACCCCCTACGACCCCCCTGAATAAGAGGGGATACCACCCTCCCTATGACTGCCCGCTCCCCTCCACCCTAACACCCAACACAACATATAGCAAGTGGAGGTAGTGATGCAAAGAATATAACACATACTCAACAATTGTCAAGGTATTTTTGTTGAGTGTTGTTATCATTGATGCCAACATCAGTCCATTAACCCTCTTAATATTTTTCTAGATTGCATTGGTTAGAAGCTCCAAATGACAAGAATCTTGGAAGAAAGGATGGGAAGTCCTAGATTCACCGCACTAGTTGAGGAAAATGGATGTAGAGTACAATGATTTTGATCGTAAGGAAATCACCATTTGATAGTCCTTGTCATTATGATTCCAACAGTATGTGGCACACGATGAGGCTCCTCACAATTTGAAAGACATACCTCTTAGAAGGTCAAATCCCCTTTCCTATGGTCAAAAACCCCAAAAGGAGATGATGTGGTAGTTTATCATTAGATAGAAAATTATTCAAATTATGATGCCAAGAAGGAACTTCGTTGAAGAATTAATTTAGATATTTGGTGGTCAAAATATTATCATCCTATTGGTTGTGGGGTTTTGGCTCTAAGTAAATTCAAAATTCAATGGTTTCTTGCATGTAAAAGTCGACCTAAAGGGAATTAACTTTGGCTCCAATTTAAAAAAAATATTTTTATTTTTTCCCTCCTAATTTGCTAAGTCAACTTCAATAAGGGCTTATTCTCTTCACCATAAAAGGAGCTCAATTTCTCCTAAAAACTCAAGCAAAATTCAATTTCTAATCTCTGTTATAACTTGCGACCTTATGGAGTAATGCTAAACTTGATGAAGAGGCCAACTTGAAGGAATTTTTGGGTTGCTTTTTGTGTTTAATATGGTTAAAGGGCTTTGTTGGGTTCAAAGGTTATTCGACCTAAGTTTGGGCCTATTTTTGAGGAAATTTCGAGGCATGCTTATCACAAAAATCATCCCCTTCTGCAACTAATCCGATTTGTCACCTTAGTTTTCTTTTTTGGCCACATGTGCATTATCTTGGCCTCTTCTCTAAAAGAATTTTGGCCCTCCAAAAGAGACATCATTTGCATTATTATTTTGAAAATCATTTTTAGAGATTATTTGAGCCTTGTGGAGTAACGTCTAATCTTAATGGTGGCCCAAAATTACAGTGGGTTTTGATACATTCTTCTTCGTTTTCTGGTCATGAGATTCGTTCGTTTCTGAGGTTACTCGACCTCCTTTATGGGTTAATTCATGATCAAAATGAAACACATATTCTGAGGTTATAAGTGGCAGATCTAGGATGTTGTCTCGAGGCCCTTTTAGATTCATCTGAAGAAATTTGAGTGCACAGTCATGCACAAACATGAGGTTAATTGTGAATCCGTTTTTCCTACACATATATATTGACATATTTGCACAAGTAGCCCTATCCTCTTCAGGCCTTCTCAAGATAAAAATCTAAGCACTGCTCAGACTATCTTAGATCAGTTACAAACTTGGTTATTACATGCTTTTTCAGACTGATAATTGTATAATTGGAGTAGAACCCTTGAAGACCATTGGAAGGTTTTGACTGAGCTAAAGCAATGCAATTCGAGCCCTCATGCAAGTAGAAGATGCATCTTCAAGACATCCATCCAAGCTCCTTTGAGGTGTGATTTCACTATCTCGCTTGATCAAATTTACAATGACATTCTTCAGGTGTTAAATGGCAAGCTTGACTTAGCACCTTGGTAAAACTTGATCTTCTTGTATAATCTCGTGTGGTAAATCTTGAATGTTATAAGGGCATACATCCATATGTTGCATTTAGGCCTTTTTCAGATTCATTCAATTGTATAAAATGTGCTACATTGAAACCTTTGGATCCCTCTCTTGACAACCGATCAATGACACATTTGTATGATGAAATCTATGGGGTTTTGACACTATTGTAAGCCCTAATATGTGTTCTTGAAAGGAGAATTTGGAGACTCCTAAACACATCATCTTTGAGATAAGTATTCGGTTCTCCTATGATTTGATCAAACAATCATGTTTATGAAGTTTGTTTTCATAGATCATTTAAAGCTGAAGTTGCTGGCTTATTTGTCCTTCATTAGAGCATCATTGCTTGTTAGTTGGTTGTTTTTCAAATGGAAGATTTGTGCCCTAATTGGAAGTAACTTGATAGTATTCAAGGCATCTTCATAACTTGTGGTAGAATATCATTGGGATGTTACTATTGACTTAGTATTAAGATATGTCTAGGAGAATGCAAAAGATGTAATTTTGAAGCAACATTTATGGCTCACAATTTTGAGACATAAAGTCAAGCTGTAAAGGTGAAGTTTGCAGGAGATAAGGACCGTGAAGGTCAAATCAGTATTGCAGACATCTTATATCAACATACATCTCTAAGTACAACAATGACACATCCTAAGGTATGAAACATGTTCAATAACTATTGAAATAAATATTGCTGATTGAAGGCTTTACATTGTTGCAATCAAAAGAGAGAAAGTTTTGAGGTTTTGAAGAGTCAAGGAAGGTTTACTCACCATTGCATATTTGAAGACAACATCAATTTTCTGGAGGGTCTTTTTCGATTAATTGAACACATGTAGTGAAGTTGTCTTGTTGACCATTGCCATCATCATATGACATTGACAAAATTTGATAATTTTTTATTGCTTAGAAGTAGTTAGGGTTGCTGCCTAGTTGAGAAGAATTGGTATTGAATATGTGCATTGCAGAGAAGTTTGGAATTGATGCATGTTTGATGAGTTATAATTTGACAGCTTGATGAGTAGAGAATATTGTTGACAAAGAGTAGATAGAAGAAAAAGTTGTTGAGGTTGTCCAACAAGGGTTTGATGCAGAACCAAATTTTTCTAAAGCTAGGGTTTTACGTACAAATTAAGTAGAAGAAAATTTTATTGACCAGATATTATTGTAGGTTGTTTTGTATTGTTTTTGATCACAAGTGGATCTAGTCTAAAAATTGTGAAACATGGTATGTTTGTTGAATAGGGTGGCAGGATGGTGCAAGGAAGGAGAGTGGAGTCTCCTTCAGGTTGGAGCCAAGAACACTTTAGGGTGGAAAGGTGATGGAATATTGGAGCCTATAGAAGGCATTGGAGCGTCCTTCTAGTTGGAGCCGGAAAATCAGGGAGTTGGAGCTTGTAAACTAGGACGTTGGAGCGTCCTTCCAGTTGGAGCTTCCTAATTGATGTAAATTTTGAAGACCTATATTAAAGAAGCATTTAATGCTTTTTCTCCCGGAAGGGTTTCTTAAAAATATCGTGTTTACTATCTCTGATATTGTGCATTGTTGAATGGTGCTGTTCATTTATGTTTTTTATTTGATGCTAATGTTAATTAATGCTCCGTAAAGTTGAAAATTAACTAATTAAAAGGAAATATTAATTCATCCCCCTCTTAGTATTTCTAACAATTGGTATCAGAGCAAGTTCCTTCACAAGTAGTTTAACCACTGGAAGGGAGACCATGGAGTGCACAAAGGTTGGAGTTCCAATATTTAATGGAAAAAAAACTATGTGCTTTTGAGTGTAAGGATGAAATCATATGTGCAAGCATAGGGATATTTTGTTTGATACTCTGTAATGACTAGATATATAGAACCCTCAACTCCTGCAACTGATGATGCATGCAAAAAGATCTATGATAGTAATGCTAAATTCATGAATGCTATTTTGAATGGTCTAACAGAGTTGGTATATGTTAAAGTAATGCATTGCAAGTCAACAAAATATTTTTGGGATAAGCTTGAAAATATATATGAAGGGGTCAAGAAGGTCAAGGATGCCAAACTTCAAACCTTCAAAGGAAAATTTAAGAAGCTAAGAATGAATGAAGACGGAAATATTGTAACTTATTTTCTCCATGTTGATGAAGTAGTAAATGCCATACAAATACTGGGAGAACCAATGGAAAATAAGGTGATTTTCTGAAATATACTGAGATCTCTCCCAATGAGATTCAATGCCAAAGTCTCATTACTATAATAAAGTTCAGATTTAGAGAATGTCAGCATGGATGAGCTACATGGAATACTTCCCACCTACGAAATGAGAACAGAGTAGGAAAATCCATCCAAAATAGAAGCAACCTTTACAACATATAAGAATACATGGAAAAACAAACAACAATCAAATCCAAACCCTAGTTCTAGCTGTAGTGAGATTTTGGATGAAGAGATTGCCAATTTTGTGAGGAAGTTGAAAAGAGGAACCAAAAAGTACAAAGTTAAGCTTCCCTTAAAGTGTTTTAATTGTGGCGAAATTGGTCATTTTTCTTCAAAGTGTCATTGTGCAAAGAATTCAAATAATGATGATGAAGAAGAAGCTCCTAGGAAAGTAAATAAGAATCAAAATAAATATAAGAAGCAAAGTAAAAAATAAATCCTTCAAGATAAGCTTTTATTTAAAAGAAGATAGCTCATCATTCGATGAAGAAAGCAACACCGATAATGAAAATGACACAGGAAGAGTGTTATTCATGGAAAATCATAATCGAAAAGAATTTGCTGAAGAGGGTGAAGAAGAAGGCAAGGTAGATCTTAAAAGAGAGTTGGTTAGTGCTCTTAAAGATCTAAAATTAGAAAGAAGGAATGTCAAGATATTGGAATCCGAATTGAGTAACCTAAAGAAAAATGCAAAAGGCATTAACAAAAAGATGGAAGAGTCAGAAAATATTACGGTCAATCTCAAAGTGTAGTTGGAAGAGGCAAACAAAATCTAATAATTTCTAACGAAGGAGTTGGAACATAACATCAAGTCAAAGGAAGTTCAGGAAGCATAATTGTCTCTCTACGAAAGGAACTGCAGAAAAGGACTATCAACAAAACTTTGCGAATAGATTCAAAGTATTGAATGAAATCATTAGAAGTAAAATACCATGCAATGATCAATATGGACTAAGTTACAAACCCCCTCATGTTGAGAATGGCTTAAGCTCCATGACAACATGAAAATAAGTGATTCAAAATAAATAAAGTGAAGGTTTCATGAAATAATTTGCAAGCTAGTTTATGTATTTTAGGCAATGAATCATGATTGCAAAAGTACAAAAATTTAATTAAATTTTGCATAATTTAAACAGTTAAAAATGAACAAACATGCAACATCAAACACAACAAATTGATAATGGAGTTCACCCCTCCTTGGCCACGTCTCCAGGTCCAACTTCCAATGGTGGTATTTTTATTATATGCTCAAATGATCAATACATCAGCATACGAGCTTCAATATGCAAAAATAACACTGGCATCATGTCAAGAATTCTCAAAAACCCCTATTTAGGCTCTTCTTGAGCTCAAAAAGATTGAAAATGAGTAAGGTATGACCATTTCTCCAATCTAGTTTGCAAATCGCTCTAGAAAAGGGCTTGGCTCTGCTAACTTGGAAACAAAATGGTAATAGCCAAATTGGTTGGGCGCAGGAGTGATAGACCGGAGGTTGCGAGTTCGAGTTGCATAAATCAACATACAATTCGATGTTCAATTTTAAATAAAAAACATTTTTTTTTTTATTACATGGGTTGTAGCCCCCTCGAAACTCATGTCACTAGTCGTATGGGTTCAAGTGACCGAGGGTTACGAACCATAGGCCACACACCCTCGTCTGGCCCGCTCCCGGTTCTATTATAAAACATGTGCCCTAGGCTTGGGTGCAACAGGGTGCCACACACCCCACCCCTGTCTTCTTTGCCATGGTCATATGCCATACTGAGAAACCAAGGGACGAGTCGATCGACCCCAACTGTGTCACCACTTGTCATTAAATATAAATTGGTGCCTACCATATAACAAGGAATACTTTTAGTCCGATTCGTCGAGCGTCTATTACGCAGATGGGAGGTCATGGGGTCGAACCTGCAGAGCTTGTCGGTCACCATAACTAAGTTTTAGCACAATTCCCGAGGCCACATGGAGGCCTATCATTGGGCCGCTTAGTGCCCTTTGATTGGCCCATGTGGTGGTCTGGGATTGGCCCAAATTCAAATTCAATCTGCCAATAAACCGTTCCTCACGAGATTGGCCCATGTGCCAATCTGTATAGCCTAGTCACCCTGCTGACATCAATGTATGATCTTCCATGTCAGTGTATGGTATGCCACACCAACATATGGTCTGCACAGACAATCCTGTAGTTTGACTTTTTTGAAGTTTTCCAAAAACTTTAGAACATGATAACTTGCTCACACGATATCAGATTGAGGTGATTCAACCATAGTTGCAATCAAAACGATGAGATCTACAATTTGGCGCTAGTTTCAGGAGATTTTGATAATTTTCATTTTTGAGCATATTTTTGATCCCTTGGATCACTCCTACCCCCACTAGAAGCTTTTGGAGAACGAATAGTATTTTTTTATTCAAAAAGTAAGTGATGGTACAACTCTCTCACTTTCTCGATTTCTATCCACCTTTATTTGCTTGGATTGGTACCTTTTAGCCCCACATGCAAATACTCCATGTTGCCTCTCCGTTAAGTTCTTATCCCCCTGTCAAGAATAGAGTCTTCCTACGACTCATTTAAATATTCAGGAGAAAAATATTCTATAGATGGAATTTGAACATTCTCTTCTTGATCAACAATCATAACAGGCTCATAAAATCTCAAATTTTCTACATTCACAACATAATAAATTTACATCTAAGGTGGAAAATATAATTAGAAATCGTTGTTACCAATATTCTCCAAGTTTTTGAAAGGACCATATCTGATTGGCTTGAGATTTTTACCTTCACTTTGTAATCTTTCCTTGCTAATGTACAACCAAACTTGATATCCCGCTTGGAAATCATGATCAACCCAATGCTTATCTGTCTTGCTTTGTACTTGGCTTGGATTTTCTCCAACAGTTCTTGTAACCTTTGATGCACTAATTAGATTTGTTCAATAAAATGCTTCACTTTATCCACATCATTATGTCCATCTATTGCAATGTATTTACCAAAGATGAAATCCAAATGAGACTTTTGAAAATAGCCCAAACAATCTTCAAATGGAGATACTTGTGTAGATGAATGCTTGGCACGATTGTAGGCATGTTGGATGTAATGAAAATTCTCATCCCAAATTTTAGGATGCTTACCACAATATCCTCGAAGGAGATGCACTATTGTTCAGTTCATTACTTTTGTCTGACCGTCAGTTTGTGGATGAAATGTTGTGCTCTTATTCAACTTTGTGTCCATGATTTCCCATAAAATTGACCAAAAATTCCTAATAAATCGAGAATGCCGATCAGAAATAATTGAAGTAGGTAACCCAAAATTAACCCATACATTTTGGTGTAGTTTGTTCAGCTGTAATATGTTTCTTACAAGGAATCAATACACACATTTTGCTGAAACGATCTACTACAACATATAAATAATCATGACCTTTCCTAGACATTGGTAGTCCCCCAACAAAATCCATAAAAATACTTTCCCAAGGATAAGAAGGGATATGAAGTGGTGTGTACAATCCAAATTTCCTATTGGTTGGCTCGCTAGTAGCGCACATAGAACATATTTTTACTTATATAGTTTCATTCATACAAGACCGATAACAATACCTCTATAATTGAGCAACTGTTTTGCCCACACCAATGTGACCAACAATAAGAATAATATGAGCTTCCCTTATGACATTAAATCCTTCACCCTGTGGAATACATAACTTTCCAAGATGATACAACAAATTTTTATGAACATGATAATCCAACTCTTCAACATGATTTCCTTGACTCAAAGTCGCATAGACATCTTTAAAATCTTCATCTTGAGCATACTATTCAATATAACTTTCATGCATGATTTAATTATGCTTAAGAATGAAAAATGCATTAACAATAGGCCTTGATAACATATTTGCAATTTTTTCGTAAATACCTGTCTTATACTTGATTACCAAATGAAATTGCTGCAGAAAACCAATTCATCTGAAATGTCTAGCTTGTTGTAGCTCGGTTTGTGATTGTAGATATTGCAAAAGTTGATGGTTAGCATGAATAACCATTTATTTACCCATCAAATAATGCTTCCACTTCTTCATGATTTGTACCAAAGCATAAAACTCTTTACCATAAGTTGGTTAGTTAATTACTGCATTGGAAAAGGTTTCAGAATGATAACACATTGGCTTAACATGCTGCATCAAAACTGCTCCCATATCATATTTCTTGCATCGTTTGAATTTCAAATGGCTGTTTAAGATATGGAAGTGCTAGAACTGGTGATGTACTGATTTTCTCTTTCAAAGTGTCAAAGTCTTTCTGCTGCTTTCCTCCCCACTAAAATATCCGCTTCACACTTGTGAAAGCATGTAATGGTGCTGCAATGAATGAGAAGTTAGCGATATCCAATATTGGGTTGCTACCAAAAATCTCCTAACTTGTGTTACATTGTTGGGTTTAGGCCAATTCATAATAAAATCAACTTTGGAGTGATCAATCTTCAATTCACCACCTCCTACAATATGACCTAAGTAAACCAAAGAGGTTTTCCGAAATTCACATTTTGACATCTTCAAATACAACTTTATATTTTTCATGACATCTAAAACTTTCTTTACATGCTCTTCATGAATCTTAGTAACAATAAAAAAACCATCTAAGTAGACTATGCCAAAACAATCTAGGAATGGTCACAATACATCATTCATAACTCTCATGAATGTGGCAAGTGCATTACAAAGCCAAAATGACATAACTAACCATTCAAACCGACCTTGTTTTGTATTGAAAGTGGTTTTCCAAATATCATATTCAACAATTCTTATATGATGATAACTGCTTCTCAAGTCTAACTTAGTAAAATAAACAACATCCTTTAATTGATCTAACAAATCATCAAGGTGAGGAAGAGGATAATGATTCTTTACCATAATATTTTTCAAAGCTCGGAAATCCACACACATGTGCCATGTACAATCTTTCTTCGGAACCAAAACAATAGGAGAACCACAAGGAGATGTACTAGGTTTTATGACCCCTTTTTCAAGCAACTCTTAAATTTGCTTCTTAATTTATACATTCTCCAAAAATGACATTATATACATGCCAATGTTCAAAAGTGGTACATCCTGCTACAATTGTATCTCATGTTGGATTCCTCTTTCCTTCAGGTTCTTGAAACATCTTGTAATAAGTGTTAAGAACTTCAACCAATTCATGCTCGAGTTTAGAATCACATCTTGAGAAATCTTCGGATTTAACAATATCTTTAGCTTTAATCATGAACAACAAAAACTTCTTACTGGCATTCACAAGCCTTTTCATTTGACTCACACTAACAAGAGATAAGTTCATCTTCTTGCGATGTTCTCTAACAATATACTCAACTCCATCTTTGAAAATATGATATTTGTTCTCATGACAATAAAATATGGCCTTTTTTGTCATATAAATATGGACTCCCTAAAACAATCCCACAAATATTAAGTGGTACAACATCAAACTCTTCCTCATCTAGAAAATTACTAGTGATGGAAAATTTAGTTTACATTTTATTGTCACTTGAAATTTGGCATCATCACATACCCAACCCAAAGGGTAAGTTTTTGCATGAGGTGTAGTCTCTAAATTAAGTTTCTTGACAATTGCTTCAGGGGTAATATTAACTTAAGATCCACTATCAAATAATGTATCAACCTTTGTATGTTTTGTAATGACCCTGATATGAAAAAGCCCACTTCTTTCTTTATCATTTTGAGATTCAAAAATATTGCTAGAAGAACTAGTACTTGTGTTAGAAGTTATACCTTTCATTCCAATGGATGTGATTTTGGTTTCATCACTTAAATCAAATCCCATAGCTTATTGAGTTGTAGCAAAAATCTTTTGTTTCCCCTTGCTATTGAACTACTTTGGTCTCAATTCTGGATGTAATTTCCAGTAGTGGTCTTCATCATGGCCATATTTTGAACAATGTTTACAAATAAGTTTCTCTCCCTATTTCTTGACAGTAGAATTTTTCTTACCTTTGCCTTTAAATTTCCCCTTTCCTTTGTCTCTAGTTTTAAAAGGTTTCTTGCTGGATTCTTGAGGAACATTCTTTCTTATTGATTCTAAATTAGTTGCTTGAACACATACTTCATCTAGATTGTTGGGATCAAACATAAGTATAGTATGCCTCAAATGACTATGTAATCCACCTATATACTTAAGGAGAGTATCTTGTGAGGTAAAATAAACACCCAAGGTTAATGCTCTTTTTCTAAATTCTTATTGTAAATTTGGACACTCTGACCTTTAGATTGTCTAAAAATTTTCCAATCTAGAATTGCTTTTTTCATGTAAGCTAATGGATAAAATTTCCTTCTTAATGCAGCTATAAAATCTTTCTAAGAAGAGATAATTTTACCAATTTTCTTCAAATCTTCATGAGTTCTGGCCTCCCACTTGATGAGGGTTGCACCGCCCAAGCGATGAGAAGCAAGATGGATATTTGTAACATCATCATCAATATTTTGAGTCCTGCAATAGAATTCAATTTGAGGAACCCAATTATCTAACTTTTTAGCATTTACTTCTCCATTGTATATTTTCAATTCAAACTTGAGATCAAGCTTAATCAAAGGAGGATTAGTATGTCCTCTTGGAGATGTAGGAGTAGGTCTACGTGAAGAAGGAGGTGAGGATGGTGGTGAAGATGGAGGTGAAGATGGAGGTGAGGGAGGAGGAGGAGGTCGTGGCTTTCTCCCATTACCACCATCACCCTTTGGTCGATTAAAAATCTCTCCTTGCAACCATGCTATTTTATCATTGTACAACACTTTCATCATCTCATTCATATCAAATAAAGCTTTTCTAAAAGATCTCTCATTCTCATACATCAACTCTTTTCCTTGTCCTTCCTCATGTTCCATGACTTGTGGAGTTTGTGGCCTCCTTGAGCCAATTTGAGGGTTAGGTTCTTCAAGTGTTCCTTCTCCTCTTCTCAATTTATACCTTGTAAGCATTCAAAAACCTTGCAAATTCTGTCAAACCTTCACAAAAACCATGCTCTGATACTAAATTGATCCAAAATTAAAAAAGTGAATGTTTCATGAAATAATTTGCAAGCTATTTTATGTCTTTTAGGTAATCATGGATCATGATTTCAAAAGTACACAAAACTTAAGTAAATTTTGCATAATTTTAACAATTAAAAATGGAAAAACATGCAACACAACAAATTGATAACTGAGTTCACCCCTCTTGGGCTACGTCTCCAGGTCCATCTTCCAATGATGGCCTTTTTATTATATTCTAAAATGTTCAATACATACACATACAAGCTTCAATTTGCAAAAATAACACTGCCATCATGTCCATAGGCATAAAAACCCTTGTTTAGGCTCTTCTTGAGCTCAAAAAGGTTGAAAAATGAGCAAGATATGACCATTTCTCTAATCTGGTCATCAAACTACTCTGCAAAAGGGCTTGGCTATGCTAACTTGGAAACAAAATCGTAACAACCCAATTGGTTGGGTGCTGGAGTGATAGAACGGAGTTTGTGGGTTCGAGTCGCATAAATCATATACAAATCAACGTTCAATTTTTAGAAACATTTTTCTTTTGTTATATGGGCCATAACTCCCTCCAAAATTCGTGCCATTGGTCATATGGGTTCAAGTGACTAAGGGTTGCAGGGCATAGGTTACACACCCTCACCTAGCTTACTCCCGGTTCCGTTCTTAAACATGTGCATTAGGCTTGGGTGAGGTCTGGTCGGTCGGGCCTGCCCCACCACTGTCTTCTCCGCCGTGGTCGTATGCTATACTAGAAACCAAGGGTCGAGCCAGTTGAGTGCACCCGCCGGCCCACCCATCACCCCAACTGTCCAACCACTTGTCATTAAATATAAATTGGCGCCCACCATATAATAAGGAATTCTTGTAGCCTGATTGGTTGAGTGTCTGTTGCGCGGATGAGAGGTGATGGGGTTGAACCCCGCGGAGATTGTCGGTCACCATAATTTTTTTTTGGAGCCATTCCCGAGGCCACGTGGTGACCTCACATTGGGCAACGTGGCGCCCTACGATTGGCCCACGTGGTGGCCTAGGATTGGCTCAAATTCAAATTCAATATGTCGATAAACCATTGCCACTTGTCCTCATGGGATTGGCCCACGAGCCAATATGTACAACCCAGTCACCTTGCTGATGTCAGCGTACAACTTGCCACGCCAGTGTACAGTTTGCACAATCAACCCTGCTCTTTGACTTTTTTGCTATTTTCCAAAAGCTTAAAAACACGATAAATTCCTCATACGGTGTTAGATTGAGGTGATTCAAGCGTCGTTGTAATCATAACGACACGATCTACGATTAGGTGCTAGTTTTGAGAGATTTTGAGCATTATCATTGTTTAGCATATTTTTGATCCCCTAGATCAGGAAGCAAAGAAGAAAAGTTGTTCAAGTGCCATCAAGGGTTCCATCAAGAAACAAGATCACATGCCTTCAAAAGAGAATCAAAGAAAGCAAAATCAACAACCTATAGTAGAGAAGACTCAAGATGAAGCTTGCAAAAGAGTTGCTCCACTAAGAAGATTTCCCCCATCTAGGTACTCTAGAATATTTCTTGGTTATTTTTATTCATGTACTAACTTTGGGCATATGGATAAGGATTGCAGATCTTATGAAAAGAATTCCTATCATATTCATTATCAAAATCCCAGAAACAAGTTCACAGGAACACAAAGCAGTTACTGAGTTGCACCATCATTCATGTTCAACATTGAATTCTTCAAATGCCATAAATATGGACATATGGATCGTGACTATAGGAGCATGATGAAGTATTCCATGAAAGAAAACAGTAATTTTAGGAACAAGAATGTTTGGAGAAGAAAACAAGAACAAGAATAAGAGGTAAATGAAAAAATATTAGAGACCATGCTTTCAGGAATTGAAAAGACACAAGACCATGATGAATCTACAAGTGTTGAAGAAATTGAGGTTCAGGATGATGATCCTGAAGCAACACAGGTTCATGTATGATTCTAAAAAATTGAGCTTGATGAATTCCTATCCTGTGAATTTTTGAAGAGGGGGAATCGATGTAGCAATATGTGCACATTTGAAGATGGAAAAAGTCCTCAAAGAAACATTCAAAATTAGGGGAAATTTTAGTGAAGTAGCAATTTTGGTAGGAAAAATCATGGAAGAAATTGTAAAAGTACTCATTATTGTTGATTCATGTTGACAGGTAGAGTAAACTATGGCAATCCATGAGAAGCATAACATGTAAGGGGGAGAACAGAAATCAAAATGAGATGGACAATTTTTGTAGATAGATAGAGGAAGATATTTCATTAGGTGGAGTAACCCTTTTCCATTGGTGTCAAAGGGGGAGAGAAACTAGGAAAAGAAGATTAGAGTTAGGGGGAACAATGATTGCAGGGGAGTATGTGTGTTTCCATCAATGAAAAAGGGGGAGATTGTTGAAATGTGTTGTCATTGATGCTAATTTCGTTCCATGAATGCTCTTAATACTTGTTTGTATTACATCAGTTAGAAGCTACAAATGACAAGAATCATAGAAAAAAGAATGAGAAGCCCTAAATTCACAACAATGGTTGAGGAAAGTGGATGTAGAGGAAAATGATTTTGATCATAATACCATCATCATTTTATATTCTTCGTCATTCTGATTCCAATGTTACATGGCACACCATGAGGCTCTTCATGGTTTGAAATATATACCTCTCAGAATTTCAAAGCCCCCTTCATATGGTCAAAGTCCCCAAAAGGAGATGATGTGGCAACTTAGCATTAGCTAGAAAATTAAGAAAATTATGAGACCAAGAAGGATCTTCATTGAAGAATTAATTTAAAATTTTGTGGTCAAAATATTACCATCCTATTGGTTGTGGTGTTTTGGCTCCAAGCCAATTAAAAATTCAATTGTTTCTTCCATGTAAAAGTTGGCCTACAAGGGAATTCATTTTGGCTCCAATTTTAAAAATTTCTCTCCTAATTGCCTAAGTTGGCTTCAATAAGGGCCTATTCTCTTCACTATAAAAGGATCTCAATTTCTACTCAAAACTCAAGAAAAATTCAACGTCTAATATCTATTATAGCTCACGACCTTGTGGAGTAATGCTAAACCCGAAGAAGAGGGAAACTTGAAGGTTATATTGGGTTTATTTTTATGTGACAATTTGGTTAAAAGGCCACACTGGGTTCAATGGTTATTCAACCTAAGTTTGGGATTATCTCTGAGGAAATTTTGAGGCATTCTTATCACAAAAAATGGCCCCTTCTGCATTAAATTGATTTGTTACCCGAGGTTTCTTGTTTGGCCACTTGTGAATTGTCTTGGCCTCTTATTTGAAATACTTCACCCCTCCAAAATAGACATCATATGTACTATTATTTTGAGAATAATTTTAAGAGATTATTTCGACCCTATGGAGTAACGTATGATCTTAAGGGTGGCCCAAAATTATAGTGGGCGTTGGCACATTCTTCTTCATTTTCTGGTCATGATATTCCATGGTTTTTGAGGTCACTCAAATTCCTTTATGGGTTAATTCAGGATCAAAATGAATCACATATTTTGAGGTTATAAGTGGCAGATCTGTGATGTTTTCATTAGACCCTTTTGGATTCATCTGAATCAGTTTGCGTGCACATTCATGCGTAGACTTGAGTTTAATTATGGATCAATTTTTCCTACACATATATCTTGAGATATTTGCACAAGTAGCCCTATCCACTTTAGGCCTTCTCATGATACAAATCTAAGCACTACTCGAACTACCTTAGATTAGTCATGAAATTGGTTATTACATGGTTTTTATATTGATGACTGTACAATTGGAGTAGAACCCGTGCGAAATGTTGGAAGGTCTTGGCTAAGCTAAAGCAATGTAATTTGAACCCTCATGCAAGTAGTAGATGCACATTCAAGACATCCATCTGAGCTCCTTTGAGGTGTGATTTCACTATCTCGCTTGATCAAATTTACAATGACATTCTTTAGGCATTAAAGGGAAAGCTTGACTTTGAACTTTGGTAAGACTTGTTGATATTCTTGTAGTATCTTGTGTGGTAAATATGGAATGTTATAAGGGCTTACATCCATATGTTACATTCAAGCCTTTTTAGGATTCATTCAGTAGTATAAATTATGGTACACTGAAACCTTTGGATCCCTCTCTTGACAACTAATCAATGACACATTTTTATGATGAAATATTTGGGGTTTTGACACTACTGTAAGCCCTAATATGTGTTCATGAAAGGAGAATTTGGAGGCTCCAAAAAAAATTAGTTTTGAGATAAGTATTTAGTTATCCTCCTATGGTTTGATCAAACAATCATGTTTATGAATTTTGTTTTCATAGATCATTTGAAGCCGAAGTCGCTACATTATTATTCCTTCATTAGAGCATCATTACTTGTTAGTTGGTTGCTTTTCAAAAGGTAGATTCATGCCATAATCAAAAGTAACTTGACAATATTCATGGCATTTTCAGAACTTGTGGTCGATATCAGTGGGAAATTTCTATTGTCTCAGTCTTAAGATATGCCTAGGAGATTGCAAAAGATGCAATTTTGAAGAAATATTTATGACTCACAGTTTTGAGACATAAAGTCAAGCTGTAAAGTTGAAGTTTGTAGGAGATATGGGCTATGAAGGTAAGATCAATATTATGAATGTCTTGCATCAACATAAGTCTCTAGGTACAACAATGACACATCCTGAGGTATGAAACATATTCAATAATTGTTGAAATAAATATTACTGTATGTAGGCTTTACATCGTTGCAATCAAAGAGAGAAAGTTCTAAGGTTTTGAAGAGTCAAGGAATGTTTACTCACCATTGCATATTTGAAGCCTACATCAGTATTCCATAGGGTCTGTTCTGATTGATTGGATACGTGTAGTGAAGTTGTCTTGTTGACCATTGCCATCATCATATGACATTGGCATAATTTGATAAATTGTTGTTGGTTAGAAGTAGTGAGGGTTTGATATAATACTACTACCTAGTTGAGAACGGATCATGAGAACGCTTTAGTGCATTCGGGTGGTGCTAGGACAGGTTGGATCCTATGCAGGGGATTGGAGCTTCCTTCTGGTTAGAGTAGGAAAATCAGGGAGTTGGAGCTTCCTTCAAGTTGGAGCTTGTAAACCAGGGCGTTAGAGCATCCTTCCAGTTGGATCTGGTAAATCATGGAATTTGAGTGTCCTTCAAGTTGGAGCCTGTAAACTAGGGGGTTAAGCGTCCCTCAGTTGAAGATGTAAATCTTGGAAGTTGGAGCTTCCTAATTGATGTAAATTTTGAATACCTATATTAAGAAGCGTTCAATGGTTTTCCTTTCGGAAGGGTTTACACCTAAAAATAGTGTGTCTATTGTCTCTGATATTGTGCATTGCTGAATGGTGTTGTTGAGTTATGTTTTTGATGTGATGCTAATGTTAATTAATGCTCTGTGAAGTTAAAAATTAACTAATTTAAAGAAAATACTAATTCGCCCTCCTGTCACTATTTCCAACAATTTTCACTTTTTTATGGATATTTGTGTATGTCATGCTAGGATACTTTGGTTGTTTCATGTTCCTCTATATATGTTGTGGTCAAACCCATCAATTTTTTTTAATATATCGATCTTATATATGTTGTGGTCACATTGGTTACTCCATGTATGTCTGGATTCTCTTCTATTATTTGTTCTTTCCTTATTTCCTTATTTTGATTTCATATTAAATTCTTTGAAATAAAAATGGTACTAAAAAATATAAGTGTATTCAATGGGGTCTTTGTTCAAATATAAAGTGAGGGTGTTTCATGCCTCACATCAAATTTCAAATCACCAAGTTCCAAATCACCTAGAGACATGTTTCGCCCATTCGGAATTGTTAACCAACCAATGAGGTGACCCTTGGGAGAATTTTTTTTCTCCCATTTTGTTGAGTTTTCCAACCAAAAATGCCATGTAATCTATATAGAAAACCTCAAAGGCCCTCCATTTATGCTCTAGTCAGTGCTTTGTGACATGTATCTTACTTGTTAGATGAAGGTGGGTCATAAATGATAAAGTATATTAACAATTTTTGTAATCAAATTCTTTCATTTAATGTTTAAGAGAACATTTATATGGATCATATGTTGAATTGGATGATTGACTTCTTTTGGTTGTATTATTGTTCCCATGCTTCGTTTTGGTGGTTATTTGTAGCCCGTAGTCTAGTGTGTCCTTCTTTGAGACCTTTATTTCCATTATCTAGGAGGGGCACAAATATGAGGCATTGATTGATGTTGCATGTTCATGGTAATCCATATTTAGCACTTTCCATCAATCCTTGGTATTACAATCTCAATCTTCGGGTTGATTGCTACCTATCACTAGTATTGGTTCCACGTTTTCTTCATTCTTGAATAGGGACCTAGAAAATTTTTCCTAAGAGGTTGATGCAATAGAAAGGAAAGAATGAGTGTAATCCATTACGATGAAATGCAAAATATTGATTGGTATATAATAAATATGTGGAAAAAGGCCTAGCTTGAGCTCTACCCGCCTCATTAGCCCTCATCCAATTTTTGGCTAATGCATGGGAAAATCAAAATGAAACTAACTTTGATATCCCAACTTCGATGAGAAATAAATTTCTTCATATAATGGGTAATTTATGCATAAATCATAAATCTTGTGATAAGAGTTATTTAAGAAAAATAAAATTATCATGGAAAAATACACACAAGAAGGGTGGTAAAAAATGTTGAGGAATGAGGTCACTTAGGTCCCATGATAACTCCCTTTTCACTTTATAGCGCTAAAATATGATGGTATTTCATAACTGATATGTAGATGGCGACATCTTCAATGAAGTAAACCCTCACCTATTGATTGACATGTCAACCTAGGAATTGTTTCTTCCTTAGGGTTGAATGCACTTATTAGGACTGTTGGACAACCATCCCATATTTAAGCATGGTAACTTGTTTACAAACAATAAGCTAGAAAGAAATTTGAAGGTGATGCTTGTGTGAAAACCTGTTGTGCCTTTTACATTAAATATGGTCCATTGTGATACTCTTATGATTTCTTTATCTATGATGATTATCTTACTTGAATTCAAGGGTATGTTTCAAATTTTTTCTCCCAGGTGTAACTACCGCCCCTTAATGGATTGATGGAAAATTTTCCAAGAGTTTAGAGAGGACATCCAACCCCGCTTGATGAACGTTCATGGAACTGTAGATAGGACATTGACCACTTAAAGAATATATTTGACCTTGGAATGGATCCAACATTGATGATGACCACCTCCTCTCCCTCTAGAGCTTTAAACTCTAATCATTGAAGCCATGATGTTGCTTAGAAAGAGGATATACCCCAGAGACCACAAGATGCCCCTAGGCTAGCTTTGCACATTTTTAATGGACGTTTCCTTGTTCCTATATACCAATTTGATGATGATGATGGCTTGATCGGAGGGGATGGTACACCTCTTTGGATGATTATGTCATGCCCTAGGTTTGTGACATCACCTTCATGAGGCCTAGCATGATTACATGGGGATTGATTGATGATGACTTGATGATGAGGAGGGTTTTGCTTAATGATGCACATTTTCTAATGAGAAAATGGCTTGGAGTGTGGAGCACACTTTTAACTCATCCTTAACACCTTTTTGATGGATATATTCACTATTAGAGGATGACACAACCCTTGGATAGCCTTTTTCTAACACGTGGGATAAATTGAGGTCTTTTGTTATGTTTTATCATCGGGATAAATATATTGTAGGTTGGCTTGTGACCTACTTGTAAACACTTAAATATTATTTTTAAGGATTTTAGTCTAATTTTTCCCTAAGTTGACTTGTTTGCCCTCATATAAATAAACAAAAGTTGATTTGGGAGGATCATTGTCACACACATTATTTTTCTTGTGAGGGAGTGTGTACTAGTTATCTTGTCTCTTGGATGCAACGAATCACTAAAGAATAACTAACTGCCTTGTTCCCATCAAGGAAACTTCAAATATTGTTCCTTGACCTAAATCTCTAATTGATTGAAAATTGCTATGGTTTGATTGAGAGGTTCTTTCTTATTTGTTCCAACCAAGGTCTTCCACCTTTGAACCCACCCCATTTATTTGACTCCATATATCCAAGATTGCTAAGACAATAGTCCTTGTGTGTCAATATTAAAATTTTTTGTCTTTTTTTTTAAATGGTAAATTAGGGTTTATGTTATGATAAAATTGCATTAGATAGCATAAATCACCTTAACTATTATGGTGTTAGGGTTATGCTATGCATCTTTCAAATTGAAAAGGGAAAGGTATAATTTTTATGCATTTTAAACAATAATTCTAGGGTTGACGTCTAAGGTTTAACATATATTTTATGCATTTTTAGCCTTTAAAAAATTTGTTTAATGTTTAAATTCCTTTTTTTCCCCTTTAAATCGTATTTGATAATTTATTGTTTATAATCAATTATAGACTATTTTTTGTATTGATGTAAGAACTTTTGCATGCTATAAGTTTTCCTACTTTTAAACCTTAATTTATGACAAAAATAATTGATTAAGATAGCATGTGGTGGAATCTATTTAAGCAGCTCCAAAACTTATCTTGACCCTTTAGACTTAGCCATAAGTTCATTGAATTTGCTACTTCATTCACTCGAAGCCTTATTTTATTGAATATTATTTTGGCCTATCTAATTACCAAAGTCCTTGAAGGATATTTAGCGTGGGAATTCTTTAATTAGTTAATATCCAAGACCTGTTAGGGAAGTATCCCTTATGGGAATAATTCCATCCAAAAAAACAATGAAACAAGAAGTAAGGTGATGATAATGATGGCTGATCTTATTGTTTTGCTTAACTAGTGCGCAATGAGACTTTACATTACGCTACTAGATTTTGTGATAACATGGAAAATCACCTCTTTTCAAATTTGCTAATTCATGTAGATGGCATTTGCTGCAAATTGACACAAATTTGGTTGAACAAAAGCTTTGCACTCCTGAAATTTTAGTGGAATGAATACTTCATGAGTGTGTAACCAAATAACATTCCATTATAATACTCCCAAGAGCGATAAGGGTATTCTGGTAACAAAGTGATAATTGCAAGCATGTTGTAACAAAACAGATGAATGCCAGCTCATATTGACTTGCATTGTTAAATTTTATAGACTTAATCTTCGATCACAAATTTTATAGACCCAATATATCCTAAAATCATTGTTGGAAGTTATACGGCCATGAGAAAATAAATTGATATATGGAGAAAATATTATTTATTAATGTAGTCATTGAATGCATCAACATGGACTTGTTTTATACATTTAATAAATTATTCCACTACTCAATATCCATCATTAACATTAATAATGACCCTTCTAACGTTATGATTCTTAACATCGGTGTTGATTTTTACCACTCTTAAGATAATTTTAGATCATTGCAAAATTTAAGATGGGAAAACTATGTGTGGCTCCACCTCCATTCACGAAGGAATCTAAGTATCTTAAGACTCGGTAAATCTCTCATTCGATGTCAAAGATGCATAACACCTTCTCTTTCTAAAACCATTGGTATGCTCATGTCATATATGGAATAACATTGTTGGATTTGTAAAATCATAGTTACCTACTTGATGAGCCATCTAGAATTCTTATTGTTGGATGCGTAAAATCATAGTTACCTACATGATGAGAGCCATCTAGATTTTTTAGTTTTTAGAGGTTGCGTTTATTTGCCTTTTTTTGTTGTAAAAAATGGTCCTCCAAAATTACCCTTTTTTCTACTTGATGAGAGCCATCTAGAATCCTTAGTCGCCCAATTTTTTTTTTTTTTTTTCAAGGTAGTTTTTTGAATTTCTAAATTTTTTTCGTTATAAATTATCAATTTTTTTAAGTGTTAGTATTTTCACTTTTTCACAATGTATTTTTTTTTAATAATGTTTCTTTTTGTTTTTTTCATTTAATTTTGAATATGTTGTTGCTATCATTTTTTAAGTTAAATTTTGATATTTTTAACATTTTTTTCTAAAAAAAAAAGTCATTTAATTTTTATTATATAACAAAATTATAAAAATAAATGCATGTGAGCATTCAAAGGGGATATAAAGCATGCAAAATGATGTAGGAAAAAAAACACAAATCCCACACTTCCAAATTAGTACAGTAAAATATGTAATTTTTTTCTTTGGCTCAAGCTTACACTTCAAAATGATGTAGTTGATTTATTACGTTATGTGCAGTTCCAAAAAACCTCTCTACTATATGAAATATTATAACTTTGCTTCAGTTCATATAATAATTCATGAGTTTTCACAAAACCATTGTGAGTACATATCAATATACCAAATGTTTAAAAAAAATGGCATTTGGATCAAATGCAATACTCTCAACCTACATTCATCCTTAATAAACCAAACTTGGACAACATCAAATCTGTTCACTGCAAACATTATTGGCCTCCCAGGTGTTGATGACCAATATGCATTATTCAACTTGTAGAAGATTTTACTGTATACAGTCAAATATGGAATCCGTTTTTAAACAAACACAAACACTGCTTTTCGTTTGAGACTGTTGGCCGCAGAAACGTCCCACAGGAAATATTAACGCAGCAAAAAGTCTCTACTATGGAATCATAGTTGCTCGTTGAATTACCCAGCCTACGGTTCTACATGCGATCATGGGTCACGACTCTTCTAAATCGTCCACTCCACGGCTCTCTGTGGTCTATGACTTGCAGTCTCCCAAACAAAAATTGGCTTGCGTTCTTAACATTCACCTGCTCAAGCTCTATTCACGTGCTGTCGTAGGAATGAGTTCCTTCTATGAAATGCGTTGAGACTTTCACCTGAAGTGCGACTTCTACACTTGTTACAGACTCACGGGTTTCAATTGCGGCTTATCACGATTTCGGTAGCTCAGTGCTATAGTACCGATGCTCTATATTCACCAACGCTGTAGCCAAACATCCCACTTTTGGTCTCATACCAGCACGATCGCCCTCCTGCAACTATACACTCCAACGGACATCATATATACAAACATATATACAAGTTGCAGAATTAAATGAAACATATAATACAAAACACAATTTCATTAATAATGCATGGGCTGAATATTTCATTGATTGCCCCTCTGCATTTGCAATCCTTACACTGACACTCTTCTCTCTTCCTCCCCTGTCCTTTGCCTCCCTATTTTCCCATTATTTATACTTAAAATATGAAACCGTTCCTCTCAAAATAGGTTTCTTCTAGAGTTTTCTCAACAAATCACTACCTCCCTATTTCCAAGTGCCTATCCCTATGTTGGCTCTATATCCATGCAGGGAAAGAAACCAACTACTAATTTTATTCCTAATTTATTTAAATATAAAAACAAACTAACAATATCTCATAAATAAATAACAATAATTAATAAAATAATCAACCATACTACTCCTAATGTTTATTTTTCTTTGGATTAGCCACAACATCTGACCAAAATATCACATTGTTGGCTAGTTTCTTGATGCTTCTGCATCAGACTCCCGAGGAAGAAACTGATCTTGTAGTGCTTTGGAATCGATTCCCAACTTCTGTAGCTTTGCTGCTGTCATCCAATTGGCGTCTTCCACTGGATGTCCTTTCCACTTGACTAAATACTGATAATAAGTTTGGCTCCTGATTTTCTTTGACACTTTCTTCTCCAAAATGGCTTCCACTTCCCCTTTTCCTGCTTTGGGCATCTGCTCTCCCCAATTCACTGTTGGGCTTTCTTCTGCTGTAGCATCCCCTTGTAGTTCTTCTTCTGGTTCTCGGTATAGGTACAAATCTACAATATTGAATATTGGCGATATTCTGATTCCTGTTGGCAATTTAACTTCATATGCACTTGAAGAAAATTTCCTTACAATTTTACATGGCCCTATCTTCTTCAGTTTTAACTTGTTATAAGTTTTAACAGAAAACCTTTCTTTTTCGTAAATATATCATGAATAAGTCACCCACTTGGAATTCCTTTTTCCACCTCCTCATATCTGCTCTCTGCTTGTCTTTGTTACTGCTTTCCTGCAATCTGCTTTTGACATTTTCCTGTAGTTTCTACATAATTAAGTTCACCTTGCTTAAAGTATTTAGCAATTTAAAGTTTCGATTTGCTACTTCTGTCCATTTGAGTGGCTGATTAGTTTCTCTGATTGTTTCAATAATGGGTGCACAAATCTGACTAAAACTTCGAATAAATTTTTGGTAGAAACTTGTAATACCATGGAAGCTTCTTACCCCAAATATACTTCTAGGAGTTGACCAATTCACAATTGCTTGGATTTTCTTCGGATCCCTTTTCAACCCTTCTTTAGAGACCGCATATTCATTTAAAACTTCATTCATCAACCTGATGGTGATTTTATTTATGGCTCGAGAATTTGTGCACATGCGCCATTCACCTCCTTTATTTGGACTGAGTACTGTTGGTACATCACATGGACTAAGGTTTTCTCTGATCAGCCCTTTGTCCATCAACTCTTGCACTTTTCTTCCAACTTCAGCATTTTCCTGCGGTGTTAACCTGTAGGTTTCTTTATTCGGGAAACTGGCTCCAGGAATTAGATCAATGTGGTGACTAATACTCCTGATGGGCGGCAATTCATTTGGAAACTCATCCACAACAAGATCAACAAAATCATTCAATAGATTCCGAATTTATTTAGGTAAATCTTTTAAATTTGTAGAAGTTAAAATTACCTTGGGTCTTCCAACAATAGCAAAATGCATCTCCTTACCCTTCTCAACTTCCTGCAACAGGGTTTTCTCACTCATCAACATAACGCTTTTTCCAGGTGCTTCCTTGTCAGCTTCAGCTTTCAATGGTAGCAGTGTATGCTTGTTCCCATCTTTCTCAAAATTATAAGTGTTTCTTCTACCATCGTGTGTGGCTTTTTGGTCAAACTGCCAGGGCCTACCTAGCAATATGTGACATACATCCATCGACATTATATCACATAAAATAACATCCTTATAAATACCAATTTGAATTTCAACTTTACATTGTTCAGTTACAATAATTTGATAGCCTTTTTAAAGCCACGATACTTATAAGGAGTGGGGTGTACTGTTCTCTCCAACTTCAATTTGTCCACCACTTCTGTAGAAACAAGGTTATCGGTACTACCGCTATCAATTACCAATTTGCAACACTTACCCTTTGACTTACATATAGTTCTGAACAAATTCTTTCTCTGAGCTGGTTCTCTGGCTTCCTTAGCTTCTTTAAGCAATATCCTTTTCAACAACAAGGATTCTCTGGCTTAAGGTGGTTCCTCTTTAGCTGCAGTCTGAGGAATCTCTTCCTTTGTTTTAGCAACATTCACACTGCACTGGGTTGCTGATCTATTGTGAGGATATTCCCATTGCACATGTCCCCATTCACCACATGCAAAGCACCGAACATATCTTCCTCGGCCTCTACCTCTGGGCACAAACCTTCCTTGATCAGAATCTCCTCTTTGTGGTGATCTATTACTCGAACTCTCTGCTTGATTATGGGAGTGTTGAAATCTGGATTTAAATGTTCCCCTTTCTTTTGCCGGACTCTTCCCTTTATTTCTATGATTTTGTTTGTGCAACATATTTTCTTCTACCCTCTAAGCTGCTTGATAGGCATCTTCAATCGTCTTCAGATTTAATAAGCTGATCTCATCCTGTATTTAATATCTCAAACCATTTATATTTCTAGCTACTTTTTCTATGTCATCTTCAATATGACATGCTCTAATACTCAGCTTATAAAATTCTTCAGTATATTCTTTGATAGTCATGCCCTTTTGCATTAAGTTTTGCAATTGTCTAAAAAGATTTAATTGATAATCTTTCGGCATAAACTTACCTTTCAGTTTACTCACCATCTTATCCCACTGCTTGATTTTTAGGTTTCCATTTTCGTTCCCTGGACAACTGCAATTCATCCCACCACAAGGCTGCATGACCTTTCAATCTTGTGGTTGAAAACTTCACATTCTTCTTGTCATCGAATTCTTCATAGTCGAAATATTTGTCTAATGAACTGATCCAGTCCGTTAGTACCTCCACACTAAGATTACCATCGTATAAAGGTACTTCTACCTTCGGTCTACTACTGACTTTTGCAAGCATCTTCATGACTTTGGCTGCCTTGCTTTCTTCCTCCACTTCTTCTTCGGTGGTCTCTTCTTCATCAGCACTAGCAACGCCATCATCTGTCGCCCTCCTCTGAGTAGTTTCTATTGTAGCCACTCTTGTACGCAAGTGCCAAATTTTTTCTAGCAAACCTGCGTTTGCTATAGGTCTTCCTCGACCTATCCCAACTTGGCCTACTCCAGCTCCTCTTCTGGGCAACATTCTCTGCAATGCTCAAGAACAACTCAATAGGCTCTAATACCAAATGATGTAGGAAAAAAAACACAAATCCCACACTTCCAAATTAGTATAGTAAAATATGTAATTTTTTTCTTTGGCCCAAGCTTACGCTTCAAAATGATGTAGCTGATTTATTACGTTATGTGCAGTTCCAAAAAACCTCTCTACTATATGAAATATTATAAATTTGCTTCAGTTCATACAATAATTCATGAATTTTCACAGAACCATTGTGAGTGCATATCAATATAACAAATGTTTAAAAAAAATGGCATTTGGATCAAATGAAATACTCTCAACCTACGGTCATCCTTAACAAACCAAACTTGGACAACATCAAGTCTGTTCACTGCAAACATTATCGGCCTTCCAGGTGTTGATGACCAATATGCATTATTCAACTCGTAGAAGATTTTACTGTATACAGTCAAATATGGAATCCGTTTTTAAACAAACACAAATGCCGCTTTTCGTTTGAGACTGCTGGCTGCACAAACATCCCATAGGAAATATTAACGGAGCAAAAAGTCTCTGCTATGGAATCACAGTTGCTCGTTGAATTACCCAGCCTACGGTTCTACATGCGATCATGGGTCACGACTCTTGTAAATTGTCCACTCCACGGCTCTGTGTGGTCTACGACTTGCAGTCTCCCAAACACAAACTGGCTTGCGTTCTTAACATTCACCTGCTCAAGCTCTATTCACGTGCTGTCGTGGGAATGAGTTCCTTCTACGAAATGCATTGAGAATTTCACCTGAAGTGCGACTTCTACACTTGTTGCAGGCTCACGGATTTCAACTGCGGCTTATCTCGGCTTCGGTAGCTCAGTGCTGTAGTACCGATGCTCTATATTCACCAACACTGTAGCCAAACATCCCACTTGTGGTCTCATACCAGCATGATCGCCCTCCTGCAACTATACAGTCCAACAAACAACATATATACAAACATATATACAAGTTGTAGACTTAAATGAAACATATAATACAAAACACAATTTCATTAATACTGCATGGGCTGAATATTTCATTGATTGCTCCTTTGCATTTGCAATCCTTACACTGGCACTCTTCTCTCTTCCTCCCCTGTCCTTTGCCTCCCTATTTTCCCATTATTTATACTTAAAATATGAAACCGTTCCTCTCAGAATAGGTTTCTTCTAGAGTTTTCTCAACAAATCACTACCTCCCTATTTTCAAGTGCCTATCCCTATGTTGGCTCTATATCCATGTAGGGAAAGAAACCAACTACTAATTTTATTCCTAATTTATTTAAATATAAAAACAAACTAACAATATCTCATAAATAAATAACAATAATTAATAAAATAATCAACCATACTACTCCTAATGTTTATTTTTCTTTGGATTAGCCACAACATGTGACCCAAATATCACATTGCTGGCTAGGTTCTTGATGTTCCTGCATCAAAAAACTAATCAAACAAGTAGCTTTTTGATTGTATAAAGCTGTGATTGTACACATTTTAAAAGGAGGTATTATTACCTTTGAGGAGGCACCTTATGTTTTTCATGATGATAGCATTGTAAGACTAATAAGATGAAAGTACCAAATCTATGTAGGCGATGTGATGAATATGTATATGGTATCCTAGGCCTCTTATGGCTAACCTTGTCTGATTCCTTTTGTCCCCACTCTCAATTCTTTCTATCCTAGATAAGATTGGAGGCTTTGAGATGGATCTATTGGGACACACATTTTATGGCAGCCATTGGTTTGTAGGGGTTATCACACTATGTAATGTTTCCAACCTATCTCTTAAGCACACCTATGTCTTTTCCACATGGTCATGTATCATAAGAGTCTATATGCATCTCCTTGGCCATGGTACATTATAATTCAGATCATATGACATTCTCACAGTTCATAACAAAATTCATGTTTCCTAGGGCACTTTACATATCCCAGTGAATAGGGCTCTCGAGGCCAAAATTCAACAAGGCTCAAAATGATTAGCATGATGTGTTATTGACAACACACATTTAGTTTTTGGAAAAAGGAGATATTTCATGTGCAATTTAGCGTTCAAAGAAGGACATGGGCATAATAATGCATAAGCAAAAGGTGGCAAAGCATATTTACCTTGCATGTGGAATATTTTATGTTACATTTGATGCATGGAGCTTCTTATCACATATGAAATCCTCTTAGAGTCCAAAAGTAGCAAAACATTGGAGTTCAAACACCCATGCAAACAAAAAATGACAATTTTTATCTCACAAGTGGGAATATTGAGGTTGGCCTAGTTGTAACACCTTGGGTCAAAATTGGTCAAACAAGAGAAAATTTTCATCTCCATAATGTATAACATCCTCTCTAAGAAAAATTCCTCTGTTATCATGCAAATAAATTCCTCAAGTAAAATCATGGGACTAGTCAACACACCCTCAAGCTCACATGTGTAAGTAAAAAAGGTGGTCAAAGTAGTCGTTGATTCATGGAAATAAAGTAATTGGGCTACTATTAATCTTTTATAGGTATTTCAAGGCCAAATATATCCACATGTGGGAATATTAGGCCAAATTGTTGCATTTCAAAGCTAAGTTGAGCCCGTTTAGGGGGTGAATTAATCATTTTTTTGTAGAAAGCTATTTTTAATGTAAATGGCTTAGTCTTTAGCCTTGTGGGTCACAAGTCCAAAATATTATTTTGGGAAATGGATCTACTAACTATTATAAGAAAAAATATATATGGATAAACCCTCTACCTAGGTTGTTGTTGGACTGTGAGATCATTATGCCATTTTAATGCAAATTTTAGTTTCTAGTGAAATTTTATGGATACATTATTCTATTATTTTTCTTCTTAGCTTGTTGTAATCGTGATTCATAGAATAAACACATGCATTTTTGGGTTACTGTGAGGCTATTGGGTTGATCCAGTAAGGGACAAGAGTCATGTGGAGGGAGAGATCAAGGTGCTAGACCTCATATCTCCTTTGTCTTTATACAATGCTCGTCAAACCCAATTGTTGGACAAATACTTATTGAGAGTTCCTTCAATGAGGGAGAAATTTCATTTCATGATGTAGTTGACTTAGTGATTGGAGAATTTTCTACAAGACAAATATTTTTTTGTGAGATTTGGAGACTTTTACCACTATTCTAGACTAGATCGGGGTGCGATAGTCATTTATAATCCAATCCTCATCTATAGTCCAATTGCATAGTTCTCAAAGAGGGGGCCATGATCATGATACAATGGTTTGGAAGGTAAAATTGAGGCCAATGTAAGCCTCATCATAGCAACGATTTAATTTTAAAAAATAAACTCTTTTTATTTTCCTTTTTTTTATAAAAAAATTCCTTTTTTTTTTTTTTTTTTCGTAGCTTGTGTCAAATTTTGTCTTTAGAAAGCTAGTATATTCTTGTGAAATTTTTAACTTCTAGTTTATTTTTATTCAATGATATTTCAACATGTATTTTTTCCATTTAAATTACATTTTTCATGGGGGTATTTAGGGTATTTTTGTAGATATGCAAATTATTACAACATAATTTTACATCGGTCCAACAAAATTATTTATACAAAGGGCTTAATCAAGTAAGTATTTGATCACTAATAATTTTTTTTCTATTCCATATTTGGTTCTATAGAACATTTTTAGTTTTTTGGGGTAAAAATAAGCATTATCCAACTTGTAGTTAATGAAATATCTTGTTGGAATTTTGTTGGGTTTTTACCATTGGGGGACTTAAAACCGTGTCATTGCAAGTAGTTTCTAGATTGTCGGAAATTGCATTCTATTTGGAAATTTAAGTTGTTGCTCTATTTCTATTATTATTAATTAGTTTCCCTAGTTTCCCTACCCACAAATCTATTGATCTTGTGGGTGGCCTTAAAGGGAACATTTGCATATCGATTTTCTATTTTTTTCTTATTTTGCAAGTTTGAAAAGTGCAAAACAACAAGATACTTGTCCACTTCCAACCAATCATCCAAGGGTAAAACAACAGATACATATTGTACTTGGTAAGGGTATTCATCACTCACTCTTTTATATTAAACTTAAATAATTAAAGGTTTGAATGAAAATTTTCTTGCTGGCATGTGTTTTTTTTGTAGTTTAATCTCATTTCTAGGTTTGGTTAATTATATAATTAATTCACTCCTTCACCTTAGTCATGAATTCTAAGCAGTGGTCTATTAACCTTAAGTGAAGTTTATTTCATATGTTAGGGAAGCATCTCAAAGCCTTTAGTACGAGTTGAACTTAAAGACGGGATTTGTGCTAAGGTGACAATGGATCCCTATCTTGTGATGTACCAGGTTAATGCCTTGAAAGGACCTTGTTGAGATCACTAAATCAGCCAGTTAATTTTTTTTTGGCATTGTTGCCAGGAATAAGGACATTTGGCCTACTCTTCCAATGACATCATCTTGGTATGTTGGTATTTTTTACATCTTGGTGAGATTATTTTTTATTATTTCCAACTTGCAGGGTTTCACTTGAGGATTCCACTTGAATAAAACATAAAAAAAGTTATAGTACAATAATTTTTTTTCCAAAGCTAATAATTAAGTTATATTGGTGACTCCCCATCTATGGGAATTTTATTATTGGTAAGAAAATTGTTGAGTTTAAGGGACCATCATCCTAATGTATGAAGTATTAGTTTTTTTATCGTTCTATAATTTTAAGATTGGCAAGAATAATTATATAGGACAACATCAAACCAATTTTAAAGTTGGGATCTAGCCTTGCCAGCTTCAGAGAGGGCTCTCTCTGTATAGTTCATCTTTGTTTCCTTAATTGATATTAGGCTAGTTATGATAGTTTTAAATTGTTTGTTTGTTTGTTGTTTGATTGGTTGGTTGGTTGGTTAGGTGATTTTTTTGATTTAATTATTTCCCATTGGGCTATGGAGTAAAATAAAAGATAGATGCTGCATCAATTTTTTAAAGAGTAATCATAGGGAAATATAGTTACAGTCACTGGATCTTTAATTTTAAATGAACTATGAAATGAAGCTTGGGTGATTTCAGTAGTGATTGAAAAACTTACATTCAAGAATTTCTCAATCAGACTTCAGAAGAAAACATAAATATTGCAAACACAACCAGAAATAATGTGTTCAAATAACAAATCTTACTTCTTCACTTTATGTTTTATAATTAGACTAAATTAAAACACAATAAGGAAACACAATGGAAACGAATATCACAAAAGGAAAAACATCACCAGTAACATATTGCACAAGTATCCCATGAATGGTCTTCTTTATTGATGTATCAACAACTCAAAAAGTACAAGGTTCAAAGAGAAAGATTACAATGATCAGAGTCCAACCCTTGATACTTCGAATGCATGAAGTATTTAAACTAATTCTATGAAAGATGTCGTATCAAAACATGCAATCTTCTTATTAATTACAACATAAATATATTAAAAAAACGTGCTCCAAAAAGGTGGAGTCATTTAAAGATTTCTTGACATCTGGAAATTCTGTTTGAGAATAAGTTGTTGCATGTTCTAATCGTTGGTTGTATGATCTAACTGTTGTTATGTAGGCTGTTGTGTTGGCTGTAGCTATTGGTTGTATGTACTGGCTGTAGTTGCACTTCACTCATCTTGGCACTCGCAAAGCTTTTCCCGTCAATCCTCATCATGAAGAAGTATTTTTTTTGCTTTCCTATAGATTTCATCAACCTCCGTGTATCGAGAAAATGTGGGTTTGACCATGAAAATGTGCTTTATCTCATGCTGTATGAAAACATCATTACTCACAACTTCCATGAAAGCTCACCTTGTCATAACACCTTTAATATTTGAAAACTTTGCTATATCTTGTGCAATTTCCTTGAGTTTCGTCACATAATCATCTCTGGCCATTAGTTTGTCATTGATGATGAACAGAGAAGGAAGACCCCTTTTGGTTAATGGCTCAATTCTGTTGAAGAACCTGCTGACTGCAATTTCCAGTCCATTACACTTTTCCTCAAGTTGTTGCACCAAACTTCTTAGTGTAAGGAATTTCTTCACCTCCAGAATTGTTTCAATCCTGTCATGTACTCCCAGATCATCAAGCTCATATCTATTTTTGGCATTCAAAAACTTAATGATCTTTTTAGCTGTATCAGGCATGTCTCCCATATCGTTATTTATATCTGAGATGGCCTTATTAGCCTTCTTAATCAGGTCCTTTTGCTAAAAAATGATCTGGATATATGGCCATATTTCATTCATGGATTTAGTGATGCTGGTCCATATGATTTCTTTGATTTTCCCCAAGGTGCTGCCAGTGGATGATTCCTTTAGACATTTATGTAAACTGTCTATTTGCTTATGATTTCTCTGTGATTCTGTTGAATGAGAAATACCTGTCTTTACCATATGATCCTGTAAAATCTTGTATTGGGCTTGCAATCTTTTTATTTCCTCTGTCTGCAAGGACATGTTCTCCATTGATTTAGCAAGCTGATCTGCAACATCTCCTGTACTAGTTGTTGAAGTTGTTGATGTAGGAATGGCTGTAAGGGGTACAACCTTTAAAGGAACAATTGAAGTTTTGGTAGCCTGCTATTTCTCTTTGACCATCGTTTCCATTTCAACCTCCATCTTTTCAATTGTACAGTCTTCTCCATGATGAGTTTCATTATGTCAGATTTATAGGTCTTTGTCTCTTCAATCTCTTTTGTAAGAGGGTCCTCTGTAGCTGACATCTTCAGCTGCTTCTTCAAGGATGCTATATTTGCATTTTTCTTCTTAATTATATCCTCCACAACCTGCAGATTTGAGGGATCATATCCTATCTTTACAACCAGATCTTCCCAGGATTTTATCCTTGTATCCTTGGACATAGAAGATATCCTTTCCATTTTCATTTGTGACTATATATTTGCTAGGGAGACTTGCAACTTAGACAAATTCATAGCTGTGTTTGTTAAGGTGGAAGAGATCATTTCACCTGTCTGTTTGTGCATTTCCATCTGGTCAATGGGATGAATGTCCTTGATGCTAAATTCGAATGAGCTCTGCTTATAGTCTGCTGCCATCTTGGGTTTTGAAATTTGAGCTTCTAGAAATGCCATGTGCATTTTCCCCTTCTCTGAATCAAAGGCAGATAACAGTCTTCTCTATGAGCTAGAGGTCTACTTATAAAATTAGGTGTAAGTGTTGTTCTTTAGGATTTTATTCACGAGTTTGATCTCTCTGAAAGTACCAAAAATTGTTTTCTCCCTTTCTCCTATAACAACACTAGATGTAGATGTTTGGAGGGCCTATTGCTGATTTAGGATGGAAGTTGAGGTAGTAGGAGAAGTGATGGGCTGTCCTCCCACTGGAGATGATCCTGGAGTATCTAGGATGTTAATTATGGTCTCCTGCTTTGTTTCTTTACCTTGATCAATATCCATGTGTATCTTGGTCCTTTTCATATACTTCATCTTGAATTATTTATTACAAGTATCAGTCACTGAAGGTGACTGATCTTCCCTTTGCCTCTTTCCCGTTGCTTCTTGTTTGTCTTCTTTTCTCTGTTTTTGCTATGGTACAAGAGTTTTTAAACCCGAGGTAGATATAGCTTACTCCTCTGCCTCCTACAAGTTATTCTCTGCCCATTCTACCTGATTTATGAATTGTTCTATGTCTGGCCTTTGTGTATGAATGTAGGGTGTAGACTTATTCTCCACCCTAACTTTAGAAATGACCTCAAATGTATCATAAGACCATGTGAAGCTGGGAGAAAACTTCATTTCTTTCAATCTCTTATCAGCGTCCTCTCCTACTGCCATGTTGTTGCATATGAATGGTCCTATCTCATACTTTATCCTGAACTGTGATTTGTTTTTTGCTAAGACAAAATGCACTTCATCTACATTCAACATTTTTTTGATATATTTCATGACAAAAATCCTCATTGGGAGGAATTTTGGTAGCTTATTGGGAGGCAATTCACACCCATATACTCTCAGCTTTGTATAATTTTGGTATAAATACCAATACGCTGTTTTGGCCTGATCTAAAAGCTGCATTATTCTTTCAATATCTTCACTTATTCTGGGCTTAGCTGTGCCATTTAAAATACTCATAGTTGGATGTAAGGATAGATCAATAAACTGCTTGTAACTGTATTCTTCTTGCTCCTTCATCAGTAAGGTGGTCCAAAAAATGACAGACTGTGGGTGTCCATCTTCATCTATCTTCTTCATAGCAAACTGAAAATTTCTGCCTGAAAATATAAGAAAATGTAGACAATGACAAAAGTATACTTAAATACTCCTTCAGTATGAAATTTTAAAAACTGGTCATGGATGTTATCGGCCATGAATTGGCTAAAATAAAACATGACAGAGGGCTTGGAATTTGTAGACAATATAGTCAAAAAGCCTATAATTTCCTCATCTGTCCATTGGTCAGAGTAGTACCCAAGAAGATATGCTAGGACTGTGGAAATTGTTTTGTTTTCTCAGGAAATAAGGATGAGGGATAGGGAGGATTTTTCTTGGGTAAAGGTGTATTTTTAGTAAAAAACAACTCAAGGGTTGAGGCTCTCTTATCAAAATCTATTTTTTGGTACATGTCTATGAGGGATTCTCAAGAAAATGGGGTAGTGTTTTCTGCTGAAGGTCCCCGCATCATTTGGATGATGGATTGGGCATTGATTGTGAAAAAAACTTCACCAATAGGAGCAATTGCAACTCTCAAGTTAGAAATGTAGCATGCACATCATCTTCTGATGAACTCAGGGGCATTGTGGGTTTTAGGGAAGATGTAGTAGGGTAGGTTGGTGTCCCATAGGAAAATATATCAACACCATCTATTAGCTTTTCCTCTAACCAACAATAAATGTCGAAGAGGTCAAATTCACAAAATGTCTCGGGTATCTTAAAAACCTTATCTGCTAGGCTAACATGATCGAGGTTGATTGGAGGGTGAATCATGGGATTGAAAGGTTCTTGACCTTTCTTCTTGGGCAACATCACTGTTTTTGGTTTCATAATTGATTAACTTAGCTGGTGATGCAGGTTTGCAGAGGGAAATGCCAGAATTGGAGTGAGAAAGACGACAAAACATGAGAAAAACTCTTGGAATTCGTGTGTTTGACTTGTAAAATTATAAAACCTATGGAAAATATGATAACAATAAAGTTTGAAACAGGCGGGAGGGATGAATTTTATAAATTTTCTTATTTTCCTGTTGTCCATGGCGCAGGTCCGTTGATTAACGGTTAAACATATTAAGTATCCAATAGATTTATTTAGGCAGTAGTGAAGCTGATTGGATGGGCAAATGGTGGATGAGGTAGCACGACGTGATAGGAGGAGGGATAACTGTTAGGAAGGTGATTTTATGGTAGCAGAAAATACAACTTTTGGAGGGGGTAGCGTGTGGTAAGTAGCTTTGGTGAGGGGGGTGTGAACTTGCCTGCACCTGCCACATATGCGGTGGGTCCGGTTTCAATACCATTGACTTCAGACCCCCTCGACAATAAAGTTAAGATGGTGCAGGGGGGGGGGGGGGAGGGGGGGGGGCGAAGAAGAATATTAGCCGTCCGATCATAAGATGAAGGTTGGGATGATGGGAAAGGTGTCGGGAGAATAATGGTGATGTGACGGGAATGGAAAGTGGGGTTGGGAAATGAATGGAATATGGGTGGAATGTTACAAATGGATAAAAACTTAGGAAAATGAAAAATGAAAGAATAATTCCCAATCACCTTTCGAATGGATACAAATTTTAAACTTAGGATATAAACAATGTATTCTTTTTCTTTCTCCAATGTACAAAATATCTTCAATCTGAAACTTAGGATAAAGTTTTCATGTCTTTCCCAAAAATCACCTTATCTTTCTCTACCTACCCTTCCTTCTAATCTAACATTTTTTTTTACCTTTTTCTTTTGCAGGGTGCATTTGAACTAGCAAACCCAGATTATCTCTCTTTTTTTATTATAAAAATATATCCTACTTTATCCCTTATTTCACCCATTGATTCAGATTAGACCGTTGAATCAATTTTATTTCTACCTAGCTAATGACTAACCAAGATTAAACTGTTTGGTAAGTCTTTATTCACTAACCTTTAACATAAATTCAAACTTGTTCAATCATGCTTAAACTGTATGAATTGAAAAAACTAACTTATCAGTAGTGGCATTTTGACTTGCAACACTTTTAATGTTATTATTTTGTGGGGTTTTCTTTTTCTTTTCTTTCTTTCTTTTCAACTTTTTCCTTTTTAACAACCCTCTTTTCTTTTTCATTTTTTTTGGAAATCATTTGAATATTGAAAATCATGTACAACATGAAATTGCAACTATAAAATACTCAATCACCTTGAGATCCTATAATTTATAGGACCTAAAAGGTTCTAAGAATAATTTTTCTTTTGATTATTTATTAGTTCCTATGGATTTATCTTGTGTTACATGACATCCACATTTACCCACAAACAATTTTTGTGTTCGTGTCCAAAATTTTAATGGAAATTCGTGGTTAACTTCATATTTCTTGGAATATTTTATGAATTATGTAGTTGATACTAACATTTTATTTGAAGATGACGTGGTGAAAGCCTTCCCATGGTTAATGTAAGGATGTGATGTGTGGAAATGTTACTACGACTTTGAATTTAAGGAGATAAAGTCATTTTCGTAGTCAATGAAAAAATTTCAAAGCTAATGGATTTCAGGTTATGAAGAAGATGTAGATATTTATGTATTTTTTGATATGTAAGGAAGACCACATGAAGATATTAGTGACTTCATTTCAAAATTCAGCGAGCATCCTTCCAATGATCTCATTATGCAAATAAAAAAAGAAAGATGATGCGCTCAGATTCTTGTTGGACTATATTAGAGTACAATATGTTGATGATTCAAATTTATGCAAGAACACAACATAATACACATATAACCATAAATACAAAAAATGTAGTGGAAATAACACTTCATTTCATTAATATCAAAGAACTAAATTTTGTTTACAAACATAATGGAAATAAGCTAGCTAGGGCGCTGGTAGCTTATCTCTTAGAAGAGATGTGGTGGCTACATGCCTTTGAACTGTGTTACAATGAGGCTCGAGGGAATATTTATTATTGAGAAACAATGGAAAACCCTAAACATCCAAAAACCTAACCCTAGGAGATGAAGGGCCAAAACTATGGACCCCATTTGGGTAAATTGGTACATCAACTTCCCAAGGACATGACTTTGGCACACGATCTCCATTTGACTCGTTCAATATCTCGTTAGAAATATCTATCTGAGGAATACAACTTTTGATTGAGAAATATTGGTCTACAACCCATTTTTCTCCCAATTTTCACAAAAAAAAGGTCGTTTATGGCCTCAAAATGGCTCCGGAAGTCCAAGAATCGAAAAACTGCTAAAAACAGTAAACTCTGCTATAATTAAGGAAACTGAAAAAATGAAAGAAACAAATGGTGGGGCCCCAAGTGGAGTAGGCAGGTGGCCACCAATATCCACCTGGATTATTCCTCCCCCTTAGGAAGAAATGGTCCCCGTTGCGTTGAATTCCTCCATGAGATGAGGAAACTTCTGCTGAACTTGGTCCCTGGTGAACCACTTGCCTTGGTGCAGGAGTTGGCTAGATTTGACAACCCGATATAGTTGGATCTTTTTCTGGCGAGTGTTATTGATTTCCATGTTCATGATACAATCTGTTGTGGCCTGTTCCATGCAGTCTGGGTTTAACTCTGTTGGTGTGAGTTGTTCTACAATGTCGGAGGTGTCCAGTAGAGGTGGGAAGTAGGGCCGAAGGTGGTCCACATTGAATACTGGGTGCAAACCAAGGAATGGTGGAATAATAAGCTTGAAGGCATTGTTCCCTACAACCTTGGTGATTGTGTACGACCCATATCAGATTGGGCGAAGCTTGCAGTGTGGTCTAGTGAGGCGTTCCTTCTGCAAATGTAGCCACAATTTGTTGACCACCTAGAATTTGTGTGGCACTCGATGTTGATCATGTCATTGCTTGTACTTATCATTGGCTCTATCCAATATGTCATGAACCTGCTGGCAGATGTGTTGAATGTTCTCAATGAATTTGTTTGCTTTGTTAGCTTCAGATTGGACATGAGCCGAATCAGCTTGAGTAGCCACAAATGACATGGCTACGTTAATGGGACATAGTGGCTGGAACCACAGGCCCACCTGAAAGGGGCTGTGGCCGGTTGAGCTGTGGAGAGTCTGGTTATAACTATGTTGTACATAAGAAAGGCTCTCATCCCATGTGTGTAGATGCTTTGAATTGTACATGCGCAGAATGTGTACAATCATCCTGTTGACAACCTTTTTCCGGCCATCATTTTGGGGATGGAAAGTTGTGGACTTGGTGAGCTTGGTGCCCAACATTGACCAGAGGCTGAACAAAAATGTGCTGAGGAACCTGCTATCCCAATTTGAGATGATAGACTATGGGATCCCAAAGTGCAACCACACTCATTCAAAGAAGAGTTTAGTAGTGGCTTCTGCTATGATATTCTTCTTGTAGGCCGACGTAATGGCCAACTTCGAGAATCTATCGATGACCACAAAAACGCAGTCATTTCCATGCTTAGTAAAAGGAAGGCTGACATGTGATCCATGGAGATGGATTCCAAAGGTCGAATAGGGGTAGGTAGAGGAGTATAAAAGCCTTGCTTCTTGATGGTCTGTTTGGCAGGCGCAAGCAGTACATGATCTGATGTACTCCCCAACATCCTGTTGAAGGTTCAACAAATAGAAATACTTCTGTAGTACTGCCACTGTTTTCTCGACCCCAAAATTCCCAATGACTCGACTGTAGTGTGCTTCCCATATCATATTTTGTACGCTCACTTGAAATAACACAAAGGTGTCCTAGGTGACATAACAATGCATCCTAGAGGTGAAAATTTGGAACTTGCGTACCCTCCAAGAGTGTCTTGTATGTGTGGCCAAATTCTGGATCGCTCTTGTAGAGAAGCGGCCAATCAGAAGTCTCATGCCCACAAGAGTTGAGAATGGTGGTTAGCACCATGATCATGTTGGAAATATGATGCAGAGTGTTGTCCTTGATGGCAACCCATGGAATGAAGATGAAGACATGCGACTGTTGACATGTGTTGTCCTTGATGGCAATCCACCTGATGAAGTTATGCTTGACTTGATGGACTTAGTAAATGATGTAAATCTGATGTGATATGATGTTTGTTGACAATATGATGCTATTATTTTACTATTGAAAAGCAACCCTTGATGAAGATGATGACAACACTTGATTGCTTTGAAATGTTCAAAATGAAAGCTCTGATCATTTTCTCTGGGTGTCTCTGAGAAGGCAATGAAGAAAGGATTTCAGAATGTACTCAGAGAATGATGAAAAAGAGTATGTCTCTTGATATACGCGGATTGGCCTAGGGGAAGTCGCGTATGCACGCGGAAAAGAACGTGCCAAGTCGCGTATGGGCTAAAGCGCTCAAAAAGTGCAAAACCAAGGGTAACCACCATGGTATTGACCCATTGTATTGGGTAATGATCCGCCTAATTGACCCCGTCCAGGTAGTTTTGGGCTCGTGGTATTGTTTTGGCCCATGGTATTGAAAAAGGGGCTCATGGTATTGAAAAAGGATAAACCTATATAAGGAGAAGAAATTCATTGTGCAAATGATGAGTGTGAGAGCAAGATGTCTGAGCTTGAATGAATACTTCTCTCTGAAGTATATCTGAATGGAAAGGGTTACACTTGAATGATAAATCTGATTGTATGATGCACCAATGATGAAGAAGGGGATCTAGATCTGAATTGCTCTTGTATTTGTTAGATCTGATTATGGAAGGCTTAGATCCGTGATGAGGCGAGCATCTAGGCGAACATCTGTCTAAAGCAAAAGGGTAGATCTGAACTGAATATCTGATCTGATGAAGTATGCTGCTCTGTAATGATTGAAGATCTATACGCTACTTCGCCGCGGAGGAAGCGCGTATATACGCGGCTTCAGCGAAGAGAAAACGCGTATGCGCAATAAAATATACACTGAGGTATACGCTGGTTTGTGTGGACGGAAGCGCGTATATACGCGACATCAGTGAAGTAAAAGCGCGTATGCAAACTAGGGTTTGCTGAAGCAAGGGGTATGAAATATCTGATCTGTTCTGCTATCTGATCTGTGTTGATATGTATCTGTTGATGATGTATGTTTGTGCTTAAAAGTATGAAAAGGGTTCGGTCTGGAAATATGATGAATTGTGGCCTGCAAGTTGTGTTCTATTGAAGTGGTTGAATCCAGTGTGAAAATTGATGAAACGTGGTCCAAGGTGGTGCTGAGGGTTGTAGCCTTCAGTCAGGGGGTTGTAGCTCCCTTCCAGGTGAGGCTGGTAAACGAGATCGGGGGGTCGTAGCTCCCTTCCGGGAGAGGCTGGTAAACGAGTCAGGGGGTTGGAGCTCCCTTCCAGGAGAGGCTGGTAAACGAGCGCAGGTGGGTGCCTGCGTGCTGGTCAAGTCTGCGCCAGCACATATGTTGTAAGATGTTTTCTCTATAATAAAATATTTAAGGCTGAGCAACTGCAGCGGTGGTTTTCTCCCGATTTGGGTTTCCACCTAAAAATCTTGGTGTTCATGTGTGATGCTTTGTGTGATGGTTTATTCTGCTATTACTGCACATGTTTACAGTTTATTGAACATTTGATGAATGAATGATTGAATGATCTAAGTGAAGAGTTAATTACATATCTAGATCTCTGTGTATACGCGAGTTTAATAAAGGGTATCCGCGTATATACGCTGGTTTACTGAAGGAAAGTAGCGTATGGGTTTTAAGGAATGAAAAAGTAAAAAGTTTTGAATATGCTGTAAATACTGATTCACCCCCCCCTCTCAGTATTTTTCCCAACAGATCAGTGGTCGGCTGAGGTAGTCTGCAACATTATTGGTGCTGCACTTCTTATACTTGATGTTCAAATGAAATTGTTGGAGGTATGTGGACCAATTGTGATGGCGATAGTTCTCGAACTTCCCTTGTGTCTGTATGAACTACATGGGTTGGTGGTTTGTGTGGATGACCATTTCCTTCCCCAAAATGTAATGCTTCCATTGGCGTCAAGCCTGCACAATGGAATACATTTCTTTGTCATAAGTGGGATACTTGCAAACTGTGTCAGACATTATCTCACTGTGATATGCCACTGGATGCCCCTGTTGAGTAAGAACTTCCCTAGTAGAATAGTCAGAGGCATCTGTCTTGATCTAAAAAGGTTGTTGCAAGTCTGGTAATTTGAGCAGTGGGGCAAAGCAGAGGTGATGTTTCAATTCTACGAATGCCTTCTGTTGAGATTCCGACCAAAATAATTTTTATTTCACTCCTAGGGCCAAGTGATATGAGAGAATCCTAACATGAATCTGTGATAGAAATTAACAAGACCCAGAAAGCTGCGAAGCCATGTTAGAGTGGTTGGGGCTGGCCAATCCCGAATTACTTGGATCTTGGTTGGATCCACATGCACCCCCCGTTCATCAATAATGTATCCTAGATACTGAACTTGGGTCATGCCAAAAGTGCACTTCTCTAAATTGGCACACATCTTGTGTTGCCACAGTGTTTGGAGGACCTATCGGATGTGGTGGAGGTGCTCTTCCCAAGTCTGGCTGAAGATCAGGATTTCATCCAAGTACACGACTACAAATGAGTTGGTGAATGGCCGGAAGATGTCATCCATCAGCCTCATGAATGTTGCGGAAGAATTCGTCAATCTGAAAGGCATGACCAACCATTCGAAAAGACCCTCCTTGACTTTGAAGGCGGTCTTCCACACATCGGAGGGTTCGATTGGTACCTGGTGATCCCTGGACTTCAAGTCAATCTTGCTGAACTTTTTTTCCCCTTTGAGTTGATCCAGAAGGTCATCAATCCATGGGATTGAGTACCTATTCCTGAAAGTGATATTGTTCAGTGCTCGATAGTCAATATAGAGTCTCCAAGTCCCATCCTTCTTCTGCACCAACACGATCGGGCTCCCACAGGGCGATGAACTCGATCGAATGTGACCCTTCTGCAACAGCTCTTGAATCTACCTCTTGATTCTATCGTTCTCCAGAATAGAGCGCCGATAGATCGGTCCATTGGGCAACAACACACCTGGGGTCAGATCGATGGGGTGCTTGACCTGAAAGTGTAGAGGCACCCCTGTGGGTGAGGCGAAGATGTCCCCGTAATCCTCCACGACCTTGTCCATTTTTTGTTGTCGTGTAGAGGAGCCCTGTTTGGAGGTCGTGGCCACAACCTTCTTCTTTCCATGGGGGCAGATCATCAAGAAAACAAATTTCCCAGTTTTGGAAATAAGATTACTGCTTTTTTTTATAGTAACCAAAGAGATAGCCGCAGGCAGTGGTACCTCTAGTATCATGTACAACTTATTGCCCAAAGTATCAATAAAAGTGCAAGGCCGAGACTCATACACAACATGTCACTTCCACAAGTATGGTTGGCCTAATAATACATCACAAACATCAAGAGGATGAATTTCACATAATACGTCATCATGAAAGGCTTGATGCTGTAGGGAAGGTGACACTGCTGGCTGACACAAAGATCCCGTCCTTGGTGAAGCCACTCGATGGTGCACAGTTGTGGGTGTGTTCTAGTTGGCAAGCCCAACAACTTTATGACCTCTTCTGAAATGAGGTTATTTTGGCTCCCAATTTTGACAATGAGTTGTAGCGGGGAACCCTTTACCCACATCTGGGAGTGGAAGAGAATCTCCTCCTCCTCTAGATCTTTCGGTTCCTCCTTCTGGATATTTGCAGTGGAAATGGTGGCATTAGGATCCACATCAATAATATTGTTCCCTTTGTCATTATCCTTCTCAGGTTTTGATTTAGAAGCCCTCATCTCGGCCACCAGTGACTGCTTGGCTCAACACTCACTTGTGTTGTGAGTGGATCTATTATGGAACTCACACCACTTTACCATGTCCTTCTTCGGCTTCACGGTGTTGTTCTTTGTTTGCAGCTTTGGTAGGTTATCTTGAGCTGCCATGCCTTGGATTTGTCCTTTGTTTTGCGATTTGGGGGCATGTTTCCCTTGCTTTTGATTCACAGATCCGAAGTCTTGCTTCTTCTCTTTGAATTTCTGCTTAATCTTGGCAGCTTACGAGTATGCCGTAGCAAGCAAGGAGATTTCAAGAAACTCCATTTCCTCCTGAATGTATCTGTGCAGACAACTGCGATACTTCAACACCAAATGTTTCTCCAAATATTTGATACCAAACTTTGTGCGCAGAGTATGGAATAGATTCGTCAGCTCATGCACATCTTGATCCCTTTGCTGCCGCAACATAGTCCATTGTATGTAATTGTCCTCATAGATCCCCAAGGGATAATATTATTCCTTAATGGTGTCTCGGAAAGAATTCTAAGTGGTTACGACTGAGAGCAAAGAGGGTTCCCCCTCGTCCTTTTTCTCACAGTAGGTTTCCCACCAGTCCTTGACATGGGGGGTAACTTTGAGGAGTGCAAAAATAATATTCTTTTGGTCGGAAAAGTCATGAACCGAGAAATATCCTTGTAATAGATTCAACCATCTATCTACGATGTATGCATCTATTTGGACCTCAAATTTGGGAATACCAAATTTTACTTGTACCTTAAAAGGAGTTGCGCCTCCAAAGTGGCTGCTGGATGAAGATGCATCGCCGGTGGGAAATCGTTGAAGGATCTGGGAAAAGTTATCCATCATCGCTTTCCTTTGTTTCTCGAGGGCCTCCTCGAGAAATATTTTGATAGGAAATCCTGCTCCATCATCTTTCTTTTTTTCCCCCATGGGCGGCTATTGGGGTTTGTAAGGCTGATCTTGCAAAGTTTCAACCAGTTCGAGCCCTAATTCCTTATACCTCGACCTCGTTGGGGACATGAAAAAAAGGATCGAGAAAGAGCAGACCGCTCTGATACCACTGATTCGTATTTATGCAGGAGCACAACAGAATACACATATAACCATAAATACAAAAATGTAGTGGAAATAACACTTCATTTCATTAATATCAAAGAGCTAAAATTTGTTTATAGAGAGAATGGAAATAAACTAGCTAAGGCACTGGTAGCTTATCTCTAAGAAGAGATGTGGTGGCTACAGGCCTCTGAAATATGTTACAATGAGGCTCGAGGGCCTATTTATTACTGAGCAACAATGGAAAACCATAAACATCCAAAAGCCTAACCCTAGGAGATGAAGAGCCAAAACTATGGGCCCCGTTTGGGTAAATTGGTACATCAACTTCCTGAGGATGTAAATTTGGATACGATCTTCGTTTGGCGTGCTCAATACCTCGTTAGAAATATCTATCCGAGGAGTACAACTTTTGAGTGAGAAACATTTGTATATGACCCACGTTTCTCCCAGTTTTCCCAAAAAACATTGTTTAGGGCCTTAAAACGGCTCCAGAAGTTCAGGACCCGAAAAAATGCTAAAAATAGTAAACTATGCTATAATTAAGGAAACTGAAAAAATGAAAGAAAAAAATGGTGGGGCTCGAAGTGGAATAGGTGTGTGGCCACCAATATCCACCTAGATCAGTTGAGCCTTGTGTGCAAAATCTTGAAGACGATCTCCATATAGCTCTCCTTCTCCTACTTCCCATGAACCAATATTGCATGATGCGAAAAAAATGATGGATGTGTGTACTATTTGAAAGTCCTCAAAGATGATCTTGTTAAAGAAAGCATGATTTATTCCCATCCATAATTATGTTGAGACACACAATGGCTCCTTTACCTTGAAAGTCAAAATGAAATTAGTAGTGAATAATCCCATATTATTGAAGATGAAAAAGTTGTTATTGATATGAAAGAATATAACCTTGACCATATGGATGGAGTATATGAAGACACCCTAGTAGGGGGAAGTTACGAATAATTTCCTCATTCTTCCATAAGGAATAAAGAAACAATTGAAGAACAAAAGTATGTGGAAATCCTTGATATTAGGATTATTTAAGAGCCCACCCTTTCTCCTACATATGAGAGAACAAGTTGGACATGTTACACTCCTTTTCAAGCACTTGATATTCATGACACATGTTTCTGTGATATGAATGAGGACTCTCCTATATTTAATGAAGATTGTGGCAGTAAGGAGATAAAGAGTTTTGACACCTTTCTTCATTGTGGAAGAAATAAATGGGATGCAATTTTCTTTTACTTTGATGGAGATACCATTTATGAAATAGAATATGATGGTTTTGATATTGCATATTTATAGTCATATGGATGGCTAGAGACCTTCAGACAATGTGAATTTATTCTATGGATCATGGAAAACCATACCAACTCATAAAGGAAGATTATTTATAGGTGCATAAAGGGGAATTCCACATTCAAGTTACAATGGAAAATTTCCAATCATGGGTACCCTTGATCTGTGAATCTTAGGGTATGAAGGTCCATTCGATAGGAAGGATTTGAATGTTATAATAGTAGATAGGATGTGGTGTTTTCAATTTCTAACCTATCTCATGAGATTTGAACCTCATGCACTAATGAAACCAACTGTAGGTTGTGTGTTTTCATACGTTTTCAACTTTTGTCAATTTTCTTACCATATGTGTTTAAGTGATTATGGGCAGCCATGGAAGGAAATAATATTTCAAGTTTGAATTGTATTTTCAATAAAAAAATCTCTTGCTTACTTATGTGATGAATAACATTGATGATAGGTTTTATGCTTGCAATGAGAAAGATACTTATATCATCCCTATCGACTTGTGGATTAATTAATATTACAATAGTATAGGTGAACCATGGTGTTTATTCAATATTTTTCCACATGATGAGGGTTCCACTATAGATTTTTTCAAATCCATGAAGTACATTTCAACACAATCTTATTGCAAGTTTGATGTTTCACTATTCTAGTTGATGACCAAGCACAAAGGCAAAACCCATGATAATGATAAATTAATTCCTTGGTTACAATGGTATATGATTTTGCTTGACATGTTTTCCTTCTTTGATTAGATTAGGATAAGATGAATAAGATCATTAACATGAGTATTAGATCACTTTAAATGCTTTAATTTCATTGCAATTTCCTTTCTTAGGCATAGTTTGCGTGCTTTTATTTCATTGAATGTTTCTATTTCCATTTCCTAGAATAGATATGAATTTCCATTTTGATTTAATTATATCAGGAAGGGATAAGAACTCATGTCCTATTCCCTCCCTATAATTTAATTCCAATTCTCGTGAGAGTGTTTCATACATGCATGTGAAGATATTTAAGTGTTCTCACATTCTCTCGAGAAGAGCATGTATCCTACAATTGGAGCTAATTGTTTCCACTTGGGAGGTAGCCTATGTTTTTCATGATAACACCATTAGAAGACCAACTAAATGAAAGTCCCAAAGCTTTGTTAGCTATTAGATTATTATTTATATGGTATCATAGGCATTTTATGGTTGGTCATGCCTGATCCCTTTAATCCTAATTACCCACCCATGTGGGTAACCCTTAAAGAGGAAAAAATTCTCTTGATGTTTTAGTGTGCCAACCAACATCCCTATCATAACCCATAGATAGATAGACTAAATTTCCTCTCATCCATGCTCCGATTAGTTATTTCTTAATATAGCCTACTCATTTGATGAAGGTGGGTTATAAAATATGGGGTAAATCAACCATTTTTTTATTTAATTGCTTTTATCTAATTTTAAGGGAATTCTAGTATGGATCACATGTTGAATTGGATGATAGGATGCTTTTGATTCTACACTTGTTCCCTTTATTCACCTTGGTGGTTATCACTTTCCCCTAGTCCAATGTGACCTTCCTTGAGGCCTTTATTTCAATATCTAGGAGGGGCACTAATAAGAGGCTCTGGTTGTTGTTGCATATCCATTGTAATCATACTCAATACCTTCCATATTCTCCATGTATCCACATCCCATCTTTAGGTTGATTTGTATCAATCACTAGTATTGGTTTCGGTTGATGCAATAGAAAGAAAAAAAAAAAAACAAGCGACAATGATGATTGAAAAATATTTATAGGGATAAATTAAAGTGCATGGAAAAATCCTATATTGAGCTCTACCCCCTTCATTAGATCTCACTCAATTCCTAGCTGATGTATGAGATATTTAAATGAGATAGAATTTGAATATTCTAGCTCTAATGAGAAAGGAAAAAATTCATATTTAAGGGGTAAATGATGAATTAATTAAATCTTGTAACGAAAGATATAAATATGTAAAAGAGGGAAAATTAATGATGAAAAAAGCACACAAGAGAGACGGTTAAAATAGGTCAAGGAAATGAGTAACTCAAGCTCCACTATTGCTTCCTCTTCACATCGTAACGCTCAAGGATTATGGAATTTCATAACTGGTACAAGGTTATGGCATCCTCTATGAAGTAAACCCCACTCCATGCCACTAATAATTTGCACCATATTGGTTGATGGGTCAACCTAGGAATTGCTCCTCCCCTTGGGGTTGGAAGCACCTAATATGGATTTGAGATGAACCTACCATACCTAAGGTAACTTGTTTACAAGTCATAAACTAGAAAAACATTTGAATATAATGCTTCCGTGAAGTGTTTTGATGTTTTTTTCATTAGAAATGGTATACTATGATACTCTTATGGTTTTGCATGTATACTGTTATCTCACTTGATTTTGTGAGCATGTCTTAGATATTTGATCCCAAGTACAAGTGCCATCCATTGAGGGATTTTATGGTGCTTCTCCAACACTTTAGAGAGGAGGTATACCCCACTTTGTAGCAGACCCAAGCCCCTCAAATCATATTAGGGTGATGGAGTGAAAATAGACCCAAACTTCAAGGTTTATTATGCAGATGGTTTTATAAAATTTTATCTTTATTCTGTCACCTTAAAGCATGTTTATGATACTGCCATCAACTTATGCTCTTAATGGATTTCCAATTATATATATTTCATCACATCATGAGTTCTAGCCGTAAATTTATTCCCATTTGAATATATACCCATTAAGGGCCACATCAACATCTGTATAGGCCAAGTGGCTGACACATGGAAACCCTTAGCCACGTGTCACTCCCACACTATTCCATGTTTGCTGATAGTTTATCATACCAAAGTGTTGATATACTATAATTTCTATAAAATTTGCATTTTCAATCACTTTTTTGTTCCAATACCCCAATCTACTATCATGATATTCTAATATCCTAATATGCCAATATGAGAGGATATATTGATATCCTAATATTTCAATATGATGGTATATTAAGATATCCCGATATCTAAATATCCTAATATGTTGATATGAACACTAAACATGCCATTTAATTATTTGACAACCAATCATGATTTGACACGTCACAGACACCAATGTGTCCACTGACATGTGGCACCTATTTCGGTACCTTTTGTGGTCTCAAAATGTCATATCTGGTTAGCACTTGTCCTCGAGCTAGCACTAATGTGTCATCATTTATGATGTCATGTTGACATCATTCTTAAATATTTTTGGCACTACAATATTAGGGGTCGTTAATTAACACGCTAAGAAATAGAAGCATTATCATCAAGTGTCATTTCATTGACTAGAGCTGTTCCATACTAGATTTTCCCCTACAAGAGTTTATTCATTCTTCTAGTGCCCTATTATTTTGATAAGCTCCTTATCCACTCGCTCTAGGTCACAACCCTCATGTTTTCCATGTGAACAGGGGCTACGACTAAGGCTTTACAATCCCCAAATTTCCAAAGAATGATATGCTAAGGAATTCCATCCCAATGAATCCTTTTAGATCAAAGAAAAAGGATCAAACTCCAAATTCCCTCTTGTCAATGGATTATCTATAGAGATAATTCTCAACTTCTTCAGAAGGGTGAATAAATTTTTTTTATAGGGCCTTGATTTGCATATAATACTCCTAATGACATATATTTATTCACGAGGCAACAAAATCAACAAAAAGCCTCTAGTTTACAATACATTACCATGTATTCCTTCACAGAATTCAAAGATGCATCTATACTTATTATGCTATTTTTGAGATCTCTAAACCTCTCATTCTCTCTAAGAAAATCTCCCCAGTGGTCAAAAAACTATGCCATTGTACATTATGGCTATTTTAAATCATTAGCTAGCCTCAAACAAATCCAAAGTTCTTTGGAAAAATCTTTCATGTTATCAAAGAATGTTTTGAGAAGACTCTTTCCCTTAAAATCAAGGCTTTTGTTAATGCCTATAAAATCCACACAATTCACAAGACCCTATGATTAATTTAGCATGCTTAGAGATTCTCTACTCTATCCAATAAAAAACCATGGACATTAACCATGAATAGGAATAGAAGTCTCTCAGTCCCATGCTTAATGAGAAATTTATTTTCTATCTGTGACATGAAAGGCATAACCCAAAAGTAAATTAAATATTGATTATGGGGCATTATGATTATTATGCAAACATTTTGGCCAGATATGCTGCTTCACATCATAAATAGAAGTCATATACACCATATTCCCATTATGCAAACAAGCACATAAACACAATAAATTTCAATAATTATTATTTCTTTCTCATTAACATGACTTATGTTACAGAGGTGAAGTCTACGAGGGTACTTATATAATAAATATCACATGATATCTACAATTAATGAATGGTGAGCCACGTTCCACCCCATGATAGACTCAATTTCTCTACAATATTTCATGTAGCTGGCCACCCTTGAGCCAAACGAGGAAGCAATGGGGGAAGTTATAGTTAGAATTATAGGGCGGAGAATGGCCCTTCATTGAGGGAAGAAATGAAGGGACATTATCCTTCATCAAATATAATCATTAGTTCACTTAATATCACATGAAGCCCAAAGTTATTCCTAATTGATATGGTTGATTTCTCAATTTCCATACATTACAATCACCTTATGTGAAACGTATTCTAGGATATTGGTGGTGTAAGGATGAATTCCACTCTCTTTCACCCACTTAAATGTTATTATGGGGTATTTTATCATGTAGATCTAGGACTTGGTCTCATTACCAATGTGGTCACAATGTAGGTTGCACAACATAAGTAGAGTCCTTCACTTAGCCAAGAGTTCCCCGATGCTTCTCTCAGGTGCTTAGGTGCATTAATTTCAACATTTTTCTATGTATATGTAAATTCTATGACCACACAACTTGAAAGTATCCATTCACTTAGTTAAGAGTCCTATGGTGCCTCCTCCTAGCATCATCATGCATAGCATAGAAAATTTTCAAAACCCGTTCTTCCCTCTGGCTTAGGCTAAGTCTCACCCCTTGACATTTCTTGCATAATTTAGGCAAACAAGAACCATGCACACAATTTTATTCTATTTCACACGAGAGTTTCTTCTTATCTTTGTGCTCTACTCTTCCCTACCCTTATACACAAGTTCCTACCCCTTTTCCACTATAGTCTTCCTCCTTTTTGGGTTTTTTCACTGATATACTTTTCTCTTATCAGGGATATCCATCAGAGTCAAGTTGGAATATTCTTGTTAGCCCTTGGAAATTTTCTAGTGTTTTACTGCACATACCTCAGAGCAATCCCGATACTAGTTTCCGCTCCTCTCATAACTACGAGAATTATTGTTGCACCTTCACATTAGATATTTTCTTGGGAAAATTTTGAAATCCTGATCCTTATGAACATTTGGCTCAACCAAATAATTAATTGGACATTATTAATTCTCAAAATCACCCTTATCTATCATCCCTCCTCATCATGGCTTCACATGGTTCGTATCATATCAAGGCTTCACCTTTTCATCACCTGATATTATATTGTAATTACAATATTCTAGGTCTTTTCATTCCATTTGCATTTACATACGGATATAGGGATCAATAATATGAATAATTATAGTTACAATGTGAATGGGGGTTAAGTTTTGGGGATATTACAATCCCCTACCTCTTAAGGGACCATGGTTGTCAGTGTTCACACCCTTTCAGGTGTCATCTTCATGGGAATTTCAATATTTCAAGTGTTTTTTTTGCATTGTAGCACTGTGTATAATTCTTTCATTTAGCTACACTAGATTCCTTGATGTGTCCTCATCTACATTCACGACATGGTACCTCTCATTTGTGTTGGAAAATTCAAAGTGGTAGCTTATTATATCAATTTTCCTTAACCTTAATATTTGCTTATGAACTTAGTTAATCTTCTTCTGTTCTTTAGTTATATATTTTCATCCAAAAAATTTCAAGAACAAAACAATAAAAAAATAGGACAGAAGAATTTGGCTCTCAGCCAGGGAAAAACCCAAAAAACTCTTATCTTCTTATAGAATTTGCTTCAAATGAGATAAAAAATACCCAAACCCTATACCAAGTCCTCATCCAAGTACCAAGTTAACCCTCCAACACGTTATTATGTGATTATGCACCAACTAGCTTCAACCTGCCAACTTCAATAATGCAACTTGATATGCAGTTTTCGTCCTGCAACTTTGACCCTTGTTGGTGCTGCAGAAAACCTATTTCAACTTCCTCTTGAGACCTTCCTAGAGCAAGAAAACTCCTCTCAAGGTCAACACAAGTATTCTTTCTCCCAACAACAAGATACTACACTTCATCTTATTACAACACAGTCCTACAATTTACCCCTTCTTGAAATATGCAAAAACCCTAGTCCTTCACACATGTGAGAGAGATCGAACCAAAAAACAAGATTTTCATCCTTCCTTTTTTCTTCTAGATCTTCAATCCCTTCTTCTTCTACTTCCCAGCTATATATCAAACTTCCTTCTCGAGATAGAACTTATGAGTGAGTAGATTCCAAAAGAGATTGAACTTATCCTTTATACAACCTTTCTAAGCGGTCGAATTCCCTTTGAAGCTACCAGGGCTGACTTGTATTTTTGAAGTTTCCAGGAATTTCTAGACTCAAAATATTTTTTTTTCCAATTACATTTTTCTAGTAGGGGTCTTATAAACATGATGTTGAATCCTTTAACTCATGAAAATAAATCATAAGACCTAACAAACCATAGAAGCATGAAGAACATTATTTTACCTAGAAGACCATCAATAATGAGCATGAAACCCATGCTTTAAAAATAATAACTTTTTCTTTTATTATTATTTTTGTTACATAGGATACATAATTAAATGAGTACAACAATTATGAAGACCGAAAATAGTTACATTTTCAACACTCCCTATTAACTAGGCAGGTATTCATAATTGTACAAATAGTACAACATAATTCTCAAACTAAAGAGCTCTCATAAGAAGAGTTGGATTGATAAGGCAAACTATAATTATCATCATTATAACCAACACTTTCTTTGAAGCCTATCTAGACACACTCTACTTCATTCAAGAGAATTATGGGGGAGGATTTATGTGTGATACCACACCACCACTACAAGTCACATACCCCATCCAAATGTCTACAAGGTGTCCTTTTAGGACTATTCTTATCTTGGATCTCCAATATTGAGCCCTCAAAGAATATCAATCCTCCCCTGAAAATCTTCTTTTGGATATGTGTCCTATCCTTAAAGAGTGTCGGTCCCTTACCTTTCTTGGATGGTATATCCTCAAGAAAACCACACATGCTTATCCAATATTCCACCATTCTCTCTTCATCATGTTATAGGTCAATTTGGGCATCATCCCCCATGATCTGGTCAAACTCGACATCATCCCCAGGACCAATGAAATAGAGTCTATCATCCCCTTACATTTCAGTTGCTACATGCCCTAAGACAAGAACATTTCATTCATGGCTTCTATTGTGAGATTTACAAGGTTTTAAGTATATGTTATATCACTTAATGAATCACCAACACAGTCTCTAAAGGGACTATCTGCATTGCAGTGCCAAATCCTCCATTCAAGGGTGCATTGCAGTGCACTTCCCGACACTCAAGGGCACGTTGGTCACCTGGGAGCAGAATTCTCATTGTTCCGGGAATCTCCACATGGCGAGTGCCTTAGAGAAGAGTCCATACGTGTCAAACTTTGAATCCAAGTGTCCATCTAACACCTCTGAACTTGGGAACATGTCTTTCCTATTATTAGAAAGTCATTCATTGAGAAACTACAATCAGTTTCCCTATAATTTGAGCACTCATTCTAGTGCTAGAAAAGGAAGAATTTTGGTAAAGTTATGCTGTTGGATTCTCATATGATAAGAGAGTGAAAGTACTGATATGCTGTTGGTATGATGTTGGATGTGATGAGGCTAGAATGAAGCTAGATCAGGCTAACAACAAATTGATCCATTGGTTGTAACCTACCCCTTCTACTCTTTACTAAAGATTGCTGTTCATTTTCCCATACAAATGTCTCTATTTCTTATGCAATGTATTCTTGAATTATGTATGTATTTCATATCTAATCAATTTGATTGAGTAAGATAAATAGATATCTGTATATTGCATGTTGTTTGCTATTCTCTGTTTGTGTTTGCAGGAATCGATCTGGCGATTTGAGTTGAATTGAGAGCAACGACAACAACGACAGAAGGAGAAGGAGAAGCGATTGAATCACAAGTAGGCTCCTCTACCATTCTGTATATCTTCTTGTTTAGAGAAATTGATAGTAATTCTTTCCTTTATTTTTCTAAGTAACTAGCACCACACTTAGGGAATTTGGTTTATCCGTAGATCACAAGTCCGCATAACAAATTGGCGACTCTACTAGGGAGTATCCTATCATTCTTGGTGTTTTTACCTATGTTTATCCTCATCAATAGCATCTAATTTTAGTTATTAGACATTTGAATGAAAAAATTTCATTATAAGTGTGTTCTATTGCTTGGTTTTTCAATCCTTGTTGTGCCCAACGCACTGTTGGTCAAGACATAGTACACTACAGTGCACTGTCTCTCGCTCAGGGGTGCTCTGCAACACATTGTCTCCCCTTAGAGACTACGTTGGCCCATCAACCAACCAAATTTCATCTAATTTTTCATTTCTATCATTCTCAGCCACTTGTTTGCTGTATTCTCAAGACCAGTAAACTTTCCTATTATTCCTCCTTTGAAAAGTAATTTTGTTCAATGTCTCTTTAGTGCTTTTCTTTATCATTGGAAAATAAAATTCAAAGTATTTCATTTCTGCATTAGATCAATTTTTTTTCGAAAAGGAAATTTTTGTTTCATTCCTCGTTTCCTGTAGGAAAATTGTAGTTCCATTCTTCATTTTCCTAAAAGATAAATTGTTTTTTCATTCCTCGTTTCTCAAAGAAGAAAACGATTTTTTTTATTGATTGATGCATATAGTTTCCTTTCTTACATTCACATTAAGGGAGTTGAAAAGAAAAACATGCATGTGCATATAGTGGATTGTGTGTGTTGCATAGGAACAAGTTAGGAAAACTGCATTTTAGTTTGTGCTCTTTGTTGTTTTCTCTAAAACTGATTGCTCTTTCCCTTAGTAGCTAGGATTTTCATTGAAAAAGCTAAATTGAAAAGTTTTCTTATCATTTAGTTTGCATTTTTAGGAATTTCCATCACATCATGCGGTGAACCTAAAAGACAAACTTTTAAACAAGATCAACATAAAATTTACATCAATTTACCTAAGAAAGCATTGAAGCATTAATGATAACATTTAGAAGGTCTAGGCTAGAGACGTGTTCTGACGTCATTAAACATATCAGCTATTGCTAACTTGTCTGCAATACATTCTGAGTGCAATACCTCACTCCACGTATGTAAGTATATTAGATCTCATCCACGTACCTTCGGGTATATAGGGAGGTGTTCTAGTATGAAAAGTATAAGGGGGTGCTCTCACTGTGCGGTTTCGAATTAGAGATCGCTAATACGGACTTGGGTCTCCACGTATCTTCGGGTATATTTGGGAGGACAAATTTAGGTTGCTATCCATCCATAGGTAACCGATTCAGCCGCCTTGTAACTTGTGATACACCAAACACATCATTCGTGGAGATTTCCTGCCCGTACTTCTTGGTTCACTAGGAGGTATTCTGCAGTTCACAATTATTTAGTAAACCTTTTGCCTAGAATTACCCTTTTATTTTGTTTATTTATTTTTGGTCATAAAATAAATCAGTCATTGTGGAAGAAGAACATCCCTTTCCCCGTCGTTCATGTAGAATAGCACTTAAACCGCCTTTACCACCGAAAGCCATTTTTGGTCGGCAAAGGCAACATCGTTCTACCGAAACTAGTACTATCAAGACCTCTGGTGCGACATCATCCTCACATATACCAAAGTTATCTCGAGTTGTTTCTACATATCCCGGTTCATCCACTATTGTCGAGATAAAGTCTTCATAGCTACCTATGGTCACGATCCATCCAATAGTGAGACCATACCTCTCGAACCTGACGTTGTTCAATCGGATGTTGATCCGGATCTTATTGTTCTTTTACCATAACATCAGAATCCTGAAGTCGAACTACCAAAAGTTGTTCCTATATTAGTCACCCCACAATATATTGTAGCCATTGAGTCTCCCATATTGTGCAGTCAACCATCTGAAATATACTTGGGCCTGACGGTGAAATCCTTCCACTTGGTTTGATTTCTATTGAAGAAATACCGCAAGACAAAACACCTTCGACTCCAACTCATTTTGGATCGGAGATTTATCTTTACGAGACTTTTCCTCAATCAAATCACACTGGTTTCTTTGATCCTGTGTCTATTCGAGTTCCTGTAGATCATGTAGGGTATACATTGGGTCGTATGACCATGGCCGAGACAACATCTTCGGCTGTACCATATATTCTGATTGCAACAACACCTGCTCTTAGTACCCCGTCGATGTTCACCACATCACTAGAGTCACATTTATATTGTGGCCCTTCCATCCCATCTAGTTACCAATCTTTATCTGGAACCTTCTCTGGTCATTAGGGGAATTTTGAGGTCTAAAATGGGCCTCCTAAGGAAATAATAAAATAATAGCTAAACCAATAAAATAATATTTATGAATTTTCAATTCACTTTTTGCACCACTGTTACACAGCAATTTGTCACCGTCCCTGCAATCCCCCGTCCCGCACATTGGAGGGCTTATTCCATGACCTGTGAGCAGTGACATGACCTGAAACCACTTTCATGGCATCCCCCTGGACAAGGAAATTCATTCCCCTAAAGACAATTCCTTGTGAAAAACCCTAAAAATAGCCTTTTTTGCCTTGGCGCGACTATCTAGTTCAGCCCTCGCGCCAATGAGGGAAATCCTCCAAAGAGGGCGCGCCAGCTGGCGCACTGTCTCAGTGTTGTACCTGCGCCAGGCTTATTAAGGAGTGTTTTTAAAAACTAAATGGCAGAAGATTGACTCCAACCAATTCCTGAACTGGTCTCTAAATTGAGTTGGGAGGTTTGGCTCCGGATCTCCATGTAGAGGAAGTGGCTTTCCACCTTTCATGGAAGCTTCCTTGAGGATAGGGCCAATCCCATGATTATAGGGATCCCAACTCCCCTTCCACCATCTATATAAGCTTGCCATTTTCCTTTGCAAGCTAGTCTCCAAGAGCCTTCATAGCCTAAAGAATGCTTCAAGAGCCTTGATAGTCCTCATAGAGCCAAATCAGTAGCAAGGAGATTATTGTCAAGACAACCGAAGAGAGAGGCTTGTCCCATTCCCGACGAGCTTTACCGAGACGTATTCCGCTGTCGACCCGCTGAAGGAAGATTCAGCGTCAGAGCCAGGTTGTATCTTTCTTTGTATTAATTAATGATAAGCGACTTTGGTTATGGTTCCACTCGTATTGTTAATTGTGATCATGGGTTGTGTCTTCTATGACTGATACATAATTGCATATATTGGGTTTTACGCTTGTGTGTTCGTTGTGTTTCTTGTATGTGCAGGTGTTTGATCGCGACAAGCGGGAGAATTGTGATCTGCCGGAGCAAGGAAACGGGGGCGCTATCTTCTCCGCAAACGACAACAGCGTTGGACTTAAGGTAGGCCTTTCTCGCAATTTGGTCTATTGTAATTAGGAAATTGCGCCTTAGCGTGACACGATTGTTGCTAGACCCGATCTGGGCTAGTAGGGATCGCCTCTATCCGCAGAGGGGATTTACCTCTACAACAACCACAATCCATGTAACCATAGTTAAATTCAATTCAAAATTTGTACCAAAATAAAATTAATAAAAAAATTGTATTGATGTGACTATAAATAAGAATGAGTTTTTCAAGAAAAAGTCATTATCATTAAAATAAAATATGAATGAAAATTTATAAATTCTTAATTATATTATATGCTATTAAGTAAGATTTATATTATTTAAATTGTACAATAACATGTAATTAATATACTATATAAATATAATATAATATAATAAATGTATAGGGATATGCATTGTTTCTTTCAAGAAATATGAAATGACAATAATATATTTTTTTTCAAAAAGTGTGAAATGACTTTTATTATGAGTACTTTAATTTGACTTTAAAATTACTTAGAGCACTACCATGGTTAACCATGAGTTTTTATCCACTATTGAGAATGTGACAAGTAAGTACCTTTAACTCAAGAAATTCCATCTCAAACATTAGGGATGATGTCACCCCCTAAAATGTGATTGGTTCTCATAAAGTGAATTTTGATTACACATTTTCCTTAGGAGGCCCATTTTAGACCTCAAAATTCCACATCCTCAAATCCATGGACTTCACCAATGCCATCATCTGGTATTCTATCTAGTACAACTCTAATGAGTACTGAACAACTTGATCCTTTATATACAACTTCAGTGCAATATCAAGCTGGTCCATCTGGGTATATTCCATCCAGTACAATCTCAACTGGACTCCTGACATTTGGAGAATAATATATTCCATCCTATTATAATCTTCATGCTGGGGGGAAACCTATATTCACCCATTTTGATAGTACTCCATCGTTATTTGGTTATCATAATGTCGAAATTACTATTTGTCAGTGGCAGCCCACTCTACCCATCCAACCAGAAACGGTTGTGCAATCATATCAACCGGTTCAACCTGTTGCACCCACATCTACTCCACTTGTTAATACATCCTTACCCCTATTACAAGCTCAAAGTTTTGTACCTCAATCGTCTCAGGCAGGTCCTTCGACCCAATACCCTCAAGTATTGGGCCCTCAGACTCCAACTCCTTCGGCTGGTTTACAACAATATCATGTATCTGGAATTATTTATTCACAAGATGGGTTATCATATTATGAGATTTCATAGCCACAATCGGGTTTTACCTTTTCAAAACCGAACCCGAGCTATTCAAGTTTGGGTTATAATCTTGGTGGACAGACACCTTGGTAGCCAGAAGCGCAAATGCAACAACCCTTATTTCAACAAGTAGCGTACCTAAGTTTTGTTCAACATAATCCTTAATCCTTTTCTTATAAAAAAAACCCTATCTGGGTTACCAACAACAAATTCCTTATGCTGGTGCTCAAATGCCTATTGCCCAAGCAATTCCATCATACCCTGGCTATGCTCAACCCGACTTAAATCGACAGTTTCCCTTTGTTGCAACTTTTGAATTACCTGATTCAAACCGGCTTATAAACAATCCAATCAGTTATGCTCCTTGGTGGATGGTGATACCACATAAATTACCCTCGGATATTCCTAAGTTCAATGGAAACCCCGGGGAAGACCCATCGACGCATGTTATGACTTATCATTTGTGGTGTTCATCTAAATCCTTTAATGATAACTCCGTTCGACTACATATTTTCTAGCGTACACTCACTGGTCCGTCCGTGAAGTGGCACATTGAGTTACCACGAGCTTCATTTGATAATTTCACTACCTTTCTGATCCACTTCCAGTTACCCATACGATATGAAAATGGAACAAAACTCTTGACTAATTTTAAACAGACTAATGCTACTCACATTTATGATCATATTCATGAGTGGCGTCGTCGTTGTAGAATGGTCAAGACATTTATTCTTGATCAGATCCTTGCTGAGTGGTATATTAAGTCCTTGTTACCATCTATAACTGAGGATGTGGCTAAGGGAGGTGTCGTCACTAAAGAGAAGGTTAGTGCTCATGCCCAGTACTTAGATTTAATTTATACTAAGTTTGGCACACTCTATGAGAAAATTCCCAACGCGTCGTGATATAATTTTACTGTTCCTCCATCTAATGACTCTCATGCAGATGATGGTATGATCGGTTTGCAAGCACACATCACTCTACTGCATCTGATCCTACACCTTCTTCCAAAATTCATGCCGTGTAATCTGACAAAGGCAAAAGTGACAAGCAACCCGAAAGTAAGAAAAAGGGGGAATAAAAGAAAAAACAAACTTCAACCTCGCAGGAACGATCATCTGATCAAAAAACTGGAAATCGGAAACCTCGTTACCCTTGCATAGTATTTAATGAGGAGCACTTTTTTCGAGAATTTCCTCACCGCACCGAAGTCTCCAAATTGATTAAGACCTCTCATGCATCTGCTGTGTTGATAGATCCATTTCTGAATCCAAAGACAAATATGGTTGCTACAGATCCAACTTCTAGTTCCCAAGTGATTATGATATCTGTTACGAAGCCAACAAATGATGTTTTGGTGTCAAAGAGTAATAAATATTACAGTAGTTAGGCTATTGATCAACCTACTACCTCGACCACGAATCTGTCTACGGAATCTATTCCGTCAACTTCTATTCCTGAGTCAACAATAAAGTCACCGAAGGGAGTCATCCATAAATCAACATTCAATCCTCGAGCCCGAGCTGCTCAAAATTATAATATAGTTGAAGATTTGGCTCAATCCCCTTCAGCTATGTCGACGCTTGAGGTACTCCAAAATTATCCCTCCAAGAAGCAGGCTTTGTTGTCGGCAATTGGTGGAATCGATCCGACAGATTCCAATCTTGTAGTCTTTAATAATACGGGCTATGTGCCGAAATTACCAGTAGAATTGGCATTCTACATCTAAGTAAATGTTCTCAATAACCTCGTTCATCGTACTATTATTGATGAGGGAGAATCTACCTACATTATGTATCTAAACTACTGGAAGTCACTTGGCTCACCATGCCTATCTCAATTGCCTACGATGTTGAACGATTTTGACGGACGTACATATAAGCCTTGCGATATCATCAATAACCTACATGTTGAACTAGGGGGAAAACAATAAATGTTGAAGTTGAGGTCGTTGACGGACCCCTTTATTACAACATTTTACTCGGAAGGCCATGGGTATATGTTATGACTGCAATTGTCTCTACATATTTTAAAATGATCGCCTTTCCTCATAAAGGTGTTATTATAGTCATCAATCAACTCTCCTTCTTTGCCTCTAGTTCCCAGGTAACTAGAAGCGTTCCGTTAGTTCACACACACCAACTAGCACTTCAGAACATTGTTGTAGGACTCTTAAAGGATTCTTCCCTAATGGGAACCTTTGCATTACCGCCGCCTGCGATGGTGGCAGAAATTGCAAACATAGAGACCTGCTACATGATATATTCCACTCCATATGGCTTAAGGAAGATTATGGGTGATTCCGAAGTTGTTACGTTGGATGAATTTCTCCCGCCCAGCCCAATTGAGTTGGCATAACAATCAATCTATATAGCTTGGGGTGGTGAATCTAAAATCATCGTCGCCGGTCGTTTGGGTCGATCGTTCATTAGATTTCGGTACTCCATCTGATCCTTTTTCATCTTCTTTCTTCACTTATGAGAGCATTGTGGAATCGATGATGCCAGAAGGAGAACCATGGGAAGATCATCATCATTGTTCCCATCTTCAGGATTACGAAGAAGATAATATTATTGAAATATATCACCCATCGATCAAAACATTTTTTTCGAATTCTTTTCCCATTAATGCAATCGAATCCAAGTGAAATTTATCAAATATTGAAGAAACCATTTCTATCAATATTTCAACCAAACCCGTCATTGTAGAAAACATTCATGTCGGCGTGTCTTTTTCTCCATTAGAACTCGAAACTTATCGCTCTCTCTTTCATGAATTCCGTGATATATTTGCTTGGTCTTACAAGGAAATGCCATGCATAGATACTAGTATGGTTGAACAAACCATTAAAATGAACCTTGATGTCAAACCGGTACGTCAATGCCTTCGTCCTATTCATTCGAAGAAGGCTACTGCCATTAAAGCATAAATTTTTTTGCGAGCTGGTTTCATTTACCCTGTTCCGCTAATTGATTGGGTTTCCAACATTGCTCCTGTTATGAATAAAAAAGGGACAATTAGAGTGTGCTTCGATTACTAGGATTTCAATCTTGCTTGTCCAAAAGATAACTATCCTACTCCCTTTATCGACCAAATTATTGACGATTGTGTTTGATGTGAAATATTTTCATTCATGGATGGATTTTCCGGTTACAATAAAATCAATATGCACCTAGAGGACTAATATAAGACATCATTCATCTGTCCCTGGGGTACATTCGCTTATCGGAAACTCCCATTTGGTTTAAAGAACACTGAGGCAACATTTTAGAGAGCAATGGATTATGCTTTCAATAACATCAAACACATTGTTCAACCTTATATAGATGATTTACCTGCGCATTCACGAAACCGGACAGATCACCTGATGCATTTGAGAGCTATCTTTCTACATTTCCGACACTACAAAATATGCCTCAATCCACATAAATGTGTTTTTTGTGTTGGTTTTGGTCATTTGCTAGGATTCATCGTCTCAAAAGAAGGAATTTGAATTGACCCATTGAAGGTCCAGGCCATTCTTTTTTTTCCTGCGCCATCAAATTTGCTTCAGTTACAGAAAATTCAAGGAAAGGCTAACTTCCTAAGGAGGTTCATACCCAAATACGCCGAAATGGCTAAAGAATTTACTCGGCTCTTGAAAAATGGGTTTCCCTTCCATTGGGATAAGGTTGCGCAAGATTCTTTTGATGCTGTCAAGGATACACTTGTCCAAGCTTCATTAATGTATCCCCCTAATTATCAGAGTGATTATTTCTTATATATCGCCGCGGCTGATATGACCATTGCTATGGTATTGGTCAAAGAAGAAGATGGGATAGAACATCAAATATATAATTTGAGTTGTAATCTCAATGACACGTATGTGAAGTATTCATACATCGAAAAGCTCGCCTTGTTGACCGTTCAAGCTGTCCAAAGATTTCGCCACTATATCCTGTTCCGGAAGACCATTGTCATTCCATATTGTAACCGCATGACTTACATTCTGTCACATCAATTGTTGGGGGAAAGTATTCAAAATGGATCGTCATTTTACAAGAATTTTATTTGGAATTCGTCAAATCAAAGTCAAAAAAGTATTTAGTTTTGGTTGAGCTTCTCTGCGACCTTCCCTCTCATAGTACTACTACTACATCAGAACCATCAATTCCTGATGAGTCTCTATTTTTGATTGAATCATCTGATCCTTGGCATGGGGATTTTATCATTTATCTCCAAACCAAACTTTTCATCCTGATACCTCTCGCTCAGAACAATGACATATTTGATACCAAGCCAAATATTATCTGATCGTTGGCGATACACTTTATCGTCGTGGTGTCGATACGATTTTAAGGAGGTTCCTCACTGATGAGGAGGTCGAAATGGTTTTAAATGATTGTCATGCTAGGGCTTGTGGTGGACACTTCTTTGGATACGCTACCGCATAGAAGATACTCCACACTAGTTACTTTTGGCCTACCATATTTCACAACTTCATCCTCGTGGTCAGAAGTTGTCATTTGTGCTAGATATTTGATCATAAAATCCACAAACCGCCAGCACCGATGCATCCTATTATTGATGTGGGACCATTTTAAAAATGGGGCACTGAATTCATGACCTGAAACCGTCCTTCATCTAGGGGGCATGGTTATATTATTGTCGTAATAGACTACTTTAATAAGTGGTCCGAAGTGATGCCTACATTCAACAACACAGGTGAAACAACTACATTATTCTTTTTCAATCATGTCATCTCACAGTTTGGTGTTCCAGACGCTATAGTTACAGATTCATGGTAAGAATTTTCGCAATCACATGATGAATGAGTTGAATTCCAAATTAGGACTGTCCCATGATAGTTCTACTCCTTATTATCCACAATCCAATGGATGAGGATATTAACAAGATTCTTAAACGAATGCTTCAATGAATGATAAGAGTTCATAAATGAAATTGGCATTTGATCCTGTACTCGATTTTGTGGGCATATCGAACCTCGATGAGAAACACAACCAGATTTACCCCCTTTCAATTGATGTATGGTCTGGAAGCTATCTCGCCTATCCAATGTGAAATATCATCATTAAAACTTGCCGTTGACTTGTTACCTGACATCTCTTCTGAAGAAGCATGTCTTTTTAACCTCATCCATATTGATGAAATGAGTCGTGAAGCTGCATTGGCCAATGAAGCGCATAAGAGATGTATAAAGGTGCAATATGATAAGCATGTCCAGCCTCACATCTTCTCAGAGAGTGACCTGGTCCTTCTTTATGATCAGGAAGATGATGTAATGGGTACAGGGAAATTTGAGCCGTTATGGCATGGCCCCTATATTGTCAAAATATTTCTTGCTAAGGGTGCCTACGAGTTGGTAGATTATGATGGAATTCCATTGGCGCAACCCCGAAATGGGTTGTATCTGAAACATTACTATGCTTAAAAATGAGTGTATTAAACTATTGTATTATATTGTATATATGCTGTTGATTTGCATTTACTCTCTTAGTTTGTTTTTCTAGATTTTTCTTGAAGTTAGTAATCTGCTTTACATTTCATTGTAGATGTCTGAATCTTTGGAACCATTCGTTGGGTATGCTGATGGTGCTAGTCGTAGTACGTAAAATATATCCTTTGCAGCATGGGCCATTTTCGCTCCAAACGACGAGTTCGTGAGTTTTCAAGGGATTTGTATTGGTCGATCTACAAACAATATCGTTGATTATAGCGTGTTGATCGAACTTCTCTCTGATGCCATTTCATTTGCTATTAAATTCATCATCATTAGGTTAGACTCACAACTTGTGGTACTGCAACTTACTAGTGTTTATACTGTCAGAAATCCAACACTGCATCATATGTTCCTAAGAGTTCGACTTTTGGAAAGACATTTTGATTTCATTCAATATCAACACATATCCAGAAACTTGAACACATTAATTGATTCCTCAACGAATTATGTCATAAACAGAGATTTGCAACACATGTAAATACATATTTTCAATTCACATCACATAATTGAATAGGATTGCGCAATAAACATAGGAAAACATTGAAAACAAATAGATAGATAGTTATAGGTTTTTACAAAATTTTTGCCCAAGACACATTGGTCATCTGACCTCAAAATGTATGCAAAATGTCAAAAGTAAACTAGTGATGTTCGTGATAACAAGCTACTGATCTAGCTATCTTACGCAATAACCACATCCAACGGTTAGGAACACCAATAGTATGGTGCTGCAGTATCATGGGTAAATATTCAATCCAGAAATCCAGAATTCCGAGATTCAATCCCTCTATGTGCTACTATAGCTCAACAAGAGTCCCGGTTATATCCAAATCTTGAAGGAATGCTCTCTTGACAACCCTCTTTGTTGGCTCATCTGCTCCCTGCTCTGGCTGACCCACTCGTCAAACTCGACCTACATCTGCATTACATCAAAACTTTAGTTTATTCTTGTGAAACATAAAAATAAAAAAAACATGTATAAACCTTAGAAAAATAAAAAAACATGGATAAAACATTCTTACAAATTGCACCCCATTGAGCGCCATCTGGTAGAGCCAACTCTGGATCTCCTCGGAAGTCTACGCCTGCATATGCATAATCATCGATGGCGACCATTTGTCGTCTCAACCAGGCGAAGAGTGCAGTCGAGAATATAATGGTTGATATACCATCATGTCTAGCCATTAATTCTACCCATCTCTGCATCCTTGGATCTCTAGGGTCAGATATACCCAGTGTAACATGTTGAGGCTGCATCAATGGAATCTGCTCTAAGGCAAAAGAAATCAGGATTGAACCATAGTTAAAATTATTTTTCCTTCCTCCCTTTGCCTTGGTCAGCTGTTCTTTCATCTGAAAGAGGACAAATTCAGCCCAGTTAAAAACTGTTGGTTCCAAGCATTCTAGTGCATACTGCATGTAAGATCTATTTGCCATATGTACTGTACCAGTACCAACAAGCTTTGCAATAGTGAATAAGATGGTCCTCAAAGGAAATTCATGTACATTGTAGATGTTTATTTTCCAATCCTTGCTAGGTTCAGTCCCTGGATTGCAATACTGCAATATATAATCTCTCACTGTCTCTCCTCCAAGAGCAGATCTTGAAATAGAAATGGGCGACCCTCTCCTTGATAATATTGTGATAAAATAAATATCCTCCACTAATATTGGGATCACTTTGTCCCTAATGTGAAAAGCCTATATTGCTGGATCCCATGAACAAACAAGTAACTCCAACAGTTCCCTTTGTTGCCTCAGACCTGACAGTATGAAGGACTTTAGAAACCTGCAGTCTTTGAGGGCTCTTACTGTACCCAGATCGTTTAGGGAAAACATGTTCTGTTCCTCATGTTCTCTTTCCATCCATGTAATCATCATTTTGGTTTGATGAATACCTGAAGCACAATCATAATAATCATTACGTTCCTTTTCATGCAAAAAACTAGGGAAAATTTGGGCACACATCAAGAAACAAAATGGAAATTGCGCCCAACACACTTGAGGTTAAGGGATAGTGCGTTGAATATGCACCTGGCCTTCAAATCCAGTGCAATGCAATGCCCCTTTCAACATTCAAGGGCGCGTTTCCCTTTGAGAAAAATAAATTTACCCTAAGGGGCTCAAAACCCTAAAAATTTGCAATGAAATGAAACATAAATTCTACTGAAGGAAAGAGAAGGTTCATAGCTTTAACCTAGATTAAACGACGAGGAAAATCGTCCACAGAATCTGTCGCAATCAACTACTGAAGTTCGGGGGAAAAAAATGGTTCAGAGCTCCAAATTTCAAATGGTAACTTTCCAATGGTAAAAATGAATTTAATTAGTCAATTTGATTATTGCAAATCATGTCTAATGTTGTGACTATGGTTTTTATTCATTTTTTCTATGAAATAGGTATTTTTAATCCATTTGATGGTGTTATGATCATGTTTTACAGTTGATATAACAAATTATTCATGCACACTTATTCAATAATCATTTGACCACAAAGCATACTTTTATCCTTATTTTTTGATCTTTGATAAAAATGAAATAGTACTTGAAGCACACTTTTATCTCTTTTTCGAGCTTCGATAACAGAGAAAAAGGAACCCCAAGAGTCTTCTTTTATCTCTTTTCAGACTCCGATAATGTGAAAATATCGCTGAGCACTTGTATTTTCGAGCTTGTAAAAGTAAATGAAACGACATATACTCAGTATAAGTTTAACCTTTTTCTGGACTGAGATAGATTATTTACGAAAAAGGAAAACCTTAGTCGAACATGGCTAGGAGGTTCTCTCAGGTATCATTTTACACTTTTTATGACCTAAGTGACAAATTTATGAAAATGGACTCATGGAGTTTTCTTTTGTCCTCTTTTTCAAAATCTCTAAATATGAAAAAGGATTGGGTTGTCACTGTCGTTACGCTCGTTAAAACATAAAATAGCGGCTGGCTTGTCGATCATGGCAAGAATTGAGTTTCATTTATCGCTAGAATCGTTAAATTATTAAATAGCAATGCATTCGCTTGAAGGGTTGAATTATAGATAAAGCATATGTTATCCTCCTAAAGATTTTTAAAAAATAAAGAGGTACTGGTTGACAAATGACCAGGGAAAATTTGGGAAAGTGAACAGAACAATTTATGGTAGCAGGTCGCTCTTGAACATGACACTTTCACTCCATCATTGTGACTTTTGGGTTGGGTGATATTCTTGACGGTTCGTTCATACCTTCACTTCGGTCTTGGGTCAATGCTGCCAACTCATCTTAGTGTCGTCGATATGTTCAAGAGATGTCATCCAGTGAATACTCATCTTTCTACAATACTCATAAACCTTCATTTTCATGACATTCATCCCTGAACATTGTTATATAAAGTCACATTTTGTCTCTGAAATCAGTAACTCTCGTTTCACGATAAAGTGGCTCCCTGTCAACCTTAGGTCATCATCTAGGAAGTTTACTTAGAAACATCATCTTCCAGTACCATGAGGCTTGTTACATCATCTAAAAGTTTCTCGCTTCCAGACCTTTGGCCAAAAGATTATGTTTGGCATTCGATATCATATCATCTATTCACGCCTTACAAACTGTACTGCAGTACCATGAGGACCATTAACTTCAATGGTGGTTCTCTCGCATTTGTTAACAATTCACATCATTGGTTGGTAATAAAATGATGTTTTACCATGTTCGACTACCAATCATATATTCACATGGCTAGACTTGTACCCGAACGATCGAGTGAACACAATAAGAAGACTTCAGATCTAGTTTCATCCATCCAAGTTTCTATTTCAGGGTTGTTGTACACATCATATGTACGATGACCTTACATATAGATCATCATCCAAACATGGGCCTATATCTGTAGGCATGTCTGTATTGGGAAACATTCCAATGTAGATGACTTTCTGAACTATGTACATGTTATTAGATAGTTTATGTGCTGAGCATGGGAATGCCTTCCTCAGAAATTCATGATCCAGATGAAAAATATCATGATATAATGTATTGTAAGATTGATGCAGGTCACCTCCCACTTCAGCTCCATCTCATCACATCGTAAAAAATCTCATCCAAATACTATTATTATTTTGACTTCATGCTTTAGGGGGCATCTCTTATAGGTCAGTTTGGGCATCATCCCCCATGACCTAGTCAAACTGGACATCATCCCTAGGACCAATGAAATAGGGTCTATCATCCCTTTACATTTAAGTTGCTACATTCCCTAAGAGAAGAAGATTTCATTCATGGATTATATTGTGAGATTTCCAAGGTTTGAAGTATATGTTATATCACTTATTGACTCACCAACACAATCTCTAAAGGGACTAACTGCACTATAGTGCACTTCCCGACACTCAAGCATGCATTGGTCACTTGGGAGCGTAATTATCATTGTTCCGGGAATCTCCACATGGCCAGTGCCTTCTAGAAGAGTCCATATGTGTCAAAATTCGAATCCAAGTGTCCATCTAACACCTATGAACTTGGGAACATGTCTTGCCTATTATTAGAAAGTCATTCATTGAGAAACTACTATCAGTTTCCCTATAAATTGAACACTCATTCTAGTGCTAGAAAAGGAAGAATTTTGGTAAAGTTACGCAGTTGGATTCTCATATGGTAAGAGAGTGAAAGTAATGATATGCTACTGGTATGATGTTGGATGTGATGAGGCTGGAGCAGGTTAACAACAAATCGATCCATTAGTTGTAACCTTCCCCTTCTACTCCTTAATAAATATTGCAGTTAATTTTCCCATATACATGTCTCTATTTCTTGTGCAATGTATTCTTGAATGATGTATGTATTTAATATATAATCGATTTGATTGATTAAGATAAGTAGATATATGTATATTTCATGTTGTTTTTTTTCTCTGTTTGTGTTTGTAGGAATCGATCTGGGAATTTGAGTTGAATTGAGAGCGATGTCAACATCAACAGAAGGAGAAGGAGAAGCGATTGAATCACAAGTAGGCTCCTTTACCATTCTACATATCTGCTTGTTTTATAGAAAGTGATAGTAATTATTTTCTCTATTGTTCTAAGTGACTAGCACGACACTTAGGGAATTTGGTTTATCCGTAGATCACAATTCCGCATAACACATCACTTAAAGGAGAAAATGCACATGTGATGTCCAACATCACTTCCTCTGAACGAGAGAGTATATCCCTATTCCCCCTTTCCCAGGGAATATATCCTTTTTCCTATCTATGGATACTCCTTTTCTCCCTCTCAAATCTAAAGAAGATTCCAAAATTCCTTTGTATTTGGGAAGTCAACACCAGAAGCCTTATAGCCTATCTTCATAAGAGTATCAACTATCGATACTCCATATCTTCCTAGCTCCCTCTTTTCTCCACATCTCATTGTATCAATATTGATTCTTTTCTAGGTTTCATGGAGCCATCTTCACTCTTCAATCTTGTGATACAACCCATGCCATTTTTTTTCTCATCACCTTAATCATAGACATCATAGATGAAGGCTTTACATTGGGCCTTTCCAAACTTCAAGTTGATCATAGCCTCCTCATGAAAGTGATCTCCTTTGACCTTCAAGTTATCTTCTCACATTTCTACCTTTCAATCCCAAGATGGACACATCTTAAATTCACAGTTTTCAGGTACCGTATATTTAGCTTCCCTCAACATTCTTCATACATTTGCATTCATACAGTTGAACTTTCCTCAACTGTCATCATGTATACCTGCAACATTCTTCCAGGTAGCAAAATAATATGTTAACCAGATAACCAACTATAATGAAAATCAAACTTACCTCATCATGATTACCTTTTCATTCCATCAACATCCTCATGATACATCTCCATATGAATTTTCCTTCATGCATCAGAGTGCCCAAGGATGAAATTGATTACCAAGTTACAAATTTTTTCCAAATATTATATTGGATGTTAATCATTATTCATCTAATATACAAAAAAGTCTTAATCCTTTATTCATCCTTGAGTAAGTAAAATTATTTTCTTTTAAACATCATTCAATGATATTAAGCATGCTACAATATTCTACACATATGAATCTTAACTAAGAGTCACTTCCAATGTGTATTCTTATGCCTCTTTTTCCATCATCTAGATATATGTCTCATAATGAGCTTTCATCCTCACCCATTGCATTCCTTCATCCCTTTACCAATGTTGTTTCCACATTACATGGAATGTATAATAACTTTGTCATAGTTATTCTTCCAAGAACCTTCCATAATGATGGTTCTTCTAAGATCATAATGATCCATCTAAGAAAGATGATTTCCTCTAACATAATGTTAGATAATTCCTGGATGATCAATATGCAAAATGGTATATCTATCTATTCTTAAAAAATAGATGACTTCTACAAAGCAACTTAACCAAGTAGACTCTACATATGTGTTATAGCCGCTACAACTACCTTCTGAAATTTCGGAACCCCTGCACCTTTGGTAGATCCATGTTATTAGAAGATCCCCTCAGTTAGTGCATACAGACCTGGATCATTCCCCTCACCCATGATCTTTCAAGCCTAAAGCCAACAAAATGAGTGACTCTTGATCTATTTTTGGGTTTTTTTTACCTAAGTATAGTTGTATAGGTCACATCCTCCTTAAATTTGATTCTTTGCAAATTTTTGACCCAATGACCCTAAAGGAGTCGTAAGGTCACAAAATTCACAGCCCCCTTGAAGCTTGGACCTTGAAACTTACGTGACTACGGGACCTATGCGACCTAGAAAGAGGTCGAAAGGTCGCATAGGTCGTGGGTCTCCTTCAAAACCAAATGTGCGACTCATGTGACCTGGAGACCCAGCGACGTCCTTAAGTCACATAGTCGCATAGGTTGCACAGAAGGATCTTACCCTACTTCGCGACCCTACGACCTCGCGACTTCACAACCCCGCAACTGCAGTAATTACCTGCACGTGTGACTTCTTATATATAGGAGGCCCATGCTAGTTGCATTCGACTAGCACGACGAAGCTCTCAAGTGCATTTGACTGCCCAATAGAAGAGAGTTTATATCCAGGTAAGTCGCTTTGACCTACAATAATCATTTTTTATCACCATGTGTGCTTACCTACCCCCATGTCCTCCTTACCTAAGCTCAGGAAGGATTTATTTACCTCTTTTCTTCATTGTTTAAACACGATCCCTTTTATTTCCTTTTCGCTTCATGTTTAACCTAGACAATCCTTTGCTTTCGAGCTAAGTCGAAACTCCACTCTATTTGTCTGTTCCCGCTCTTTTCCATATTTTCCCAAGCTCAGAAACGTCCCTAGACTTGAGTCCTTCCTTCTATTTCTTCTCCATTTCCTCCCCATGGACGTAGGTCGCACCGGGTGAATTCAAGACAAGTACCCTAGCGCGACTTGCAGCCAACGCGACCCCACGAACTTTAGTGTCCGCGACCTCGCGACCTCACAACTCAGTAACCTCAAGAATTAGTGACTCAGCGACTACGCTATCTAGTCGTGAAGGTCACATGCGACCTACCACTCAGATTGAATAGGTCGTATATTTCCTCCATTTTCCTCTGTGCGACCCTCATTGCTGGCGACTTTACTACCCATACCCTCTCGAGCCTTTAGTGGTTTGGATCAGTCAATTTTACTATCATATCACTGTATTCATGCACTCTATCTTATCGTGGGAATGTTTTTTGAACATGCTAGGTGACGTGGACGTGGAACTCGATTTCATCTCAATATCTTCCCTTTTAGGTGATATGGTGCCTCAGACCGTTAGAAGACAAAAAAAGAGTCTGGAGGTTAGTGTGCAGGAAAAATATCAAGTCCCTACCCCGACACCTATCTACGAGGACACAACTTGTGTCTTCTGCAAAAGTGCCAAAATGACATGGTATGATGTTTACGGTGAGTTCTCGAATCATGACATCCGAGAGGACCAAGAAGACTTCCAAGTGTACATAAATGTCAAGAGGTCAAAGTTACCCCACATCGCAACACACCCTCCTATCTTCCCGTGCACGGAAGTCATTGACTAGATCTTGCACAACACAAATTCTGCTGCATGGGTAATAAGAGATCACTCTAGGAAACCATTAACCAATATATTTTCCAAAGATACCGAGGTATACTATGGTCTACCGGAGAAGGAGGAATATTTTAACACCCGATGGTTAGTAATGCATGATGTCCTAATTTAGGACATGATAAGGGACTAGTGGCAAGACCCCTCTAAGTTCAAAGGAAAGAAAGATCGGGAGTACAAAATGAAGGGGCTTCGAAAATTATATTGCCTCATAGCGGCTATGAATTTCGATTGTACGAGAGGTTAAATGTTAGTACTTTCAGTGGAATGTGGGTTACCCTAATGCGCTTAGTTTCCACCTATGGTACAATATTCAATTGGGCTCAATTTTTAGTATCAACATTGAGGTTAAACATAAGCGTGGCACAAATCCCAAAAGAAGGACTAACATCTGAGTTTTACATGGCCTCGTAATTATTGGATGTAGTCTGTGGTAGATTTCACTTTGATTGCTGGCCCCACAACTAGAACCCATTGACTACGGTCCCTGTTCACAAGGAGTTATGGGTCTTCTGGGACTCATAGTACAAGCAGGGCCTCGATATCATATTAGATGCATTCATCGCCTCACTATATCTGCTGCTACATGGGGAAGATCCGCCCTGCATGTTGAGAAGAGCCATGGAAATAGTGATCAAGGTAACACACTGGTTTCCAATCTAGGAAGGCACGCACATTAGTGTTTTTGGTTCATTCAAACCTCCCCATGCGCTGCCAAGGTTTGTCACCGATAAGTTTCTATTGCAAGAGGTCTGCTATCAGATGAATAGCTGATTCTCGAAGACACTAAGAAAAGGGAAGAAGAAGCTATGGCTAACTCTCCCCGAACATATGAAAGGGAGGAAGAAGCTAAGTGTTACACAATATTTTTTCACTGTCCTTGCAATCCCCGTCACGCGCATTGGAGGACCATTTCAGTGACCCTTGTGTACTGTCATACATTGCCATAAATGTCATTTCATCCCTTGGCATGTCAAGGTCATAATATCTGTTGGTAATTCATCAAGAAGGCCTTCAAAAACATATGATTTTGGGTTGGCACTGGTAGGCAGTTATGGCCTTGCGCACATGAAGAAATTATCACTGGGCCCCGCGCCCTTTGATGCTCTGTCTCAGAAGGGAACCCGCGTCGAGCTGCTTTTAAAAAGTTTTTTTAAAATAGAAATTAAACTTCCATGCTTAACAACTTCATGAGCGGAGTCATTATGGTTTTTTCGACTGAATCAAGTCGAGTTTCTCCCTTTGGCCTATTAGTTCCTACAATTGTGAAACTCCCCAAAGGGATAGACCTCTCCTCCACCTTATGTGGGATCCCAAACCAACTCCTCCTCTCCTATAAATTTTTCCTCCTCACATTGATTCAGCTAGCTGAACAATCATTAGTATAGCTAGTGTGTTGAAGAAAGTAGAGAAGAATCCATTGTTGAGAGAGAGAGTTTAAGCCCATTGCCTCATTGAGTCGAATGCTGAATGAATGCTTGAGACGCGCCCGACTGAACCCATCGAAGGAGATTTGCAACGTCAAGGCATAAGGTCGTAAAATAGTTTTTTATATATCAATAATACATGACTGGTTTCTGGTTCCAACTTTGTTTCTATTTATATGAAAAGTGTTTAGCTCTCCTTGACTAGATGAATAGTTGTAGATGAACGTATCTGCTTGTATGCTATCATAGTTTGTTTTATATTTGTGTAGACGCATGAAAATTGTCACCAACATGGAGCGCAAGGCGTGAAGACAAAGATCGAAGGATCGTTTCCATGTTCCACGAAAAAAGCATTGGACCAAGGTAGAATATCTGTTCCGGTTCATATTTCATTTATAAGCTAGGAATTTAGGACTCTAGCATGTTCCCTTGTTGCTAGACCCACCCTAGGGCTAGAGGTATCGCCTCTGTCCATAGAGGGTATTTCCTTGCTCAACAAGTTGGTGACCATACTGGGGAGCTAGTGTGTCTGTCGTATCTCGTTGATTCATTTTGGAATTTTTCTTGTCTATCCGACTTTGGTCTTATTTCCATTTCTCTGCTTTGTTTTTCTTATCTGATTGTTGCAAGACATTTCACCTATTCTCAGAGTGATAAGCCTGGTCTTTTCTCAGCTACTGTTTCTCCTTTCTTTGGTTTCCTTACTTGGCGTTATTGTTTCCCTAACAGTCACGCCGATTGGCGTGGGTTACTTGTTTTACGGGTGCGATTTCCCCTGTTCAACGCGGGTTACTGTCGAAAAATCGCGCCAAATCCTGTAGGTTTTGGTTTAGACCTATTTCCTGAGTTTTCCAGTGAATCTTACCCTCTAGATTGGTTTTTCCTCCCTGGATTAGTCCACTTGGATTTTTTTTGACTTCCCTGTCTCGTTCTTTTCTGTTGATTGTCTCTCATCTGATCAGTGTGGCTTGTCATCCTAGGGTTTCTAGGTGTCTTTGTTTGTTTGTTTGGCCACATGTTCACTGAGCTTCCAAGCTGTGTATGATTTAGTTTAGTCTTTCATTTTTTTAGCCCGTTGTCTGATTGCTTGGTCTTTTCTTTCGATTCTACGTGTTTTAGGATTGTCGAACTGTCATCTTGGTGTCCGTTTGACCCTCCATTTGTCACTTTGAGCATAGATCACATTGCTCATTGAGTCGATTTGAAAGTCCTCTCTCCACGTGAAGGAATACCTGTCTAGTTTTGAGTGTGTTCTATATTCGATTTTGTATAGGTCTCTTTGTGTTTTGATCATTTCATTCGAGTTTCTCAAAACTAGTGTTCATTTTGTCCTTTTAGTGTAACATTGAATTATTGCTTCTCATTCATATAAAAGAACAAAATTTGCATTCTTTCTCTCTATTTGAAAATGAAAAGTACTCTTTTGCATTAATATCTTTCTCATTTTAAAGTGAACAACAAAAGAAAATCCTTTCGTTTTCTACTTTGGCTGTGTTAGTAACATTAGGAAAAGTCCTTCTTGCATTCGATTGCTTGCTACTTTGTTGTGAACTTCTATCCTTCTCTTAGCTAGCTGTTCATCGAATCAGAATGATATTCTTTCTCATGTATTTGTGCATTAGAGATTTGAGATTAAATTCGGTAAGGCCTTGAAACTGAAACATAATTTCAAGATAAACTTTAAAATGAACTCAATAAATCTAAGGATGCATTGAAACTTAACACTCACATTTATAGGTCTAGGCTAGTGATGTGTTCCGGCATCGTTAAACCTAGTAGCTGTTGTTCGCCATCTGGCATTAGACAACACTAGCATGGAATTTTGCTCCCCGTATCGTCGACTATATAAAGGGAGACCCTCATAGGTTGCAATCCTTTATCCAGAGGAAGCTGAGTCTACCACCATGTAATCGTGATACACCGAACACAACATTCAGGGAGATTGCCTGCACGTATGGTAAGTCCTTGGTCATTTATTTTTCATTTGATCACCAAGGTGTATATTGCAGTTCACGAGAGCTTGGTACACCCTCTTGCTTAAAGTTCTTGGGTAGTCATTTTGATCTTTCTGTGACTCTCTAAAATTTGAAAAGATCATTGAGCACTTGTCCTTTCAAGCTCGTTCAAACTGAAAGTGAATAGAGTCACCTTTTGTCGTTTTCTCGACTCTTAAAATATGAAAAGGCAGAGTTTTGTTTCCGTGTCGTAAAAATTAATTACCCACGATCACACGCTTGTTAAAGTTATTTTCTTGGTCTGTTCATAAGTAATTCCTTAGTGATTGGTCTTAGAGCCTCAAATTGATCATATATTTTTCTCTCCTTTTTCTGAGACAAAGTCACAGTGGTGGAACCACCAGTTTTTTCGTCCTCTTCATTACCTCGTTGTGGAGAATCTCCTCTCGAAGTTTCTTCAGAGACACCTCAATCTGTTGGGACTCTAGGTTACTGGCGTGCCATTATTTCGAGTGTTAAACCTCTTGCCACTCGATCTCCCCTTGAGGAACCATTTGATATCAATTAGAAACCTCCGGACGCTTGGGCATTTTTGAGGGAATATCCCTCACAACCGCTTGCATCTCCATTAACACGTGCTTTACTTGCCATTGCTTGTTGCATTTTCACTGACAACATGTCTTCATCCGACATGGATGCCACGAGTCCTATTAGTAGTGAAGAGACTTGTGTTTCTATGGGAGAATATCTATTCTCTCCAGATAATTTTCCTTACATCTCGTGTCAACCTTCTTCATAGCCTTCATATCTCCCAATTAGTTATCGTTCTTTGGGTAAGATGATCTCTGGTGCTACATCCTTGTATCAGAATCCATTATGGTCAAGTACTGCGGCTCCTTCAGTGGGGTCGTTTGTGTCGGGTCCATATTCTTCGAATCCCATTGTGTCGACAATGGTTACGTTTGTCCCAACCCAGCCCACTATTTTTATGGCTTCCTCCACACCATTCGCTAGTGTGATTCTGTCATTTCTGTCATCTTCTGCTATTAGTGGAACGCTTCCTAATGCTTTCGCGATATCTACTGGGCTCATTGTGAGTGGATCATAGCCTCATGTATCGGGAGTCCATAAACCCATTGGTGGTGCACCTATCTCCTCTAATCCTATTCCTGGAGGTTTAACGTATGACCAGTATATGATGGCCATTCAACAATAGAATTACTTCCCCTAGGGTTATCAGCAATTTCAAGCTCCCATCAATCCTCCGCATTACTATGATGAACACGTAAATCACATTTATTACCATGGGCCTCATCCGCAGGGTCCAATGTATGTTCAAACGCCACAAATTCCAGTTAACCCCAAGCAGTTTATGTACCTACAGGGAAAACCCTATGGTCCACAAGGACAACCCTTTCAGGGACAACCTTCGGTCCAATAGGGACAACCCTACGGTCCTATTGGTCAACCTTATGTTCAGCAAGGAGCACCTTATGCTCTTCAGGGGAAAACCTATCTACCTCAGGGACAACCTTTTGTGCAACCGAACCAGCCTTACGTTGAGCAAGGCCCATCTCTTGTACAACAAGGCCAACCCTCCACTAGTTAGCCAGGCCAACCTGGTCTTCAGGGGAAACCTGGCTCATCTCTTCCTTTAGGTCAACCTTCACCCCACGGACAACCTATTCAACCTCAGCATCCAGGGCAACCTACACCCCAGGGATAGCTTGTTCAGCCTCAGTATCCATGTCAACCTACACCCCAGGGGTAGCCTCTATAGCCTCAGGGCCAACCTTTTATTCCTCAAGGTCAACCTTCGATGGTACAAGGTCCACCCCAAGGCACTCCTTACATTCCATAACAAAATCCATATGTTGCTAAAACAAGGCCTCAGTGGTTCACTCAGAATCAATACCCTGGCCCTCAACTGGTTTATGGGAAGAATTATCAAAATTATAACCCCTATGGACAAAATCCTCCAAGAAAAAACATATGGAGTCAATATTTATCCCAACTTGGTTGGAATCCTAGTATTGGTCTATATCAAAGGCCTACAATTCGTTTCAATCCGCAATTGCTATTTCTTGCTACGCTGGAACTGCTTGATGTGTCAAAGTTAATGAATGATCCCATTCGTCATAAACCTTATTGGCCTCCGGTTCCTACCAAGATCCCTGGAAATTGTCCCAAATTTGAAGGCAAGTCCGGAGAAGACCCCGAAGAGCATGTTATGACATACCATCTTTGGTGCTCCTCTACTCTTGGGTTGACGATTCAATTCGACTACGTCTTTTCCAAATGACTCTCACTGGTGCCGCTGCAAAGTGGTACATTGAACTCTCCTGCGACATATTTCAAGATTTCAACTCTCTTTCCATGGAATTTCTCACACATTTTCAGTTACCAGTTCGTTATGAAACTGGGACGCACCTCCTCACATCCTTGAAACATGATTGGGCTACTCATATCTCTGATCATATTCATGAATGGAGGCAGCGTCATCATTTAAACAAGTTTTAAATCCATGATCAACTTATGATTGATTGGTTCACTACCTCTTTTATCGGTTCGATTGCTAAGGATATCGCTATGGGGGCATGTGTTACTGAGGAACAAGCCATCGCTCGTGCCCAATACCTAGATCTCATGTATTCTCAATCTAGCACGCTTTATGAACTCTTGCCCGACGATCCGTGACATGGAACTACCAAAGAACTGACAATGCCATCTGTCGACGGTATCATTTGTTCTGTTTCTTAGACTTATCGTAATTCTTCTCCCAATCCTACGAAGCAAAAATCTACTTATTCCATTGATACTGCTTCTCAACCACCTCCTAATCCTGGTAAGACCACGGAAGTGAATTCTGTCCAGTCCACCCCGGTTGATAAAGCTTCCAAAGGTAAGAAGAAGGGTAAAGGCAAGGCTAAAGCCAATACCCCGAAATAGGATTCTCCTAAACCTAATGCTAATGATGGTTCGAAACGTAAATTGAAGTACCCTTGTCTGATATGTGACGACGAGCATTACACCAAGGACTGTCCATGATGGGTTGAGGTGAGTCAACTGCTCAAAGGCCCTCAAGGCACTCCGGTTGTTCTTAAAGAACCATTCCCATCACAACAAAATCAGATGGTGGAGCAACCTCAGTCCTCCGCCCCTTTCGGCTCTCAGGTTTTCATGATGAATGGTGCTACACCCATATCTATTGCTACCAGATCGAAGGATTATACAAAACCATGTCATGTAGCAGGGAAATAGATCACAGATGGTCCTCCTCCCTCGCCTGCTTCTGGCCCTCTTCAAATTGAAAGGCCGAGTCCTGAGCCCTTTGTACGACCACATTCTAAAGGTGTGCTCCGTAAGTTCTCCCATAACCCAAACGCCCGTGCCGCTCAACATTACAATATTGTTGAGGATTTGGCTCAGGCGCCGTCCGATATATCTACGTTGGAAGTACTTCAGAGTTGTCCATCACAACGAAAGGCTTTGCTATCCGCTGTCAGGGGGGTGGACCCCACTAATTCAAGTTTTATCACTTACGATTTGGAAAATTTCATTCCACGTCTCCCTCACTACCTTGCACTGATTATCCAAGTTGGGATTAATGGTAAGAATATCTGTCGAGTGGTCGTGGACGAAGGTGCATCTACTTGCATCATGTCCGTTGCATGCTGGAAAGCCATTGGCTCTCCAACCCTTAACGCTGGAAGGAAAAACGGTTAATGTTGAGGTTGAAGTCATTGATGCCAAGCTCAATTATAATCTTCTTCTCAGTCAGATTTGGACTCGTGCTATGCTATGCATCCCATCCACTCTCTTTCATGTTCTTCGATTCCCGCACGAAGGAAAGATCATCACTGTCGATCAGTTATCATTTTTCACTTCCATATCCTTTGAGAGAAATGTTCCATATGTAGATCGTATTCCTATGCCTTATGAGAGCATAGGGCCGGGAATTTTCAAATATCCCGCCCTTATGGGTCTTTTTTCTCTTCCTCTGCCCAACATTGCTCTTGTAAACATGATCTCCAGGTCTTCTAATCCTTAGATCATCCCTTCGCCTGAGCAGGTTGATTCGTTTGGTGCCGCGAGGCCGTTAAGCCCAATAGAAATTGATTATTGTAAAGTTTTCTCGGCTTCAGCTCCTCCTCCCTCTGATCACACTCCTTTGAGTGTGTCTCTCGACACGTATTCTCAATCCCCTTGGCTCAGCACTTCAGATTCCATTGATCACTTAAATGAGACATTTCCCACTGATGAGGCCATCGTGAAAACAATGTCTCTAGAGGATCCTCCCTGGGACGATAGTCATCATCGTTCCTCCTTTATGCCTGGCCTTGGGGCCATGTCTACTTTTCTTGAGAAATTCGCTTCCCAAGATCCTTCCCATCCGCTTCAAATGCCCATCTTGACACATGAAGTTTTTGCAGAAGGTAACATGGGGAACATTACGCAAACGATGCCTATTGACATCTCCATTAAACCGGGGGTTGTCAAGAACATCCACATTGGGGTGACCTATTCTCCTGATGAGATCGAGGTCTATAGTAGTCTCTTTCAAGAGTTTCAAGACGTTTTTGCTTGGTCCTATGAAGAAATTCTCGACATCGATCCGAGTATAGTCATGCACGAGATCCCTACTTATCCTGACGTGAAGCTTGATCACCAACGCCTCCATCCCGTGCACCCTAGAAAGGCAGCTACCATAAAGGGAGAAGTTGAAAAACTTCTCAAAGTTGGATTCATTTATCTGATCCCATTGATAGATTGGGTCAATAACATCGTCCATGTGGATAAAAAGCAGGGTACTTTCCAAGTCTGTGTGGATTACCGTGACATCAACCGCGCTTGTCCTAAGGATAACTATCCAAATCATTTCATTGACCAGTTCATTGACGAATGTGCTAGGAGTGAGATCTTTTCCCTTATGGACGAGTTCTCTAGTTACATTAGATCAATATTCTACCAGCTGATCAACACAAGATCGCCTTCATCTATCCATGGGGCACCTTCACGTACAAGAAGCTCCCCTTTGGCCTTAAGAATGCTGGTGCTACGTTCCAACGAGCAATGCCATACACTTTCCATGATATTAAGCACATTGTTCAACCTTACCTGGATGACCTTCTGGATCATTCCGCTAAGTGTAATGACCACCCGGATCACCTTTGTCAAATATTTATTCGCTATAGACGCTACAAAATTTGGCTCAATCTGCATAAATGTGTCTTCTGCATTGATTCCGATAGACTCCTTGGGTTTATCGTTTCTAAAGATGGAATTCTTCTCGACCCTCTTAAGGTCGAAGCTATTGTTAATCTCCCCTCCCCTTCCTCTTTACATTGGTTGTAGAGTTTGCAAGGGAAAGCTAATTTCTTGCGCCATTTTATACTGAACTATGCTAAAGTAGCCAAAGGATTCACACGATTTCTTAAGCAAGGCATCCCATTCCTCTGGGATGAGATTGCCCAAAAATATTTCGATGCACTGAAGACATTGCTTATCAATGCTCCTCTTTTGCATCCACCCAATTATCATCGTGACTATTCCCTCTATTTGGCTGCTGTATTTAGAACTATTTCCATGGTTCTAGTACAGGATGACAATGATGGTGACGAGCACGTCATTTATTATTTGAGCCACAATCTTCTCGATACAGAAACATGTTACACACATGTCGAGAAATTGGCATTGGCTGCTGTTCAAGCCGTCCAACGTTTTTGCCATTATATTTTACTTCGCACAGTAAATGTGATTTACGATTGCAACCCCATGACCTATATATTGACTCAAAAATTTCTAGGGGGAAAAATACTCAAAGTGGATAGTTATACTCCAAGAGTTGGATTTGGAGTTCACTACTGCCAAATCGAGGAAATCATTGGTTTTTGCTGATTTGATCTGCTCTTTACCTTCTACCTCTACTCCCTCTGGTTTTAGGAATGCATTCTAGATGATACTCTTTCTGATTAGCACCCTCGATCCATGGTACAATGATATCATCGTTTATATCCAAACTTCCACCTTTCGCCCTGCGTTGAAGAAGGATTCTCATCGAAGTATCCGTCATCATTCGCAACCTTATCGCATAGTCGAATATAATCTATACCGCATCGGAGTTGATTCCGTTCTCCGTTGGTGTTTGACACTCGAGGAAGCTAAAAAAGTCCTCAATGACTGCCATTCTTGTGCATGTGGCGGTCACATGTCTGGGTATGCTACTACTCAAAAAATCCTTCGTGTTGGATATTTTTGGCCTACCATTTTCAAAGACTGTATTGTCGTTGTCCGTAAATGTCATGAATGTCAGATCTACCAGCACAAGATGCGCGTGCAACCTGCTCACCTCCATCTTGTCATTACATTTGGTCCCTTTACAAAGTGGGGCATCGATTTTATGATGTGTAACCCTCACTCAGCTGGGGGGGCATTCTTATATTATTGTAGACATGGACTACTTCACTAAATGGGCCGAATCAATTCCTACACTCACATCTGATGGTAAGACTGTTGGAAAATTTCTTTTCAATCATGTGATTACCAGGTTTGGTGTCCCTCAAGCCATTTCCACTGACCATGGCTCTCATTTTTGCCATTATATGATGGCTGAGTTGACTACTAAGTTGGGTCTGCATCACGATAGCTCAACGCCGTACTACCCTCAGGCCAATGGCCGGGCTGAAGCCGTGAACAAGGTTTTAGTTACCAAACTTCATCGTACGATTGGGATGCACAAGTCAAATTGGCATCTCATGTAATTTTCATCTCTATGGGCTTACCAAACCTTGGTGAAGGATGCAACCGAATTCACCCCATTCCAGCTTGTTTATGGTCTGGAAGCTACCCTTCCGATTGAATGTGAAATCCCTTCTCTCAAGATAGCTATTGAATTACTGCCTAATACCTCGCCAGAGGAAGAACATCTTCTATTTTTGGAGAGGTAGATGAAACTCGCCACTTTGTTGCTCTAGTCATAGATGCACAAAAAAAGTGGGTCAAATCCCACTTTGATCAGATGGTTTCCCTTCATACCTTTATAGAAGGAGACTTAGTCCTCTTGTATGAACAAGCTCACGATAAGCTGGGGGTAGGAAAATTCGAACCCATGTGACATGGGCCCTACATTGTTAAGCGCGTTTTACAAAATGGGGCCTATGAGCTAATTGAATATGAAGGTTATCTCTTGAATCAACCCAGAAATGGGATGTACCTCAAAAAATAGTATACCTGAGTCTCTCATGCATGTCCTTTTGTACATAAGTGTGTTTTTCATTTTTGTACATTTTTTTGCTTTGTGTGCTTTGCGAGCATTTTTGCCTGCTTATTATGTTGTTACTTACTGTGCAAATGTCCGTCACTCCTTATGTTGATTTCACGGATGGTGCCTCTCGCAGTACCCAAAATCTGTCTTCCGCAGCCTGGGTGATTTATGATCCTAACGGTGAGTTGGTAGACCTTCAAGGTATTTGTCTAGGATGAACAACCAAAAATGTCACTGAATACAATTTCGTTATTGAACTCTTAACCGAAGCTATTGCTCTCAACATTCATGAATTAGAATACGTTAACTCATGCAGTAGCCAATATTGTATTAGATACACATTTGCGAAATTTGTAAAAGCATTCATCATTGCATAATAAGATTTAGACGGGGAAAATAAGCAAATATATATATATATATATATATCGATTGTTTACATCCATGTGCATCATAAGTTCAAAAAGTAGATGTGTTTTTGGTTACATCCTGAGACATCATGTCTCTCAAAAAATATGAAGAAATAAACCTTAGGCGTCTAATCAGCATGGTGCTCATGATAGCATTTCACTGCACGCACGACCCGCCTTAGCAATTGGTCGATGTGGTTAGACACCTTTGCAGTGTGCCTCTGATATGCACGAGGAACATCCTTAAATCTCACGTAATCTGGGATCCTGCTTGTGAGTCCTTCCAATTTGCGCGCAATCTCTTCTTCCTCGCTTCCCTCACCTTCAGGGGCCACCTTGAAATTGTGTGGGACCCTCCGTGCTATGGGGGACTTCCCTGCAAGTCTCTGTGGGCCAAAATCTACAATGTATGGATAAACATCGGAACATATATAAATAAAAAAATCATAATACTCATCAAATTAAAAAATTATTTTTTACCCAAAGCCTCATCCCATTTATCTCCTTCCAGGTGTGGAAGGTTTGGGTCACCCATGAAATCGGTGTCGGTGTATGGCTAGTCCTCTACCACGATGAGATGTCAGTGGAGCCAGTCGAAGAATTCTGGCTTCCATGACATATGTTGACCACCTCCTGATCGAGGCATAAACTCTGCCCAATGAACCATCCATGGCTGTCGTGTTCGTGGTGTAGGTACTATAACCTCACGGCATTGGAATATTAGCAACCATTCTAAGATGAATGGTATTAAGATGGACCCATATCTGAATTTTTTAGCTTGCCATTCTTGCACTTTCTTAACTGACGCTTCAAGTTGATTGTTACTACTTTCACCCAATTGTCATGGTTGGAGCCATACAATCCATGATGAGTTGAATTTGTGTCTTTGTAGCTTTGTGAGGAGCCTGAGATCCAACGGCTCGAGTTATAGTGTGTAGCACTACCCATAGTGCCAAGTCAGGTGTTGTTTAAATATCCACTTTGCTGCTCTTTCATTATTTATTTTCTCCTGGGTAGACTCTGTGTATAAGCATGCCCATCCTCTCACCAAGGGGCCGGCTACCTATCAGGATCGGTTTCGCTCCCCTCCGTGACAATCCAGTGATGAAATAAATGTCAGAGACTTCTATCTCCAACTCTTGGTCATGAATCATGAACCTTTCTTTATCAATGTCCCACACACTAATCAGATACTATAGTAGTTCCAGACGAGCTCGTAGACACGGTGTTAGGAAGAATTTCAAGATCCCACAATTTCTCAGGGCATCCATGTATGCATCATTTTCCATGGCTTGTTCATCTTCCTCCCCATGCTCTTGTTCTTTCCACTCGATGACCATTTTGGCTATTGATTTCCCTGCAAAACCATAATTGAGGCTCCTATTAGCCACAATATTGACATTTTAATCATTTAAATTGGGTGTTTTAGGATAAATTCCATGCATTATTGGCCACAATGATTGGTGCTATTGTTTTGCAAACAACAACATTGATTGGTGCTTCCCCTTTAAAATTTTAGGCGAGTTGGCGTGACTCCGCGCCGACCGCTGTGACCAACCCATGACAAACTTCCCCCAAAATGCATCACAAACATAAATTCAGGAAATTAAACATGGTTTAAAATGTAGGAAAAGATGAGAGCTCTTACCTGGAGAAAACAGATTCATGAACGACCTCCTGGATTGCCTGCTATGAACTCCACAATTTCACATTAAAAAATGGTAAAATGCTCACAAGAAGGTGAAAAGAAGAAAAGTAATTTTTTTTTTTACTATTTGCATCATTTTATAACGTTTTCGAAGCCGTAATTAGGTTTTAAAGCTTATTTTTCAATTATTTTATTATTTTATCTTGAAAAATGGGTTTTACGTTTGTTTCTTGTGCAACAACAGGTCCTAAAAAATTACGACGATGAAGCGATGAGTTGTGTTTTATTACTTTTTTGAACTCGGTAAAAACACGAAAAAGTCACCCCCTAGAGTCATCTTTCAGCCCTTCTCTGCCTCTCAGAAATTGAAAGGATTGTCAAGATTCTTGTCATTTTGAACTCATTAAAGGGTGTGAAACATCATCTTACCAGTATATGTTTACCCCTTTTTCGGGCTAGGATAGATTATTTACAAAAAAGGAATACCTTAGTCAAACATGGCTAAGAGGTTCTCTAAGATATTGTTTTCTACCTTTTCGGATTTGTGGGACTATAAACAAAAAGGGACCCACTAGAGTTTTATTTTTCGCTTCTTTTCTAACTCTCTAAACATGAAAAGATGTTGAGTTCTTCCTTTGTCAGAATCGTTAAAATTTAATGACATCGGAAATCATCACCATGATGTTATCGAGTTCCTCCTTCCTAGGGCTCGTAAAATGTACGAGGATGGATTTGTCTGAAGGGAAAACTTATATGACAAGCATATGCTATCTCCTTCAAGCTTGTTTCCAAAAATAATTGGGGTACTCACTAGAAATGGTGGGGGAAAATGGAACCAGTTCTCAGTCGTGTCGGTAGTATGTCACTCTTGAACATGACACTTGTTTGCAATTCGTTTCTAGTTGGGGACATCCCACATTTGTCATTTTTACCTCCATGGGTTTGGGTTATTCGTTTTTGACCTCTCATCTTCTCTTTGCGAGGTCACCATGACCTCATATCCCTTGATGTAAAATACTGCCAAATTCCGAAGTCGTATCGCCGATATGTTCAAGAGACGTTCCTTCTGCAGTTTTCGCCCCTGATCCTCTGTTTAGTCCTGATTCACTATCATCTTATTCCCCTGTCTCGTTTCAATGATGTGGGAAACATTATGGCTCTCCTTCAACCGCTCACTTCCCGTTGACTTTAGCTCATTATCCAGGAAGTTGATATAGAGACTCCCTTCTGGTACCTTAGAGCTTGCCTGCCTCAATGGAAATTTCTTCACATTCAATGACAAGTTCTCATCATTGGCCTTCGATTGAGTGATTTCGTGGATGTTTGACTCGATCTCATTCTTCACGTTCCATGAATTGTACCAGATGTACCTTGAGAACCACTATCATTATTGGTGGTCTCTCTCGCGCCTGTTAATATCTTTCATCATTGGCTGGTAATCAGGTGATTTTCTTGCATGTTCGACTTCAGCTCATTCATTCGCATGCATGAATTTTTACTTCTTCAGGTCAAGATAGAGCACAAGACCATAGGTTTTTTATGATAAAATTTAGGCTGTGGAATGATTTCATTTATCATGACTATATGCATGACTATTTTGATTGGATGGCTGCGACCATACCTGAGTCTCTTTTTGTTGGAATCATGATTGTCATTAGACCAAAACCCGCAGGCATTAGTCTCCACTACAACTGTCAGAGTTAGGATCCACGAAAGGCGGTTACTCCATGTTGCGAAACACATGGGGAGAGTTGAACCCAATGTCCAACAATCTCCCCCCCAAGGCAAGCCAAGTGAGTTTTGAACTCGAGACCTGTCACTCTAATACCACTTGTTGGAATCACGATTACCGCTAGACCAAAACCCGCAGGCATTAGTCTCTGCTACAATCATTAGAGTTAGGATCCACGAGAGGTGGTTATTCCATGTCATGAAACACACAGGGAGCATTGAACCCAATTTCCAACACTTTGATGATCCTTTTCACTGGATGGTTGCGTCCATACCTTGGATATTGTTGTATGTACTCTATTATGGATGGTCATGCCCATACCGCATATTTATGTATCAGAGATATCAGTTGTACTTTTTCTTGTAGGTCTTCCGATGATGGTGTTTTGGTTTGGGCATGTTCTCATAGAGCATTTCACCCCTCCCTCTCTCTCAGACTTCATGCTTTAGGGGGCATCTGTTACACAATATTTTTTCCTCGTCCCTGCAATCCTCATCTCGAACATTGGAGAACCATTTCAGTGACCCCTGTGTGCTGTCATACATTGCCATAAATGTCATTGCATCCCTTGGTATGTCAAGATCATAATCCCTGTTGATCATTCCTCAAGCAGACCTTCAAAAACATATGATTTTGGGTCGGCACTGGTAGGAAGTTATGGCCTCGCGCCCATGAAGAAATTTATACTGGGCCTCATGCCCTTTGGTGCTTTATCTCAGAAGGGCACCTGCGCCAAGCTACTTTTGGAAAGTTTTTAAAAATAGAAACAAAGCTTCCATGCTTAACAGCTTCGTGAGCGGAGTCATCATGGTTTGTTCGACTGAATCACGTCCATTTTCTCCCTTTGGCCTATTAGTTCCTACAATTGTGCAACTCCCCAAAGGGATGGACCTCTCCTCCACCTTATGTGGGATCCCAAACCACCTCCTCATCTCCTATAAATTATTCCTCCTCATGTTGATTCAACTAGCTGTACAATCATTATTATAGTTGGTGTGTTGAAGACAACAGAGAAGAATCCATTGTTCAAAGAGAGTTTAAGCCCATTGTATCATCGATTAGAATGCCAAACAAATGCTTGAGATGCGCCCGACTGAACCCGTCGTAGGAGATCTACAACATCAAGGCATAAGGTTGTAAACTTATTTTTCATTTATCAATAATACATGACTGGTTTCTAGTTCCAACTTTGTTTCCATTTATATGAAAAGTGTTTATCTCTCCTTCACTAGCTGAATAGTTGTAGATGAATGTATATGCTGAACTATGTTTTCATTTTTTGTTTCATCTTTGTGCAGACGCATGAAAATTGTCACCAACACGGAGCACAAGGCGTGATGACAAAGATCGAAGGATCGAAGCCACGTGCCATGACAAAATCATTGGACCAAGGTAGGATATCTGTTCTGGTCCATATTTCATTTATAAGCTAGGAATTTAGGAGTCCAGCATGTTCCCTTGTTTCTAGAACCACCCTAGGGCTAGAGGGATCACCTCTGTCCGCAGAGGGGGTTTTTCCTGCTCAACAACTGTACACGTCAGCTAAAACAGAGCATTAATATTATATTATATGGATACACTTAATTCACTAGGAAAGGAAGTATTAAATTTTAACCACAACTAGTGACAAATTATGAAATATCACCACGTTGTTCCATCATGTCGTCCACCAACAGTGGGAGTATACGAGAAAGAAGTTTCCCATTAGAAAAGGCATGGGTTGGGAATAGACATTTTACCTTTTTTCAAACCCAAAATGCACAAAAGGAAGCAGCCATATATTCCAACCAACCCCCGAACAAATGGGTTACATTCCAACAAGAATTTCATTGAGGAGGCGAGGTTCAGATGTTCCTTCATTTCAATTCGGATAGTGTTGGATCCGTTTTTTTGGATTGAGTATACAACATAATATAGCAACTAAGATAATGTAATGCGGCAATATGAGGAGAATCAATAGGCTTGCAATACTAATTAATATTCGAAGGAAAATATTAATTAGATAAACCATCACATCGTATGCATTCGTACCACATATGTTCGTCCACCGTACACATAAGCTAAAAAAAATAAACAGAATGGAGAGTGGTTTGGATGAATCGAATATGGTTTTTTTAGGATGCTAAAGGTATCAAGTTTAATTCTCAATGACATGGATCCTCCGATGGAGGGATAATACTGTTCTAGATTTGCATAAAAAAAAGTGTAAGACAATGGTGTTTTGGAAAGATAAAGGTCTCAAGTTCAATTCCTGACGCCATGGCTCCTCCGATGGAGGGATAATATTGTAGATTTGGATAAATAAAGTGTAATACAGTGGTTTTTATAGAAATTTAAAGGTCTCCAGTTTAATTCCCAATGTCATGACTCCTCTGATGGAGGTATAATACTGTTCTAGTTTTGCATAAAAGAAATCGTAGAAAATGGCAATGCGGCCATGTCTGAGGAAGCCAACGATTCAGAAACAAAATTGAGAAGGTGAGGTAGAAAAGTGCAGTAGATAAACAAGAAAATTGTAAAATTCATACCAATGCTCTAATTTATTCATAGATTTGAAAATATTCTACGTTTGAGTCTTCTACATTCTATGTTCTGACTTTACGCTTTAGCTTTCTCTTTGAGATTCCATAATTTAATAGAGGAAATGACTTGTGGAGGAATATGACTAAGTATATCTCTTGCAAACCCTGTTCCCGTATTACATATAATGTTAGTAAACCTAGCTCCAATTTAGGTGAATATATTTTATTTGAGGATATCCAAAATGCAATTTCTGGGTTTTAGAATCAACCAGAATTTGAAGATTGTAAAAACGCCCAAATTGAAACACACTGAAATGTTTGTTTTCTCAGGATTTTGAGATTTTATTTCGTTATGATTGATTTCAGAAAGAAATCACACACAAACCAAATTCTTAGCCCTCTTTTTATAATTACTTACAAAAAAAGTTAACATAGCTTATGTATTTTTAATTCTAAGTTTTTAAATCTACAAAACGGATAACATAAATAATATCAATTGTAGCAACACAAGCAAGAAGATATTCAGAAGGAACTGTTAGTTACCTTAAGGATAATGCTCCATTGCAGTGATGTTCACTCATTTATGATGCTCACTTTGCCGTTGCACGATCTCTATATGTCAGCAAAGAATCTGAAAGCAAAAAGAAAAAAAATAAAGCACCATCCTACATCACTAAATTACTTAGAAATTGCAATTGTTTTTTATTGAAAGAAATCAAATATAAATAAGCAGAAGGCTCGTATTGGGGAGGAGCTACTCTCAGTACTATATTGAGTGGTCTGTTATTTCTTAATAGTTAAAGAAAAATTTCAAACATAAAAGAAAAACACCCTTAACCTAGAAACTGTCCAAATAATTAGGTATGGCAACCGTTGTTAATATTAAGAAATGAAATCAAAATATAAAAGTAGACCTAGATCTCCCTCCCCTCATCCATCCAACCAGAAGAGGAATGAGAATTGTCTTGGCCGATTTGGTTCAGTGATGGAGCACCCTTAAATACCTTTGCCTAGGGATCTTTCCCTCTCTGCTCTTCTCTAGTCTTCTTCAAGAACGTTTTCCTCTCTCCGTGGGTTTTGTTGTCACAGAGCATTTTTTTATCCGAAATGTTGAAAAAGTTGCAGCTGGTTTTGTAATTGGATTATTTCTAAAACAGTTTTGCTTATTCGATGTAACTGATTAATAACAATATTCAATTCGAAGGTAGACACTATTTCAATTCTCTAAAATCAAAATAACCCGTGTACAATGGTACAAGTGAGAGAGTTGTTTTCAAAGAAGAACGCTTTACAGCACAAAGCAATAATTCACAATTCACAATGGATGCCAAATTCATTTAGCAATGATAAAATGAAACAAAAGTTAAGAACTATATAAATGAAATGACTTGCAAGCATAGAGTGCACCAAATAAAATTAGTAGTTAAAAAAAACAAGAGTTATCAAGCATTTCCAAGAAATTTCTTATTTAATTTATTAAGTTAATTATTTTTATATATTTTTAATTTAATAAACAAATATACATTAATAATAATGTCTTACATATGTTTAAACAAACATAAAACATCCAACTAAAATAAAAATTGATTATCTGACCCATCAAATTTAACCCTATGAGCATTGGTAAAATCCCAACCATAATATTGCAATGTGAGAATCGATAATAAAGTCAATGCACAAAAATGCTGACAAGTTAATAAAGTAGTTGAAGCAATTAACTTCTAAAACAGTGATCCACAAATGAGGTAAGAACTCGGCAGTTTTTAAAAGTAAAATGCAATCATGGTCGCTCATAGTTATAAGTGTCACAAGCCAGTCTGATTTCTCCGCACCTTTACCACACTCTCATCCTTAAAGGGAGGAAGGAAATTTAAGCGAATATGTATGATATTGATAAATTACATATGGAAAGTTAAAAGGAAGATCCACAAGTATTGCCAGGAGGTTGTTTTCGCATGGGAATCGTCATGTGGGGATGAAAGAAGTGATTTTCTTTTACTTTTGAATGAATTGGAAACAAATTATAGTCCAAAGTTCTTCAGAAAAGTTGCAGGTCCACCGTCTGTGCACTTATTAAAACCCCCACACCAATCGATACCTTCCTAACACTTTATCCAGGCCGGGTTTTCCCTCCAGTCATACGCCTTCGAGGGTCCTATGGGTAATAATGGCGACCACTTGGGCTATATCAATTTATGTTTCTCTGACTCCTTTTGTTCTACTAGTAGTTGGCATGATAGTATCATAGTTTATTGAGATTAGTTCTATTTTTTCTCATTGTGGAAGAAGGAAGGACTTGATAAGGTGCTGACAGAAGAGAGTGGGCACACATAAACCCCTAACATTGTTTGTGTGTGGAGAGATATGTGCCCACAGTCTCTTTCTGTCAGCTCTCAACGGATGGAGGATCCTCACAATGTTCATTGTAACTTGTAGGTGCGTGCTCCAGTTTCCATTTATTTTCGGAGTTTTGTGTTCGTGTTTTCAAAACGGATACCAAGGTGAGCGCTAAACTGCCCCTTAAATCCTGACATTTGTCGGATTGCCACTAACTCGCCACGCAGATTTTCCTCTCTTTTTTCTGCATTTAGGTACGGGATTTTGTTCTTTATTCAAATATTCGGTTGGATCATGTAGAGGCAGAAGGGTTCTTTTCTTTCTGCTATTCATCGAGGTTATAAAAAAGGCAGAAGGGTTCTTTCCTTTCTGCTATTCATCGAGATTATAGAAAATGGTTCCGTTTTCGTTGCATGGGAAAAAGCATTTTTGAAATATAGTTATGGCTAATAATTTTTTAGGGGAGAAGTTGGTATGATAGGTAAGAGTGTATGATGTGTAAAAGTGTTTGTGTTTATTTATAGTTTAGTATGATGTGTAAAAGTGTTTGTGTTTATTTTATAGTTTACTATGATGTATAAGAATGCCTGTTTGTTAAAATTTTGTTCAAGTTAACCAAAATAAACTTTTTAAAAAATTTATATAAAAAACATTTAAATCAATTGGATCCCTCTAATCTCATGCTCATGGTTTATCCAAAATCCAGAACGGTTGCTTTCAAAGGAAGTTAATGGTTGTATGTTTCGTTGTAACTGCTCCATCTGTAGTCAATTTCATAAACCTGGCTATGCGTATTCAGCGACCTGCGTGACATTTCCCGGATTTTGAAGACATATTGTCACAGATACGTTCCTTACTGTTACAGTAAATGCTTCGTGTGTAGTCCCCGCGTTTCGTATACTTCCATTCTCTGAAAATTGAAGGGTATAAAAATATCTTTTTTCGTTGCAGAGCAGTCCACACAATCTTTTTGTGAGAGAAAAGGTCTGGCCGGATAGTGGATCAGCGAATGTGATAAGGTGACGACATTAATTTGCAGCTATCAACTGAGTATTTAAATAAGTAGAAAGTATAAGTAAGGCACTTCTGAAATACTATCAACTGAGTATTTAAATAAATAGAAAGTATAAGTAAGGCACTTCTGAAATAATAAAGATGTTGCTTATACAGTTGTTTGTTCATTGTAGAATGGCACTTGAATGAAAGCTATTTCTCATTCTTATGTTCGTTTTCTGTGATAGAAACAGTTTGGCCGGTCATAGAGTATGATCAGTGCATATTTTTGGTCGCAGATGAGAACAGTCGAGGTTAGTGTCTTTACAGCTCAATATTTTTGATGAGCACATTCTCCCCTCCCATCGCGCACATATACCGGGATCTGAACTCTCGAGCTGATAGCCTATCTAAAAGGGGTTTGCATGCTGTCTTTGGTGTTATACAAATGCTCCATTTCCAGGACGGAGTCCTTCAACAGGAAAATTCTATTCCCTTACCATAACTCTGTCTTTTATATGTTTTCCTTCTCCCACATTTTGTTTTGCTCTCCGATGATTTCTATTTCTAATCCCTTATCCACTCCTTATTTTCTCTATCTACAGATCATAACCTACTATACTTACTGATTGTTTATCCTTACTATCCATCCTATTTCTTCCTATCCTTATCAACTACATGAATTTTTGCTTGCTCTACCCAGCTCCACTTTCCCTTCGACCTCTGTTTTATGATACACTCTGTGCATAAGGTCTGTCAGGTAGCGGACCTGTTTCATGTGAGATTGTTTCGCTCAGTGGAGTAGATTGCCATCTTTTTTTCTAGGTTTTTGCTCTTATCATTGCTAACTAGCGAGCAGATATTCGGATCTATTGTTCTCATTTAGTTTCTTCCAAGATCGAACACATGGCTCGATTTCACCTCATGGCATGTGAGTCAATACTCAACGAGCCTGCCATAAGTTTACATTTTCTACATCCCTCCTACAGGAACATTCTTTTCTTCTTACAATCATCTGTGTTACATTCCTTCCTGCTCGATGGATCATTACAAGTGTACCTGCCTACAAGAGGGCCTGTTTTCATGTTCTGAACATTCGGCTACTCCACAGAAACTTCTCAAGCGAGCCTGCTCACTCATTTTGCTGGTGGTTTTGTTGCCATTATTTTATAACTTCTACATCCCTTCCACAGGAACAGTCTTTTGTTTTTGTCATATCTGATACTTTATTTCCAGATCGATGGATCATCCCAAGTGAACCTGACTACAAGAGAGCCTGTTTACATCGACTGATCTGTTGGAATTTTCAGAATTCCAAAATAATAAAACTGTCTTCCCTTAACACAGAGAAATATTCAGAATTTCTTCCACAGTGACAGAGTTTCACATAAAAAAAAAAAATTCTATTAAAAAAAATTGCTGTTACAGATTCTTCCTCTCTTGGAGGGATTACAAAAAAAATCTGACTGCCGCAAACACAGTTCAGAAATATCACTCTGTCATTCACTGTTGTTACAAAATATTTCACACTGCTGTGTAAAATACCAAACACTCTGTTTTTCTTAAAACATACACTCTGCTGTGTATAAAAATTCTGCTCTCTGTGTTCTAAAAAAAAACTTGCACTGTTGTGCATACATAATGAAAAAATACATGACTCTGCTGTGTATATTGCAAACAAAAATATCTCTGTGTCATTAAGATGACCCAACCACTAAAATTCACCGCTTGAATTCATTATGGCTGCAATAACTCTGTCAGCACCGCTTAGAACGCATTGATGGCGCCTAGATCTTTTCATTCCAGTGCTGCTGTGCATTTTATCTTCCCCCTTTTTTTTACTTCTGCACTGCTGTGCCTTTTATAAAAATTTACTGTGTATTATAAATAATACAACAGCCCCACGGGCTTTCTACATTTCATATGAAACATTACATCATGGGCCTTTTAATATATCTGTGCCGCATATTTGAAATAAAACGTAAATCAACAAAATAAAACATTTAAACGTTCAAACATTAACCGGCGATCATTATATATCATATAACATATGTGGGCCCCTGCTTACGTCAGCATTCCGAGGGGGTTCATTCCTCTTCCGGCCTGACTTGCCAGACCCCCTCGGACTTCACTTGCCGCCCTATCTCTTTGCTGTTCGGTTTATACGGCAGTTGGAAATTAATTCCAACACTCCCCCTTAATTTCAACTGCTGGGTTTTCCTGCATACCCAAGCATTTCCTGAAATATTCAAAGCTTTTCTGCTGTAGTGGCTTTGTGAGGATATCTGCAAATTGATTCTCCGTTCTGCAATGCTGCAAAACAATCTCGCCATTGCTTACCAATTCCCGTATGAAATGAAACTTGGTGTCAATGTGCTTTGTCATTTTATGAAAAACAGAATTTATAGACAATGCAATAGCTGAGCTATTGTCACAAAATATCACTGTCCCTTTTACCTGTTCTTGACATAAGCTTCTCAACATTTTCCGCATCCAAACTGCTTGACACGTTGCTGCTGTAGCTGCCACATATTCAGCCTCTGCTGTAGACAATGCTACAACGGGCTGTTTCTTAGAAGCCCATGAAATGGCTCCTGAACCCATATGAAAAACATAACCGGAAGTGTTCTTCCGATCATCTACACTTCCAGCCCAATCACTGTCCGTGTATCCAACTAAATCTGAACATTTTGAAGTAGTATACAAAATACCAAACCTTTTAGTACCTTTAACATACTTGCCAATGTGCATCTTTTGGCTTTTCCATGAACCTGGAAATCAAACTAACAGCATGCATTATGTCCGGCCTAGTTGCAGTCAAATACATGAGGCTGCCAACTATGCTCTTGTACAAACTAGGATCAAAATCCTTACTGATGTCCTCTCTGTTGAGCTTTAATCCCATCACTGTGGGAGTGATTGCTGCTTTGCTTTCCTGCATGTTAAATCTTTCGAGTACCTCATTAACATACTTTGCTTGTGAGATAAAAATCTCATTTTTATCTTGTTCTACTTCTATTCCCAAGAAGTATTTCAACAAACCCATGTCAGTCATTTCAAATTCTTCCTTCATGACTGTTTTAAAATGTTCAATAAGGCAATCATCATTACCTGTAAAAATAACATCATCAACATACAAGACTACAATCAAAATTTTATCGTCTTGTTCTTTGATGTAGAGGGTGGGTTCTCCCTCACACTTTTCAAAACCATTTTCTAGTAAATATGAAACTATCCTACTGTACCACGCTCTTGGCGCTTGCTTTAGCCCATAAAGAGCCTTCTTCAACTTACACACTTTGTGCTCTTGGCCTTTCTTTTCATAGCCGAGAGGTTGTTCAATGTAAACCTCTTCCATTAACACTCCATTCAAGAATGCTGACTTCACGTCCATTTGGTAAACTTTCCATTTGTTTTGTGCTGCTATGGACAGCACTGCTCTCACGGTTTCCATTCTGGCAACCGGTGCGAAAGTTTCCTCATAATCAATGCCATGCTTCTGCTTATAGCCTTTGACCACAAGCCTTGCCTTGTGTCTCTCTATCTTGCCTTCAGCATTACTCTTGGTCTTGTAGACCCATTTAACACCAATGACATCTTTACCTTTTGGGAGTTCAACCAAATCCCAAGTTTTATTCCTCTCTATGGCATTTATTTCCTCATCCATAGCTTCTATCCATTTCTTATCCTTAATAGCTTCTTTGAAATGAACAGGATCATCAACATGACAATATAAAGAAAACAAATAATTGATACCTTCATTAGCTATATCTTGTTCATAAATATCTTTCAAACTTCTAAATTTCTTACCTCTTTCAGTAGGTGTACAAGTGCTTGAAGAAGCACTTGAATTTCCTCCTTGTGGTGTGCTTGGAGAAGCACTGTCATTTCTCCTCAAGGGTGTGCTTTGCTGCTCTCTTGTTGGTGTTGCTGTTTGGGGATGTATTTCAGCCAACTCATCATCATTCTCATCATGAGATAAACAGTGTTTAACATTCACTATTTTCTCTATGCTTCCATCCCAAGCTTCCTCTTCAATGAACTGAACGTCTCTGCTCACAAGAAACTTCTTGTTGGATGGGTTATATAACCTGTATGCCTTGGATTCCTCACTGTATCCAATGAAAATACATTTCTCCCCCTTGCTGTCCAACTTCTTTCTTAGCTGATCCGGAATGTGTGCATAAGCCACACATCCGAAAACCTTCATGTGTGTGACACCTTGCTTTGCACCACTCCATGCCTCTTCTGGCACTTTGTTCATGACAGCTTTTGTAGGGCATCTATTCAAAATATACGCTGCACAATGTACAACTTCAGCCCAATAATCATTCGGCAAATGCTTTGCCTTAAGCATACTCCTCGCCATGTCCATTATGGTTCGGTTCTTCCTTTCGGCCACTCCATTTTGCTGCGGTGTATATCTAGTTGTAAACTGTTTATGAATACCATTTTCTCTACAAAAACGTAGAAAATCTTTAGATATATACTCACCTCCTCTATCAGTCCTTAAGACCTTGATATGCAACCCACTCTGATTCTCAACAAGTGCTTTGAAATTGCGGAATTTTTCAAACACTTCACTTTTATTTTTCAAAAAGTAAACCCAAGTTTTTCTTGTAAAATCATCTATGAATGTTAAGACATAGTGGCTGCTTGCAAGTGATGGAGTTTGCATCGGTCCACATACATCTGAGTGGACAATCTCTAAGGGTGCTTTTGCCCTTATGCTTTTCCCGGAAGGAAAACTTTCTCTGTGTCGTTTCCCAAGAATACAACATTCACAAAGGCTGTCCGGTTTCTCTATCAATGGTAAACCACTTACCATTCATTTTCTGTTCAACAAATTAAGACCTCCAAAGTTGAGATGTCCAAATCTCAAGTGCCATAACCAATTATCATCCTTTGGTTCGCTTTGGAAAGTCTCCTGTGCAACTGCTGCTTTCTCTTCGCCATTCTTCAAATCTGCTCTCATTATGAGAGGGAACATCCTGTTCCTTGTCATCTTCACTTCAGCAATACACTGTTTGCTGGGTGGTTTATCCATGATGGTACAAACATCATTATCAAAGAAAACATTATATCCCTTATGGACAAGCTGTCCAACACTTAAGAGATTACACTTCATTCTTGGAACATAATAAACATCTGCTATGGTTTTCTTTGCACCTAATCTTGTTAAAACATTTACATCTCCTTTTCCCATAACAGAAACTTTTCTATCAATTCCTAGTGTGACTTGTGACTGCACACTTTCATCTAACATAGAAAACATTGCTAAGTTTCTTGTCATATGGTTACTACAACCGGAGTCTAGAAACCATAAGTCTTCACTCTTTTCTTCAGCCATATTACAAGCTAAAAACAAATTACTTTGACTGTTGTTTTCTTTTGTGAAATTTGCACTAGTTTCACTTCTCATATCATTATGCTTCTTCCTACATTCATTTGCATAATGACCATATTTCTTACAATTGTAACATTGGACATTGGATTTGTCATACCTTTGTCCTTGTGCATTCTGCTGACCATTCTGTTGGCTGCTGCCTTGGCCTTGATGCTGATTTGGATTGCTGCCTCTTCCTTGAGCATTTGCTGGACTGTTCCTTCCACCTCTGTTCTGGCTTCTGCCTCTTCCTCTCTTGTTTCCTCTACCTTGCCCTCTTCCTCTTCCGAAAGACATCTGGGTCTTAAAGGCTTGCTCAAGAGATGAGTTTTCACTCCTACCCAATCTCTGTTCATGGGTAATCAGTGATGCATGTAGTTCATCCACTGAAAACTTTGTGAGATCCCTTGTCTCTTCTATGGTGGTGACAATCACATCGAATCTTGAGGGTAAGCTTCTCAAGAGTTTTTCCACAATCCTCTTGTCTTCAAGAGTCTCTCCATGAGATCTGATTTGTGTGACCATTCCAATCACATGAGTGAAGAATGAGTCAATATTATCTGACTCCTTCATACAGAGAGTCTCAAAGTCTCTCCTCAGCAACTGAAGTTTTGCTGTCTTCACTCTTTCCATACCTTGATAAGCTGTCTTGAGAGTTTCCCATGCTTCACTGGATTTCTTAGCTGCTGCTATCCTTGGAAACACACTCTCATGCACTGCTTGATACAAGAAGAAAAGAGCCTTGGCATCTCTCTTCTTATTGTTCTTCAGTGACTGCCTTTCTGCCTGAGTTAAAATAAAAACTCTGCTTCATTTGCTGGCTCTTCAAAGCCATCCTCAACTAATTCCCATAACTCTTGTGAGGTGAATAAAGCTTTCATAGTTATTGACCAGTAATCATAATTTTTCCCATTAAATTGTGAGAGATGGATACTTCCCAAACTCATACCAGTGCTGGCTCCTGCCATTCTGCACTTTTAACTATGATAAAAACACTTGACTGTGTTTTAAAACTAACCAACTGTACTGCAACAGTAACACAACAAATTTTATAGAGAAATACCTTTGGATTCCTTTGGCTGAATCTTCACACTGCTGGAGAAGCTGCTGCAACTAAGAACCCCTTTCCTTCAGCTTATTTGACCTTCAAATAGCCTGGATTGGCTCTGATACCATGTTGGAATTTTCGAAATTCCAAAATATCACCTTCCCTTAACACGAGAGAAATATTCGAATTTCTTCCACGGTAAATGATTTCACATAAAAAAAAAATTCTATTAAAAAAAATTGTATTTACGATTCTTCCTCTCTTGGAGGGATTACAAAAAAAATCTGACTGCTGCAAACACAGTTCAGAAATATCACTCTGTCATTCACTGCTGTTACAAAATATTTCACACTGCTGTGTAAAATACCAAACACTCTGTTTTTCTTAAAACATACACTCTGCTGTGTATAAAAATTCTGCTCTCTGTGTTCTAAAAAAAAACTTGCACTGCTGTGCGTACATAATGAAAAAATACATGACTCTGCTGTGTATATTGCAAACAAAAATATCTCTGTGTCATTAAGATGACCCAACCACTAAAATTCACCGCTTGAATTCATTATGGCTGCAATAACTCTGTCAGCACCGCTTAGAACGCATTGATGGCGCCTAGATCTTTTCATTCCAGTGCTGCTGTGCATTTTATCTTCCCCCTTTTTTTTACTTCTGCACTGCTGTGCCTTTTATAAAAATTTACTGTGTATTATAAATAATACAACAGCCCCACGGGCTTTCTACATTTCATATGAAACATTACATCATGGGCCTTTTAATATATCTGTGCCGCATATTTGAAATAAAACGTAAATCAACAAAATAAAACATTTAAACGTTCAAACATTAACCGGCGATCATTATATATCATATAACATATGTGGGCCGTATTATATATGTGGGCCCCTGCTTACGTCAGCATTCCGAGGGGGTTCATTCCTCTGCCGGCCTGACTTGCCAGACCCCCTCGGACTTCACTTGCCGCCCTATCTCTTTGCTGTCCGGTTTATACGGCAGTTGGAAATTAATTCCAACATGATCTTCGGCAACATCTCTGAATTTTCTCAAGCGAGCCTGTTTACATCGACTGATCTTCGGCAACATCTCAGAATCTTCTCCGAATCTTGTCATTTTGCTGGTGGTATTTGTTGCCATAAGATCGATGGATCTCACATTTTGTTGGTGGTCTTATTATCACAGCTGGGTTTTTGATATCTGGACACTATTTCATCTTCAGCTTGTCTCCACATCCTGCTCCTGGATTGCTGGCACATGCATTTTGTTTTATAAGGGTGCTTATCTGTACTGGCTTATCATCCTGTTCCTGGATTGCTGGCACATGCATTTTGTTTTATAAGGGTGCTTATCTGTACTGGCTTATATGTTGCATTTTCAATGATCCCATCCTGCTTTGGTTCGACCTTCTCCTGAAGTCCTTACCACTGGATGTTGGATCTGGTTATCATCGCTGCTGATCGCTACTGATTTGATGTATTGTTTGTCATATGAACTGTTAATATAACAGCGTTTTTTTCCTCTGAAAAAAAAAAACATTCGAGGTCACAGTGTCTTCCCAGCTCAATATTTTAGGTATACTTAAAATGCTTAAAGGACCGTATGCAACATCTGATGTATATTTTTCACATTAATGATTAGAGAAGCTCAATATTCATGTTTCTAGGGGAAAATATCAACGATTTTCTGCATATTGTAGTTTACCTTAAATCAAGTCATATAATAGCAATCGCCTTTCTAAGCCAATTATTTTCACAGAGCATACGACCTAATATATTTAAAGAGCCCTATTAAACCAGCAAACGGCACACAGATCTGTCTTCTATCAGACTTTCATGGTTCTTTGCCGACTGATTCTTACAAAATCTATGAATCTGAGAATATGTGATTAAGTTTTTGTTAGTAGAACACAAATTTAGCTGTAACAGTAGGGCATTTTGCAAGGTTTATAATCAATAAGTATGAAATCCTATTTTTTGAATATGGGGTAAAAAAATAGCTTTCAATTAAAGTAATTAATTAGATTATAGCGATATAATAGTAAGTAAGATGTGAGAAGGATTTTTATGGAAAAATGAAATTAAATAATATTAAACATTAGAATCTCAAATTTCTAATTGGGCTGTGAGAAGGATTTTTATGGAAACAGGAAATTAAATTTTTAAAATCAAAATATTTCTTTGAGTTGACATTGTTAAGCATCCATCGATTCCCACACCCCAATTACTTTTATTAATAATTCTAAAGTATAAAAGTACTCTTACAAAAAATACATAAGTAATATTTTAAATTCTTAAAATCTTTTTCCATTGACACCGGTCAAGTACTCCGATTACAATAGAAGGGGTCGTTCTCGCTAAATAGATTGGCGTTATACGTTCCTAATATGGATTATTCGATGCGTGAAATGATAACATATTCTAATTTGAATATTTAATCTCATGTCAAATATTTCAATGTATAGCCATTTTCTCTATAGCTTTATAGAACAGCATTACTTTTAGGAATGACATGTCACATCCTCGCCATCTGTTTTTGTTGGAGGAGTTTCAAATTTGGGACCATAAAGGAAAAGTTGTCGCTTTGATGATTGTGAAGCATCATTCTTATCTACCCATAAAACTAGCAATTGCACGGTGCAAAGGAACGCTGAAAGGAAACCTTCCAATGATGTAAGGGGGGCAAAACAGGTAGATGTTGAGTTAATTCTTCTCCAACTCCTCCTAGGAGAACAGGGGAAGAAGAATAAATGGCCTCCAGGGACTGAAATCAACCGAATTCACTATCATGCCGTCTCTGGTAACATAGCAATGGAATGGAGCATTTCGGGAGGGCGTATACTTGTTATTGCTTGGGGTTATGGTCTAAGAAGTTTGAACATCAAAATATAATGAGAGGATATTGCCTTTTAATACAGTTTACAAGGGGAGGATTTCTATTAATATTCAAGCACTTTATAAAAGAGAGAGATAGTCTCTGTGCATTATTTAAAGGATATTCAATTGTTTTATTATTATCGAATAAATTAAATGTTAAAAGTAATTAAACAATATTTAAAGTTTGAATTTATATATTTATTTTATTTTTAATAATTACATGCTATGATAAGAAAAGATTTCAAAACCAATAAAAAAATAAGAAAAATAAAAATAAAAATCAATTAAATAAATAAATAAATAGAAATAAAATAAAATAAAGATATAATTAAAATAAAAAATAAAATAGATAAAAATAAATAAATAAAATAAAATTAAATAAAAATTAAATTCTTAATTACAAAAACAAGAATAAAATAAATAAATAAATAGAAATAAAATAAAATAAAGATTAATAAATAAATAAATAAACAAACAAATAAATAAAATGAAATAAAAATAAAATTACATAAATAAAAAATTAATAATATTAAAATTAAAAATTAATATTTTTATTAAAATAAATATAAATATTTAAAATTCAAATTATAAAGTTTGATTATTTGGTTTAATTTTCCCTGGCATTGTGTGATCAAAATGGAAGGCATATCTCACTGGATTTTAACAAGCGCACCTCAAATAGAATGCATAATTCATGAATCTTACAAAGACAATGGCTCCATGAACCAATATGGACCACTTGCAGACTCAATTGGTGTACTTGTGTACAAGAGAAATCCAAATACAGGAATATTCCGTATAAACAAGAACCAATTATGAGCAAGATGATCTTCTTTAACATGTGGCTGAATTATATGATTAAACAATTAGATAGGTATTTGTTATATTGATAATTTGAGATAATTATAAGTAATTATATTTGAATGTCCTTTTATTCTAACGAGACTAGTAAAAAGAGCAACAGTGAAAACATAATAAAGAATTCCATTGTATTGTCTACAGAAATAGAGACGTAATGAGAAGAGATCTATGTAATACAAATAATATGATGATTGTTTAATAGCTTGAGAAATTGTGTTAATGAGGAGATCTATATATAATAAAAATAATATGATGGTTGTTGAATAGCTTGAGAAATTTTGTTTGAATTTATCTAGTCAACTTAAGATTGCAATTGTGATTTCATCGATATAATTTTTTCTATTTTATCTTTTGCAATATGCATCACAAGCACACTTCATGTCATTCCACTAGAAGATGCTATCACCAAAATCACGTGACTTTGGTCAAGCATGCATGAATGTATAATTAAATGTGTTAACTGAATGAAAATATACACATTTTACAAATTACAAATTAGTAATTAAATGTGTTAACTCCATTTTACAAATTAGTGATTAAATGTGTTAACTGAATGTAATTATACTCATTGATTAAATGTGTATACCGAATGTAACTACACATTTTACATTTTGATATGAATTAACCGGCATTTTTTCCAAACTAAGTTAACATATCCTCACCATATCTGGATCCTGGCTTTTCAAAAGCTGGCAGATCTATAATCTGGATCTGTGTCCATATCCTGCCTCCTGCTAACTTAGTTACCATATGATGCTATTCTAGGTCTGGTTGCTTCCTTCGTGCTCACTTTTGACAAATAAACAAGCTAGGAATTGACATATGTTTTAAGGTTTGCCTAGGACACACTAATAGACGACTTAAAATTTAAAAAATATATAGGTGTATAGCACAACATATTTGAACAATGAAAACTAAATAATGATATCTCTCTATTAATTCCACTGGCATCCACAATGGAACTTCTTTGCACTTGCTAAAAAGTTTGACTTGCCTATTACTATATATAAAAGGTAGGATTAACAGATCAGACGATCAGACGATGTAAGTTTGTCATTACTGAATAATGCTACAAGGAAACAAGATAAATAAATATGACAAACCTTCTAGAGAGATAGAAAGAAGAACCCTTTTTCACTGTCGGTAAAAGCTGCAGTGAAGACATGTTGGTGAAATTGAATATTTATTGTGATGCTGAAATAACTGATCTTTATAAAGGAAAATCTCTCCAAGAGGCTTTATGAAACATGTGCCAGTGTTCTCATAAGATAGTCACACTGGAAATGTAACTCTCTCCACTGCAGTTGTAGCAGAAATCAATCCATACATACATACATACAGAAAGACGTAATAAGCTCAGAGCCGAGCCCAGACGAGCAGAATTTGTTAGCATGGAACCACATCTAAAACGATGAAATACATTATTGTTGTTATTGTGAAATTCTGTTGTTGTTGTTATGCTAAACCTGCTATAAGCAAACGACCAGTATGGTCTTTGGATCCATGACAATTCTGGGCTCATAACAACAAGTCCCTACCAAATTAGGCTCATGACATTCAACCTATTCACAGCCCTCAGTTAAACTGGAAAGACAGCTCTTCTACCAGTATCTCCATGGATGAAGTACATTGAACTTGATTAAATTAATTTTTATCCAAGAAGCAAAAGAAAAGATTAATTGCTACAGCAAATACAATGAAGTTCTTAAGTTATGGATATTATGATTTATTCCGGTAACCTTGATGTCAATGACTCATATATCCCAGCTAGCTATATCCTTCACTTTGGCTTTAAATTATCACTCTTGGCAACCAGGTTGTGATCAAGTTAATCGAGAATGCACACATCCGGCTCAATATTCTTCTTATGCACATACACACATCTAAATCACCCATAATAATTCTCCCCATCTGCAACATTACATTGTTGAAGCATTGCAATGTCAAAATTATTTTCAATTTGTTATTATCTCAATCATGTTCCTAACCTCCTTTATGTTAAAATATAAGACAAAAAAATGTGTTCTGTAGGCCACTTTATGAAGTGACATGTGACTAATGCGATAAATATTAAATTATAAAGTTATATTATAAGTTATATATTGGGTTAGGTGAGAATTGTGAATTGTGGGTAGCCCATCTCAAGCTCTCTGCTATGCTCTTGCTGCAGTAGCATCATCAATATAGTGAATTCTATTATCCTGATTCCTTTCCAATCATGTCCGTTATCATGTAGATGCACCCACATTTGGGATTTAATTTTTGACTTCTTAATGTTGCTTCCCGGAAGACAATGCTTCTTCTTTCAAGCATAGGTAAAGAAGAAACAGGTTCCTAATTTATAGATTTACAATGTAAGTTGATATATATATATATTAATTTTTTGATCGCATACTGCATATCCTATACAGCTAAATGGAGTTGCAGAAATCTCATGTACTCTGTTTTTTTATGACGTTCCATACATCCAGTTTGGGTTTTCGGAGAACAATGGTGAAAGTTTCATCTCAGATCGTTTATGCTAAGTTGCTCGAAGTCCCGAATGTGATTTCTTCCTAAAATTAGTTACATGAATAAAAGATGGTGTTAAAAAAACTGCAACAGTCCAACTCATTCTAAAATAGAGTCATTTTGATCTTCTATAGAATCTAGAGCCATAGAGAAAAGCTGAAGAAATTGTCTCCCTGAGCACTTGTTGCTAAATCCCTAGACACCTTTCAAGTCAATTACAACCCAATTGCTATTTAGAAAGCAGCAGGGAAAGAATGTTAGAGAGAGAAAAGAAAACAAATAGACTATTCGACTTACCAAATACATACGCTGTTAAACATTAGAAAAAAAGCCCGAAAGAAGATCTGCAACTGGAGCCTAAAGTAGCACTCGATAGAAGCAAGGTGCATTCTAGGTGGAGGTGGAAATGATTCAAACAACTGTTAATATGTTCGTGTGTATGATGATGGATTCAATCTAGCCAGTGCATTGTCTCCATTTAGTACAGATATTAGCACAAACACATCTAAACCTGTGACTGTGTGCACCTTGAGGTTGTAAGATTTCAAGGCTGCGTCTTGAGTTGAACAAAGAACCAGCATATCAAATATTGGAACTCTAGATATACAAATTCAAGCTTAGCAACCTTACAAAGAACCAACATATCAAATTGGAACTCTAGATATGCAACTTCGAGCAGATTTACAATGTAAGTTGATATATATATATATATTAATTTTGTGATCGCATACTGCATATCCTATACAGCTAAATGGAGCTGCAGAAATCTCATGTACTCTGTTTTTTTATGACGTTCCATACATCCAGTTTGGGTTTTCGGAGAACAATGGTGAAAGTTTCATCTCAGATCGTTTATGCTAAGTTGCTCGAAGTCCCGAATGTGATTTCTTCCTAAAATTAGTTACATGAATAAAAGATGGTGTTAAAAAAACTGCAACAGTCCAACTCATTCTAAAATAGAGTCATTTTGATCTTCTATAGAATCTAGAGCCACAGAGAAAAGCTGAAGAAATTGTCTCCCTGAGCACTTGTTGCTAAATCCCTAGACACCTTTCAAGTCAATTACAACCCAATTGCTATTTAGAAAGCAGCAGGGAAAGAATGTTAGAGAGAGAAACGAAAACAAATAGACTATTCGACTTACCAAATACATACGCTGTTAAACATTAGAAAAAAAGCCCGAAAGAAGATCTGCAACTGGAGCCTAAAGTAGCACTCGATAGAAGCAAGGTGCATTCCAGGTGGAGGTGGAGGTGGAAATGATTCAAACAACTGTTAATATGTTCGTGTGTATGATGATGGATTCAATCTAGCCAGTGCATTGTCTCCATTTAGTACAGATATTAGCACAAACACATCTAAACCTGTGACTGTGTGCACCTTGAGGTTGTAAGATTTCAAGGTTGCGTCTTGAGTTGAACAAAGAACCAACATATCAAATATTGGAACTCTAGATATACAAATTCAAGCTTAGCAACCTTACAAAGAACCAACATATCAAATTGGAACTCTAGATATGCAACTTCGAGCTTCGGAAACACAAGATGCGCAACAGACGCAGCTTTAGAGGGGTCTGTACGAGTAAATTTTATTTTCAAATTTCAATCATTGCTAATTCACCGCAAACAAGTTTCCGCCAACATCTAAAAATGTCAATTTCCGTCGCAAAACACAAGCAATTTTGACACAATTTTCCTGACTCGATCCCCAAAAATTGACAGAGTGTACAAATACATACCAAGTGCAACCATCTGAGCCTTTTTGCCAGACCCACGCCCTTTTTTATCTGAAAATGGTGATGATGGGGATGATAAGCCCAAACCCACATTACCAAATCCATCAACATCTGTGCCATACTTTCTAGGCCTTCCCCTCTTCCTCTTTAAGGTCTCTGAACCCGCCCAGCTGCTCACGAATACAAATCCATTAAAAAACCCTCCTTCACCCTGACAAAAAAATTGGTTACAGAGCATGAAAATGCTATGCCATGGCTGTAGGCTTCACAACAGCCGAAGACGCAGCTTTAGAGGGGTCTGTACGAGTAAATTTTATTTTCAAATTTCAGTCATTGCTAATTTACCGCAAACAAGTTTCCGCCAACATCTAAAAATGTCAATTTCCGTCGCAAAACACAAGCAATTTTGACATAATTTTCCTGACTCGATCCCCAAAAATTGACAGAGTGTACAAATACATACCAAGTGCAACCATCTGAGCCTTTTTGCCAGACCCACGCCCTTTTTTATCTGAAAATGGTGATGATGGGGATGATAAGCCCAAACCCACATTACCAGGCTAACATAACGAAAGCACAACCAATAAAAAAAATGCAATGTGTTATGGAAACCACAGAAAAAACAGATCAGTACATAAACCCTAAAAAATTAAGCATGCAGTAGATTGCGAGAAAAAATTTCATATAGCTGAGACAGTCAAATTAAATCGATGTACTAGTTGTTTCTTTACAAGTTTAAATATTCTTAAAAAGAGTACATAATTTTATCAAAACGATACATGAAACCCTCATTACTGAGAAGGAACGCTCTGATGGGTCGAACTTAGAAAATCCTCAAGAAATTGGGGCAAATAACATCATAGTAGTTGGCTTTCAAAACAAACCTTCACCATTATACATCAAACGAGAATGGTGCTAAACGCCTTCAGGATGGAAAGAAAAACAGAAAGATCCCAACTCTATTTTCACACGGGAATCGAAACCCTGATGTGGCGCTCCCTAACAAGAATAACATGTTTGTCATCCGAGTAAAAATAATGAGTAAGCCACCACAACCGCGAGCTGAGAAAGTAAAATTCAACAACAATACTTGCGGGTACCTGCAAACAGAGAGAGAAATGATTAACATTCCTAGAGAGTAAATATAAACTACCTTTGAAAACTAGGAAAAGCAACAAATTAATTAGGGTGAAGTTTCGTCACCTAATCAAGTTGTATATGAGCAGAGCTTCCACCAAACCCTACCATATGAACAACCAATCACCATTAGAATGGACCAATTATGCTGGGCGTGAAGACCGAAAATGCTTAACTTAAATAAGGAAATAGTTTACCTATGACAGATGCCGAAAAACCCTATTGCCATAGGGTTGTAGAAGCAGAAGCAATGGAACCCTCAACGTCGAATGAGGATGATGCTACACACAATAAGAGTGAAAATAAATTGATCTGGCCATGGGAGGAAGCTGTGAATCTCAACCAGATTTCATAACAGTCTTAGAGCAACACCATAACCCTCTTCCAATCCAGAGTCGAGCAAACACCATCATAGAATGCCAGGAAGACACATTAACCTTTCTCGACACAGATCCATTATCGATTCGTGGGAGGAACGGGATCGGCGGTGTCCGTGAGCACATTGCCGTGGAGATCTAAGGACATTTGGACGTATGGAGCAGGATTAACAACGGACCGGACCCGCAAGCTCGTTGACGCCGGAAAGATTCGGGACTACAAGATTGACCAACATCTGGAGCTCCGTCGGGATCTCGCCGGTTAAATCGGCTATGCGGAGACAAGTCGAGGAGCGTAAATTGGTGCAGCTTGGAAATAAAAAGGTGAATCCCGCGTTTGCGGAGACTTGAAAACCCTTTCGTTATCGTCGCAGGTCACGCCTTCGAGCTCCGAGATGGTGCCGCTGCGTTTCCAGCGTCTCGTGCTCCGCGACCGCGTGAGCTTGTGAGGCGAGCACGAGCAATGGGAGAGCGAGCATGTCTGGGCGACGGGTGCTCGAAGTGAAACAACGAGGGTAAAAGCAGACGCCCGTGACGCCGGTGGCAGAGTGAAGCGTAGCACAAATGGGACGGCGTTTTTAGTGGTTCGAAGGACGATGAGAACGCGCTCTCATTGGCCGTAGAGAAAATCGCATTCGGAAAGAGCCCATAGCGGAACGCTTTCGCGCGTAATTATGAGACGACGATTTAACGTAAATATCTTGCAATGATTTTGAATATTTAACATACATCTCAGAATTGCATTATTTTTAATTAAAAAGAATCAATATATGAATTCGAATTTTTAAAAATCAACATATCGATTAAATTTATATATTTAAAAAATGTAATAATAACTTTAATTATTGAATGTACTTAATTAAACAAAATTTTGTCAATATAATACTTTATTATTATTATACATGTTAATTTAGATTTAATGTAATACGTCTAATAATTTATTAATATACATGTTAATATAGATTTAATGTAATACTTTTTTTGTGTACATAGGGGTATTTTTATAATCTATAATAAAGATAATGTGCAATTTACTTAGTGTTTAATGTAGATTTGATATATATGGGTTTTTAAAATAAAAATAAAATATTATCTAAATAAAAAAGCAATGTCTTGTATAATAAAAAAATAGAATTGAATAAACATGTTTGTGCCAGGTAAGAGATATGATAAAAATAACATGACTTTTATGTTAAAGACAAAGATAGAATAATTAAAATTAAATATATATATATTTTTTCAATTTTCACTATAATTAAAATATATATCTCTTATATTTTTAAAAATACTCAAAACATTTGATAAAAGCTGTTTGAATATTTATACAAACTAATTTATTTGTAGGTTGATTATAAATATAGAGAGAGATGGAGTGTTAATATCGACCATAATACAATATTTCAATGCAAAAAATATTAAATGGAAAAATATTCAATTAACTCCTAATAATAATAGAAAAGAGAGATGGATGAGAGATAGATAGTTTATTCAATTGTTAATATAAAATTCAATATGTGTGCATTTAAAAAAACATATTTGTAATTAGAAAAAAAGAAATCTTTATGATAAATAAAATATTTCAATAACCATGTTAAATAATATATTTCAATGTCAACTATTATATGTGTGAAACAAAAATCACTTGTATATTATATAAAAAAATCCACTTATATATTATATAAAAAATGAGAAAAATAAAATAGAAAACTAAAAAGAAATAAAAATCTAAATAATGGGGGCTTAAAGAATAGTTGAGATAAATCCATAAAAATTAAAAATTAAAAATAAATTTAATCAATATAAATTTAAAATATGAAGAGTTTTACAAGCAGTCAAAATAAAGAGAAAGAGATATGGTAAATAAATAAAAATATAAATAAACCACGGGTATTTTATATTTACTCCATAAAACATTACTTTTATATTTACTCCATAATCCTCTTTATATTTACAAATACTCAAAAAAAGAGGTTTCATTTTGGTGAAGCCTATGGGCCAAATACCATGGGACAAATGTTAATAATACTATGGGCCAAATACCATATTTATAAAAGAGGTAATAAAAAGGTAATGTAAATAAATAAAAATATATCAAATAGGAGAGTAGAAATCAACATCTAATTATATATGAAGCCTATGGACCAAATTAATAATATATCATGCATTATTAACCCTAACATTAATATTAAAATATTATTATTACTAAATCTAATATTCATATTAATATATTATAATATTAAAATTATTAAATTTAATAACTTTTTCTTAATACAATATTAAATTTATTATATTATAATATATATTAATGGAGAGATGGAGATAAAGTAAAGGAGAGGGGGAGGAGGAATGAAGACGGAGAGAGGGAGAGGAGTGAGAGAGGTAGAGAAGGGTAAGAGAGGGAGAAAGAGAGAGGATTGAATGGTAGAGAGAGAGAGAGAGATAGAGAGAGGTAGGAGAGAAAGGGAGAGAGAAGAAGGATGAGAGGGAGGTGATACAAGGGGGATAGAGAGCCGGATTTGGAGAGGAGAGAGGGGAGAAGAAGAAGAAATACATAGGGAGTGAAAAGTGGAGAGAGAGAGGGAGTGACAAGGAAGAGATGGAGAGAGAGTGTGTATGTTTGGGGGTGAGATAAAGAAACATAGAAGGAGTGATGGAGACAAGCACTGAGATAAGGAGAGAGAAAGAAGAAAAGAGGGAGGGATATAGTAACATAGTTTGAGAGAGAGATAGAGTGATGGGGAAAGAGAGAGGATTTCAAAGCGTGAGAGAGAGAGGATCGAATGGAAAGAGAGAGAGAGAGAGATGCGGCGTGCGTGAGGGTGAAGATAGAGGGAGAGCGGACGAGAAAGGAGAGACGGGAAGGACGAAAGAGAGAGGACGAGAGAGAGGAAGAGAGTGCATGGGGAAGGAGAGGGATTGGCCAGGGAGAGAGAGAGAGAGAGTGATGGGGGAAGAGAGAGTGAGGTAGGAGGGAAAGGGAGAGAGAGGAAGGAAAAGAGAGGGGACTTGAGAGAGAGGAGTAGAGAGGCAAGGGAGATAGAAGGAGAGAGGGAGGGATAGAGAGATGGAGTTGGATGGGGAGAGAGGGAGGGAAGAAGAAAGACATAGAGGGTAACAAGTGGAGAGAGAGAGGGAGCGACAGGGAAGATGGAGAGAGAGTGTATATTTTTGGGGGTGAGATAAATAGACAAAGAAGGAGAGATGAAGAGAAGGGAGAGGAGGGAGGAGAGAGACATATTGTAACAAGGGCGAGAGAGAGAGAGAGAGAGAGAGAGAGAGAGAGAAAGAGAGAGGTGTGGGAGAGAAAAGAAGAAAGAGAGTGGAAAGAGAGAGGTAGGGAAAGAGATATGGAGATGGAGGGGGAGAACGAGGGAGGTAAGAAGAAATACACGAGAGAATGAAGGTTGGAGTGAGAGAGAGAGAGATAGGATAAGTAGGGACGGAAGAGAGATAGAAGTGGGGGAGAGGGAGGGAAGGGAAAGAGAGAGCGAGTGATGGAGAGGAGGAGGGAGTGATAGATAGATAGATTGGAGAAAAAAAGTGTATGTTTTGGAGTTGATATTAAGAGATACAAAGGGAGATAGAGATATATATGGAAGGTGAAGAGAAATAAAAGATAGATGGGGACATCGAGGGAGGGACAAAGAGATTGATGGGTGAAAATGTGAAGTTGGGAAACACTTTTTGCCCTTTTTTGGCGTTGCACTGTAATTTTCTATGATTTTCAACTTTCAACTCCACTAAACTCATATTTTTATTGCAAATTATGCTTTGGACATAAAAACAAGAATTGTAGAGAATTGTCTTACTCTCCATACCCATATAAAAAATATTGACATATAGAGGGGCAAATTTCTTGTTTACTATCCTTTGCATATACTTGAAATTTTCAGCAAACATAAATAGTCACTTTATTATCCTTTACTAGGGAAGGTTATTCATGGAAAAAAGCCATAGCATCATAATCTATATATATTGCACTAGTGCACGGACTCATTTTTTGGTAATTTTGGATTAAATCACTATTTTTTATTATTTTTTGAAATGGACGGGAGACAAAAAAACAAAGTGATGTTTCTCGGTACATTTTATTATCCTTTGATTTTCTTTTCAATGTGATCATCAATAAGAAAAATGAGAGTACCCTTGAAGAGTAGACGGAGAGGAGGTGCAGTATGATTTTTTTGAATTTTTTGGTGTCCTCATTTGAAAAGTTATTGACTTTTCATTTAGTGCAATTTTTCGAACAATGAAATTCCACAATGACACACCGAGCTTTAGTAAAAAATTAATAAAAAAATTGAATAAATGAAACTCCTCAAATCTCATATCATCGTAAACTAGATTCGCGAGATGAATCTAATGGTACTTTGTCCGACATATAACATTATGTTTTTGTAGGTGTTATGCCTCGAAGTTGCGTGTTCCGCCGACCGTGTAATTTTCTCGTGTTTTTCGTTGACTCGAGAAACTCTCGGCGTGAGATAATGTCTCGGACGAGAAATTTATAAAACTCTCGGCCCGAGGGATTTAACCCGCCTAAAGCACGTTCAAACTCACGGCCAAACTCCGGCCGAAAGTTTAAAACTCCGGACGAGAGTTTGCGCTCGAGAGAGTTTACCGTCGATGAAACTCTCGGCGAGAGTTTAGAAAACTCTCGTATGAGAGCTTTAGGAAAACTCTCGTATGAGAGTTTTGAAAACTCTCGTATGAGAGATTTTAAGAAAACTCTCGTATGAGGAGTTTTGAAAACTCTCGTATGCAGTTTTGAAAACTCTCGTATGAGGAGTTTTGAAATCTCTCATCCGGGAGTTTTATTCCTATAATAAAACACAAAAAATTTTAAGTTTTTAGAATTGGTACGTTATATAATTTAAATAGTACTTTATTAAAATTAAAAAATGATATAAAATAATAAAATAATAATTTTATTTTAAATTATTTTATTATTATTAATGATAAAAAATACATGAAGATTTAATTAAATAAAATTTGTTACAATATTTTGTAATATCAATGTTATATAAAAAACTAAAAAATATTTTTATATAAAACTAACTGATATATTAATATAAATAAAATAAAATTTCTAAAACATAAATCAAAATAAAAACAACTATATATAATTTATATAACATGAAATTAATGAATAAATTTAAATTTAAAAAACAATTGACTAAATGCAATGAGGTGATAAAGGAGAACAATGCATGTAAGCACCTTAATATCGTTGCTAAATTCTTGGAAAATCCTCGAGAAATTTTTGAAGTGAGATGAGCTTCTTGGAATGTGGGTCACTTTATCTTCCACTTCGCTCACACAATTAACTTGAAAGGAAGTCTACTTTTCCTAGGTATGGATGTAAGGGGAATGAACGATATTATTTGAACATTGAGTGAGATGCTTCTCGAATGGGTCCTCTTATATTCCACTTTAGTTTCACAAGATTAAATTGTATGAAAGTTTATTTTCCTAGGTATGGATGTAAGGGGATAAAGAATATTATGCGAAAAGGAAATGAATGTTAAGTGTGACATTCTATGCGAAAGTGTATGGGATTGGAGAATTATGTTATCAAGCATAAAACTAACCCTCGACCCCTTAACCCTCGACCTCACAACCCTCGACTCCCTTAAACCCCAATTCCTAACCCCCAAACCCATAACCCCCTAAACCTTAAACCTCTAAACCCTTAACCCCTAACCCATTCAAGCACCTAAACCCCAAAACCCCTAACTCTTAACCCCTAAAATACTTAAGCGCTGAAATCCCCTAAACCCCTAAACCTTTAAACCAATCCTAACCCATTTAACCCTAAACCTCAAAACCCCTAACCCCCTTAAAACCCTAATTCCCAACCCATAACCCTTGACCCCTTAAACCATATTTCCTAACCCCTAACCCCTTAAACCTAATTCCGTCTAACCAATTCAACACCCTAAACTACCTAACCCATTTAAGTGTTTATTCCATTTAACAAAACCCTAACCCCCTAACCCCTAAAATCCTTCACTGCTAAATCCCCTAAACCTCTAAACCTATAACCCATTTAACCCCCTAAACCCTAAACATCTAAACCCTTAACCTAACCAATTCAACACCCTAAACCCCTAAAAACCTAACCCATTTAACCTCCTATTAACCCCCAACTTCTAACCCCTAAAATCCTTAAGCGCTAAATCCCCTAACACCCTAAACCTCTAAACCAACCCCTAACCCATTTAACCCCCTAAACCCTAAACCCTAAACCTATAACCCCTTAAACCCTAATTCCCAACCCATAACCCATTCAACCCCTTAAACACCTAAACCTCTAACCCATTAACCCTCGACTCTTAAACACTAATTCCTAACCCTTAACCCATTTAACCTAAACCCTAAACCCTCTAAACCCTTAACCCCTAACCCATTTTACCCCCACTAAACCTCTAAACCTCTAACCCATTTAACCCCTAAACGCCCAAACCTCTAAACCCTTAACCCTCACTCCCTAACTCGTTAACTAACCGATTTAAGCCCTTAAACCCCTTAAACCCTAATTCCCAACCCATAACCCTTGACCCTTAAACCCTAATTCCTAACCCCCTAAACCCCTTTCAGCCCTAATTCCCAACCCCCTAACCAATTCAACACCGTAAACCCCTAAAAAACCTAACCCATTTAAGTGTGGATTCCATTTAACCCCCAAAACCCTAACCCCTAACCCCTAAAATCCTTGCATCGCTAAATCCCCTAACCCTAAACCCTCACAAACCACGTAACCCATTTAACCCCTAAACCCTAAACCTCTAAACCCTTAACCCTAACCCCTAAAACCCTAATTCCCAAACCCTAACCAATTAGACACCCTAAACCCCTAAAAACCTAACCATTTTAACCCCATTAACCACTTAACTTCTTACCCCTACAACTCTGAAACCGCTAAATCCCCTAACCCCTAAACCTCTAAACCAACCCTAACCCATTTAACCCCCTAAACCCAAAACCTATAACCTGTAAACCCTAATTCCCAACCCATAACCCATTCAGCTTAAACACCTAAAACTCTAACCCCTTAACCCTACGACCCCTTAAACCCTAATTCCTAACCGGGCTAACCCATTTAACCCCCTAAACAAAACCCATTTAAGTGTGGATTCCATTTAACCCCCAAAACCCTAACCGCTAACCCCTAAAATCCCTTCGACCGTTAAATCTTGTAACCCTAAACCTCTAAACCTATACCCCATTCAACCCCTAAACCCTAAACTTCTAAACCCTTAACCTAACCCCTTAAACCATAATTCCCAACCCATAACCCTCGACCCCTTAAACCCTAATTCCTAACCCCTAAACCCTAAACATCTAAACCCTTAACCCCCAAACCATTTACCCTACTAAACCTCTAAACCCCTAACCCATTTAACCCCTAAACCCTAAACCTCTAAAACCTTAACCCCTACCCCTAACAGTTAACCATTAACCCATTTAAGCCCCAAAACCCCAAAACCCCTAACCCTTTAAACCCTAATTCCCAACCCATAACCCTTGACCCCTTAAACCCTAATTCCTAACCCCTCAACCCTTAACCCCTAATCCCTTAAACCCTAATTCCCAACCCCTAACCAATTCAACACCCTAAACCCCTAAAAAACCTAATCCATTTAAGTGTGGATTCAATTTAATCCCAAAACCCTAACCCCCTAACCCCTAAAAATCCTTCACCCAAGCTAAATCCCCCTAAACCCCTAAAGCCTCTAAACTCCGTAGCCCATTTAACCCCCTAAACCCTAAACCTCTAAACCCTTAACCCCCTAACCCCTAAAACCCTAATTTTTAACCCCTAACCAATTCAACATCCCACCCCTAAAAACCCTAACCCATTTAACTCCATTAACCCCTAACTTTCCTAACCTCTAAAATCCTTTAGCTGCTAGCAATCCCCTAACCTAAACCTATAACCCCTTAAACCCCACTCCCAACCCATAACCCATTCAACCCCTTAAACACCTAAACCTCTAACGCCAACCCTTGACCCCTTAAACCCTAATTACTAACCCCTAACCCATTTAACGCCTAAACCTTAAACCTCTAAACCCTTAACCCCTACTCCCTAACGTAACCTAACTTCTAACCCCTAAAATCCCTTAAACCCCTAAACCTACTCACAAACCAACCCTAACCAATTTAACCCCCTAAACCCTAAACCTATAACCCATTAAACCCTAATTCCCAACCCATGTCCCATTCAACCCCTTAAACACCTAAACCTCTAACCCCTTAGCCGATTTGACCTTAAACCCTAATTCCTAACCCCTAACCCATTTTAACCTCCTAAACCCTAAACCTCCTAAACCCTACCCCCTAACCCCCTAAAACCCTAATTACCGAACCCCTAGCAATTCAACACCCCAAACCCCTAAAAAACCTAACCCATTTAACTCCATTAACCCCTAACTTCCTAACCTCTAAAATCCTTAACTTCTAAATTTCCCTAACCCCCTAAACCTATAACTCTAAACCCCAATTCCCAGCCCATAACTCCATTCAACTTAAACACCTAAACCTCTAACCCCTTAACCCCTGACTCTTAAACCCTAATTCCTAACCCCTAACTCCATTTAACACCCCAAACCATAAACCTCCCAAAGCCCTTAACCCTCTACTCCCTAATCAGCTAACCCCTAGCTTCTAATCTAAAAATCCTTTAGCGCTATACCGCCTAACCCCCTAAACCTACAACCAACCCTTAACCACCCTATCTACAAACCCTTAAACCTATAACTCCACTAAACCCTAATTCCCAACCCATAGCCCATTCAACTTTAAACACCTTAAACTCTACAACTCCCTTAACCCTTTGACTTAAACCCTAATTCCTAACCCCTAACCCACGTAACCTCCTAAACTCCTAAACCTCTAAACTTTGTCCCTAACTCCATTTACCCCCACTAAATCTCCCTAAACCCCTAACCCATTTAACCCCTAAACCCTAAATCGAACCCTTTCACCCCTACCCCCTAACTCGACTTTAACCCCTAACCTATTTGAGCCCCCAAATTCCATCTAACCAATCTCAACACCTAAACCCTTACCTAACCCATTTAAAGTGTGGATTCCATTTAACAAAAACTCCTAACCCCCAACTAAAATCCTTCAATCGCTAAATACCTGACCCCTAAACCTCTAAAGCCGTAGCCATATAACCCTAAACCTAAACCTCTAAACCCTTTAGCTAACCCCTTTAAACCTTAATTCCAAACCCAGCACCCTTGACACCTAAACCATAATTCCTGACTAAACCCTTAAGCCCCTAAACCCTAAACCCTCTAAACCCTTAACCCCTAACCCATTACACACACCAAACCTCCAAATTCTTAACCCGATTTAATCCCTTTAAACCTCTTAGTCTAAACCCTTAACTCCCACCCCTAACACATTTAAGCCTAATTCCCAACCCCTAACCAATCTCAACACCATAAACCCCTAAAAGCCTAACCCGCTGCATGAAATGATCAGTTCCATTTAACTCAAAAACCTAATCTAACCCCTAAAAATCCTTCAGCTGCTAAATCCCATAACCCCCTAAACCTCTAAACCCGTAACTCCATATAACACTACCCTAAAGCCTCTAAACCCTAGCCAACCCCTAACCCCTTAAAGCTCCTAATTCCAAACCCCATAATCTTGACACCTTAAAACCATAATTCCTAACCCTAAACCCCTAAACCCCTAAACCCTAAACCCTAAACCCTAACCCCTAACCATACTTCACTAAACCTCCTAAACCCCTAACACTTTAACCCTTTAAACCCTAAACCTCTAAACTTAACTCCTACCCCTAACACATTTAAGCTAATTCCCAACACCCTAACCAATTCAACACCAGTAAACTAAAAACCTAACCCATTTAAGTGTGGATTCCATTTAACAAAAACCCTGGCTAATCACCCCTAAAATCCTCTCAACGCTACCCTCTAACTCCTAAACCTCTAAACTCAGCAACTCCATTTAACTCTAAACTCCTAAATCCTCCTAAACCCACTTAACCCCTAACCCCTAGACTCACTCCCAACTAACCGAATTAGACACCCTAAATCCCTAAGCCTGACCCATTAACCCCATTAACCACTAACTTCTTACCTACAACCTGCGAAGCACGCTAGATCTAACCCCCTCATAAACCTCTAAGAAACCAACCCTAACCCATTTAACCCCCTAAACCCAAAACCTCCAGACCCTCTTTAAACCCTAATTCCCAACCCATAACCCATTCATCACCCAGGCACCCTCGTAGCTCATAATCTTAACCTCATGACTTAAACTCCTAAATCAACCCATTTACCGGCAACCGTAAACCACGCTTAGGTGTCTAAAGCTTTAGAGCCCTAGCGTTTAGCAAATGAGTAAATGGGTTAAGGGATGGGGTTTAAAGGGGTCGTATGGTTAAAGTGGAGTTAGAGCTGTTTAGGTGCTTTAAAAGGGAGTTGAATGCTATGGGTTGGGGAGTAGGAGTTTAGGGTTAGAGCTTTGGAGTGTTTAAGGGGTTGAATGGGTTATGGGACTGGGAATTAGGGTTTAAGGGGTTATAGGTTTTGGGTTTAGGGGTTAAATGGGTTAGGGTTGGTTTCAGAGGTTTAGGGGTTAGGGGATCTAGCGAGCTCGGGATTTTAGGGGTAAAGAAGTGAGCTGGTTAATGGGGTTAAAATGGGTTAGGTTTTTCAGGGGTTTAGGGTGTCTAATTGGTTAGGGGTTGGGAATTAGGGTTTTAGGGGTTAGGGGTTAAGGGATTTAGAGGTTTAGGTAGTTTAGGGGTTAAAGTGGATTCAGGAGTTTAGAGGCTAGGTTGAACAGAGGATTTAGCTGATGAAGGATTTTAGGGGTTAGGGTTTAGGGTTTTGGGGGTTAAATGGAATCCACACTTAAATGGGTTAGGTTTTTAGGGGTTTACTGTTGTGGTTAGGGGTTGGGAATTAGGGCTTAAGGGGTTTAGGGGTTAGGAGTAGGGTTTAGACAAGGGTTATGGGTTGGGAATTAGGGTTTAAGGGAGTTAGAGTGTTTTAAGGGCTTAAATGGGTTAGTTGTTCGGTTAGGGGTAGGGGTTAAGGGTTTAGAGGTAGGGACTGGCGTTTAGGGGTTAAAGCGGGTTAGGGGTTTAGGAGGTTTAGTGAAATGTAAATGGGTTAGGGGTTAAGTTTAGAGGTTTAGAGTTTAGGGGGTTAAGAGTGGGTTAAAGGGTTAGGAATTAGTGTTTAAGGGGTCAGAGGGTTAATGGGTTAGGAGGTTTAGGTGCTTAAGGGGTTGAATGGAGTTATGGGTTGGGAAATTAGGGTTTTGTTATAGGTTTAGGGTTTAGTGTTGGAAATGGGTTAGAAACAGTTTGCGTTTGTGAGGTTTAGGGGTTAGATGCTATGCTTAAGGATTTTAGGGGTTAGGAAGTTAGTTAGTAGGGTTAAATGGGTTAGGTTTTTCGTGGTTTAGGGTGTTGAGTGGTTATGGGTTGGGAGTCGTGGTTTAAGGGGTTATAGGTATTTTAGGTTTAGTTAAATGGAGTTAGGGTTGGTTTAGAGGTTTAGGGGTTAGGGGATTTACGTTTGACTAAGGAGTTTTAGGGGTTAGAAGTTAGGTGGTTAATGGGGTTAAGATGGAGTTAGGTTTTTAGGAGTTTAGGGTGTCTAATTGGTTAGGGGTTGGGAGTAGGGTTTTAGGAGTTAGGTTAAGGGTATCAGAAGGATTTAGGGTTTAGGGGTTAAATGGGTTACTGAGTTTAGGAGGTTTAAGGGGTTAGGGAACGGCGATTGAGAGGATTTTAGGAGTTAGGGGTTAGGGTTTCTGCAGGTTAAATGGAATCCACACTTAAATGGGTTAGGTTTTTAGGGGTTTATGGTGTTGAATTGGTTAGGGGTTGGGAATTAGGGTTTAAGGGTTTTAGGGATTAGGAATTAGGATCTAAGGGCTCGATGTTTGGGTGGCTGGGAGGTGGGGTGGTTTAAGGGGTTAGGGGGTTTTGGGGTTTAAGGGCTTAAATGGGGTTAGGGGTAGGGGTTAAGGGTTTAGAGGTTTCAAGCGCTAGGGGTTAAATGCTAGGTTTAGAGATTTAACGTTTAGGGTTAAATGGGTTAGGGGTTTAGAGGTTTAGTGGGGGTAAATGGGTTAGGGGTTAAGGGTTTGTGAGGTTTAGTGGGGGTGAAATGGGTGAGGGGTTAAGGGTTTTAGAGGTTTAGGGTTGTGGGGGTTAAATGGGTTAGGGGTTAGGGAATTAGTGTTTAAGGGGTCAAGGGTTAATGGGTTAGGAGGTTTAGGTGTTTAAGGGGTTGAATGCTATGGGTTGGGAGTTGTGGTTTAAGGGGTTATAGGTTTAGAGTTTTAAGCGGTTTGCATGGGTTAGGGGTTGGTTTAGAGGTTTAGCGGGTTAGATTTAGCAGTTAAGAATTTTAGGGGTTGGAAAGTTAGGGGTTAATGGGGTTAAATGGGTTAGGTTTTTAGGGGTTTAGGGTATTGAATTGGTTAGGGGTTGGGAATTAGGGTTTAAGGGGGTTAGGGGTTAAGGGTTTAGAGGTTTAGGGTTTAAGGGGGTTAAATGTGCTATAGGTTTAGAGGAGTTTAAGGTTAGGGGATTTAGTAGTGAAGGATTTTAGGGTTAGGGTTAAGGGTTTTGGGGGTTACATGGAATAAACACTTAAATGGGTTAGGTTTTTAGGGTTTGGGGTGTTGAACTGGTTAGGGGTTGGGACTAGGGTTTAAAGGGGTTAGTTTAGGGTTTTAAGAAAATAGGCTTAAGGGGTCAAGGGTTATGGGTTGGGAATTAGGGTTTAAGGGGTTAGTTTTGAGGTTTAGAGTTAAATGGCTTAGGATTGGTTTAGAGGTTTAGGGGTTAGGATTTAGCGAGTGCAGGATTTTAGGGTTAGGAGTTAGGGGTTTTGGGGTTTAGGTGCTTAAATGGAGTTAGGGGTAGGGGTTAAGGGTTTAGGTTAAATGGGTTAGGGATTTGGGAGGTTTAATGGGGGTAAATGGGTTAGGGGTTAAGGGTTTTAGGAGGTTTACAGCTTTAGGGGGTTAAGGGTTTAGGGGTTAGGAATTAGGAGTTTAAGGGGTCAAGGGTTAGTTTTCTCGCAATAAGATAATTCTCCAATCCCATACACTTCGCTTGGAATGTCACACTTAACATTCATTTCTCGGATAATATTCTTTTATCCCCTTACATCCATACCTAGTGAAAATAAAATCTCATTTCAATTTAATCTTGTGAAACTAAAGTGGAATATAGGAGAACCCATTCCAAGAAGGGCATCTCACTCAATGTTCAAATAATATTGTTCATTCCCTTACATCCATACCTAGGAAAATAGACTTCCTTTCAAGTTAATTGTGTGAAAGCGCAAGTGGAAGATAAAGTGACCCATTCCAAGAGAGCTCATCTCACTTCAAAAATTTCTCGAGATTTCCAAGAATTTATAACTTGATATTAAGGTGCTATGCATTGTCTCCTTTATCACCTCATTCGCATTTAGTCAATTGTTTTTTAAATTTAACTTTATTCATTAATTTTCATATATTATATAAATTATATATAGTTGTTTTTATTTTGATTTATGTTTTAGAATTTTATTTTATTTATATTAATATATCAATTAGTTTTATATAAAATATTTTTAGTTTTTTATATAACATTGATATTACAAAATATTGTAACAAATTTTATTTAATTAAATCTTCATGTATTTTTTTATCATTAATAATAATAAAATAATTTAAAATAAAATTATAATTTTATTATTTTTTATCATTTTTTTAATTTTAATAAAGTACTATTTAAATTATATAAAGTACCAATTCTAAAAACTTAATAAAATTGTTGTGTTTTATTATAGGAATAAAACTCTCGGATGAAAAACAAACTCTAGGGCCGAGAGTTTTCAAAAGCTCTCATGACGGAGTTTTCAAACTCGCATACGGGGAGTTTTCAAAACTCTCATACGAGAGTTTTCAAAACTCGCCAGAGTTTTCAAACTCGCGCCGAGAGTTTTTTAAACTCTCGTCCGACAGTCTTCCCGTGAGAGTTTCCGTCAATAAAACTCTCGGACGAGAAAATGCATAACTCCCGTTCGAGAGATTTTTACTCCCGATTAGAACCCAATAAAAATATCTCTGGACAGAGAGTTTTTAGAAACCTCGCCGAGAGCTAGATTGACTATTTTTCTCGGACGAGAGTAAAAATTTCTCCCAAATTCTAGCCGTCAGCACAAAAGTGTTTCCCAACTTCGCGATTTCACCTCGATAGCTTATGGGAGAGGGGATGCAGTCCGTGTGTTTGTGGGGTAAGATAAAAGAGAAAACAGAGATGGAGGGACATATAGATATATATAGAGGGAGAGAGGAAATAATATTTCTTGCAATACGTATGCATTGGATTTCAACTCTGGATGGTGATTTCTTAATCCTATTTGATTTATCGCGACTAGATGCATTGATTATAGTGTATATTTTGATAATGATATTTGATTACTTGCACTAGATGCATTGATTTCAATGTAGGATGATTTCTAATCTTATTTTATTGCTGGTACACTAAATGCATTGATTTAAGTGTAGATGGTGGTTTCTAATTCTATTTGATTGCATTGCACAATATGCATTAATTTCAATGTAGATGTTGATTTCTAATTATATTTGATTTTTTAGCATTAGATGCATTGATGTCAATGTACATGATTTCTAATCCTACTTTATTGCTTGTACTAAATGCATTGATTTCAAAGGTGGTAAATGGTGATTTATAATCCTATTTGATTACTTGCACTAGATGGATTGATTTTAATGTATATGTTGGTTTCTAATCCTATTTTCTTACTTGCATTAGATGCATTGATTTGAGTGTAGATGTTGGTTTCTAATCCTATTTGATTGCTTTCATTAGATGCATTGATTTCGGTGCAGATGTTCTTTTATAATCTTTATTTTATTTCTTGCATTAGATGCATTGATTTCATTGTATATGTTGATTTCGATTTAATGTAATTGGATATATGACTGCGTACATTAATTTTAAAAGTCATTGGATTAATAGTGTGCATTGGATTTCAGTGTAAACAAACAAATTTATTGACAATGTAGATTGATTTTTGTGTTCTAGTAATTAAACCTAATAATATTGGAGAGTAAGAGAGACAAATGTATGGATATTTACTACAACAACTCTAGCTAAATATTTAAATTGTTTATGATTTCAATTGTCTTTTTCATATAATTGATATGAGAAGATGACAAAATTAATAAGCGGTGATAATAAGAATAGTAGAAAAAAATAGTCCGAGATTGATCACAATAGAAGGCTATTTATAATTGACTTTACATTCTTATTATTCATATTTCTATCATTCAATATTATTGCATTGTCACTTTGCATTCAAAATTTTTATTTCATCATTTTCTCATAATTAAAGTTAATTTACAATACTTATCATCTTAACAAAATGATGTAACTAAACAAATTTAAAATTTAAATGACTAGACAAATATCAAACATATTTAGCATATTTAAAATGGTTATTTTAATATTAGATGTATTTACATATTACTGATAAAATTAATCATATGTTCCTCATATTATCGATATATTTTCCTCAAAGGCCGCACGGGATTGAAACTAGCCTACATCCATCTTAACTCCACATCTATCAAGCGGCGAGAGGGATCAAAATCTCTCGAGGTGCAAACCTTTTCCTCTGCTTTTTGCACTCATACGTAAAGGAGGTTTTCACCTCGAAAGATTTTAGACCCTCTCAGCGCTTGATGGATCCAAAGTTTAGATGGATCTAGGCCAAAGGTGTTTAAAAAATCAAAAGTAGTCTTCCTATTCTACATTTTGGTCTTTATTGAGGTATATTTGTTTCTTCAATTTTATATGAAAAACCAATAAATATTTGTTGGAATTTGTATGCTGAAGTTGACCTCATCCACACTATCCAAGTGGCGAAAGGGATTTTTAACTTCTTGAATCAATTTAGGCATTCAAAAATACAATTTAAATAATGAAAAAAAGATATATGTATATATAGATAAATTAACATATCAATTTTAATTATGGATCTATCATGCAACAAGGCACCAATTAACTTGAGTTGTAAATCTTTGAAGTTTTGCACTCTAAAATAAATTTGCACCTCAAAAAGATTTTTATCACTTTTCTGAAATCCATAATTAAGATAAATCTATTCTAATTCAATTAGGGGAATTTTTAGATCTAAAATGGGCCTCCCAAGAAAAATATACAACCAAAATAAAATTTATAATAACCAATAGGATTCAAGATGATGATGTTAACCATGGGGGATGATTCACCATTTTTTAAAGTAAAAAGGGTTAAAAATTTAAAAAATAATAAAATAATAAAACTACTTTTTTTGACTCATATTTTCAAATTATCTCCCAAATTTTTGCTCACCCTGACCCGAACGGGAGTACTCGTTGGATGCCAAATTTAATTCCTCATCAAACGAATACTCCCGCTCGAAAGCTGATAAAAATTGAGAGATAAGTTAAAAAAATAGTCTCTCTCCTTCTAAAATTTGATAATGTCATTAAATCTCTGTTTTATTATTTCCTCACTATTATTTTATAATTTCCTTATCAAGCTCATTTTAGACCTCAAAATTCCCCTAATTAATATATGATAACTTTCTATCTAATTAATTAATTTAATTGATACAAATAACCATTTAAAAAAATTATAAATATTATTAAAAAACATTCTAAAATATTTAACATAAATCTAACCATAATTATTAATTACATTTAAGGTGTTTTTTATTACGTTGTTTATCCTATAACACTCTTCGGATTCTCGTGGTCTTTACACAGTAGTCTTGAACAAATGTCCCTCCGATTTGAACACTCTTTAACCCAGATTCAGCATCATGCTTTCCTTTGCACAAAGTGAGAAGTTGTTTTGCATAGTGGACGCGCTTTCTCTTGGACCTTTTTTGTCCGTCCAAATCTAATTAGAAAAAGACACGCATCGGGTTTTTGTTTCCATCAATTTTTAACGCCGGCCCGTTCGTCAAAGCAATAAATTCACGAGAAGAAGAATGCAACAGCGAGGAGGACATCAAAGCATGCTTTGTGATTTTCGGGACGATCCGGGAAAGTGTAATGGGATACCCGGAGGAGATGCTCGGATCATAGCATGATTTCCCCGGTCCGTGTTAGCGGTGGAAATGCCACGTAGAGATGTTTTCATGTGCAAGAACGCTGCCATAGCGTTTTGTTACACTATTGTTGAAAATATTTTCAAACTCGTATCCACGCACAGAGTGAGCCGCGTTCTGTCTCCGGACCGGCCCGAAGATCGCAAAACAGTGCGGATAGTCGCCTTCCATTTTTTATTGAGCGAGCCAAGTTCATCGCCGTATTTTGGAAACTGAGAAAAACTCAACAACAAACCCGGATCTAAAGAAGTTTAAGCCGAAATTAATAGAAATTTCGGGTCACACACTACGCGATCGTCCCGTGACGAAATGCCCAAAATCGGACGCGGAAAATTTCATAAAGCTCGGATGAAAAAGAAATTTCGCGTCACATTTTTTATGACGTACGCTAATTTTTTTGGCACCCGAAATTGATCGAAGGAGGGTTTAATTTTTGTTTGGCGTCCGGTTCATTGTGTGGTCAAAGGTCCTTTAATGTTTGTTTTAAAAATCGTGCAAATAGTGCACACATATATATATGTGTTTACATATATATGAAAACGAACGTTTCAAAGAAAAGAAAAGCCAGTGGGCCATAGTGAAACTTTTTGATTTTAGTTTTTATTTTAGTTTTAAAATAAGTTATATTGTAAAAAGTGTCATGGCATATAAAAGGAAGAAAAGGCCTGGGTGCATAGTTCGAGATTTGTAAGTTTTATTTTTGCATACACACGGCGACAGTGTGTAAATAGAATTTGAATGATACGACGAAGCAGCATTCATGAAGAGACCAGAGTATTTTTCCAACACACAACGGTGAGTCGTGAATGCACGTAAAGAGTGAAATTTTAAGAGTGTGAGTTTTGTTTTTGATCGTGTTTTGAAGCAGACTTCAAAGTTTTTGTATTCCCTCGGTCGAGAGATTTTGTAACCAAGTTTTTGAAGTTTAATGAAATAGTTTTTTAGAGTGAAAAGCTTCTGTTTCCAGTGAAGAATATATATTTTCCGTGTTGAAGAGGGGAGTTTTATTCTCCATTGTTGTTCTGGAATTTTAAATATTCCAACATGGTATCGTAGGCTAGTCCGGGCTCTTTTGAAGATCAAAGAAGGTTTCGACAGGAAAGGAGTTCTTTGTTGCAAAGCGATCTTTCTCCAGCAATGTGAAGACTCGGTCAAGAAGAATCCAAAGGTATTTCTCTACACGGATTTTGTGTTACTGTTGCGGAGACAATGAGTTATTTTTAAATACACACAGTCAAGTGTTTTTTGAATCATAGTTAAGAGTGCGAGAATGGCCAGAGCCGGTAGACCGGGTATGGGTATGGGAAATATCCACCTCCCACAATTCTAATGGGAAAAATGCTATGACCTACTGGTCAATAAATATGAGAGCATTATTTGTCTCCTCAAGACTTATGGGAATTTCGTTGAGGATGGCTTTCGAAGAGCCGCGCGGATGAAGAAGAGTTTAATGATTTAACTCAGCAGAGAAATCGGAGTTGCGTTGTTTGAAGAGCAATAGGAAGAAAGACTTCAAAGCTCTCTTCTTATTGTATCAAAGCAAGTGCATGAGAGTGTGTTTCCAAGAGTTAGCAATAGCCACGAGATCCCGAGAGAGAGTGCATGGGAAACTCTCAAGACGAGCCCTATCAAGGCATGGAAAAAGTGAAGACGACAGAAACTTCGACTCTTGCCGAGGAGAGACTTTGAGACTCTCGCGTATGAAAGAGTGAGACACTATTGACTCATTCTTCACTCATGTGATCGGGAATGGTCACACAAATAAGATCTCATGGAGAGACTCTTGAAGACAAGAGGATTGTGGAAAAACTCTTGAGGAGTCTACCCTCAAGATTTGATGTGATTGTCACCACCATAGAAGAGACTAAGGATCTCACAAAGTTCACAGTGGATGAGCTACATGCATCACCGATGACTCATGAGCCGAGAGATTGGCAGGGAGTGAAAATCATCATCTACGGGAACATGCCTTTAAGACCCCGCGATGTCTTTCGGAAGAGGAAAGAGGGCAAGGAAGAGTAAAACAAAATAGGAAGAGTGCGTAAGTCAAACAGCGGTGGAAGGAACAACGAGTCCGGCAAATGCTCAAGGAAGGCGACAATCCAAATCTGAGCATCAAGGCCAAGGCGAGCGGCCCCGGCAGAGTGGCCGTGCGAATGCTCAAGGATAGAGGTATGATAAGTCCAATGTCCAATGTCACTATTGTACATGGTCATTATGCTAATGAATGTAGAAAGAAGCGGCGTGGATATGGGAAATAAGAACTAGTGCAAATTTCACTAGTAGAAAATATCGCCCAAGATAATTTGTTTTTTAGCTTGTAATATGGGCGAAGAAAAAAGTGAGGATTTATGGTTTCTAGACTCCCGGTTGCCGAGAGACCCACATTTAATGACTTCGAGAATGTTTTCTATGCTAGATGAGAGTGTGAAGTCACAAGTCACACTAGCTCGATAGTAAAGTTTGCTGTTATGGGAAAAGGAAATGTAAATGTTTTAACAAGAAAAGGTGCAAAAGAAATCCGCATACGAGATCTCTATTATGTTCCGGGAATGAAGTGTAACCTCTTAAGTATTGGACGGCCTTGTCCAAAAGAGGGTACATCAGTATGTGAGGATGATGTTTGTACCATCATGGACAAACCACCCGACGAGCAATGTATTCGTCGAGTAAAAATGACAAGGAGACGAGGATGTTCCCTCTGTAGAATGAGAGCAAATTTGAAGAATGAAGAAAAGATCGCGGCGGTGGAGAGGCTATCCAAAGCGAACCAAAAGATGAAAATCGGTTGTGGCACTTGAGATTTGGACATCTCAACTTTGGAGGTCTTAATTTGTTGAACGAGAAAAGGAATGGTAAGAGGTTTACCATTGATAGGATAGCTGGGGACCGATTTCCTTTGTGAAGGTTGTATCTTGGGAGTCAACACAGAGAAAGTTTTCCTTCGGGAAAAGACATAAGGGCAAAGGCACCCTTAGAGATTGTCCACTCGGATTTGTGTGGACCGACAGCAAACTCCATCGCTCGCTAGTGAAGGCCACGTACATGTTAACATTCATAGATCATTTTACAAGAAAAGGCTTGGGTTTACTTTCTTCCGAAAATAAAAGTGAAGTGTTTGAAAAATTTTGCAATTTCAAAGCACTCATGGAAAACCGCAGTGGAGTCTGCACATCAAAGTTCTAAGGTACCGATAGAGGAGGTAAGAGTATATCTCTAAATATTTTCTACGGTTTTGTAGAGAAAATGGTATTCAAAAGCGACTTTACAACTAGATATACTCCGCATGACAGAAATGGAGTAGCCGAAAAGGAAGAATAGAACCATAATGGACATGGTGAGGAGTATGTTAAAGGCATGGCTTGTTGCCTAATGATTATTGGGTGAAGCGATACATTGTGCAGCATACATTTTGAATAGGTTCCCTACAAAAGCCGCGTGATGAACAAAGTGCGCGAGAGGCATGGAGTGGCACAAAACAAGGTGTCACACACATGAAGGTTTTTGGATGTGTGGCTTATGCACACACACTCTGGGATTTCAACTAAGGAAGAAGTTGGAGAGCAAGGGGGAGAAATGTATTTTCATCGATACGAGTGAGCAATCCAAGGCCTACGGGTTATACAAGCAACCCATCCACCAAGAAGTTTATTGTGAGCTTGAGAGATGTTCAATTCATTGAAGAGGAAGCTTGGGATGGAAAGCATAGAGAAAACAATGAATGTTAACCTTTAGAGTTTATCTCATGGTGAAGATGATGATGAATTGGTTGAAATACATCCCCAAACGGCAACACCAACAAAGAGCGACAAAAGAGACACACTTGAGAAGAAATGAGAGTTCTTCTCTAAGCACACCACAAGGGAGGAAATTCAAGTGCTTCTTCAAGCATTTGTACACCAAGTGAAAGAGGTAAGAAGTTCATGAAAATTTGAATGACATTTATACCTGAGAGGCAACAAATGAGTATCAATTCTTTGTTTGCTTTATATTGTCATGTTGATGACCTTTGTTCATTTCGAAGAAGCTATTAAGGATAAGAAATGGATAGAAGCTATGGATAGAGATTAATTCCATAGAAAGAAACAAGACTTGGGTTTAGTTGAACTCCCAAAAGGTAAAGATGTCATTGGAGCTAAATGGGTCTACAAGACCAAGAGTAATCTTTGAAGGAAAAATAGAGAGACACAAGGCAAGGCTTGTTTTCAAAGGTAAAGCGAAGCATGGGATAGATTATGAGGAAACTTTCACACCGGTTGCTAGAATGGAAACCGTGAGGGCGGTGTTGTCCATAGAAGCACAAAACAAGTGGAAAGTTTGCAAATGGACGTGAAATCGACACATTCCTAAATGGAGTGTTAATGGAAGAGTTTTACATTGAACAACCTCTTGGCTATGAAAATAAAGCCAAGAGCACAAGTGTGCAAGTTGAAGAAAGCTCTTTATGGGTGACAAGCACCAAGAGCATGGTACGGTAGGATAGATTCCTATCTGCGGAAAATGGATTGAAAAGTGTGAGAGAACCACCCTCTACATCAAAGAAAAAGATGAAAAAAATGTGATTGTAGTTTTATATGTTGATGATGTTATTTTCACGAGGGTAATGATGATTACCTTATTGAAAATTTAAAACGATCATGAAAGAAGAATTTGAAATCAACGACATGGGTTTGTTGAAATACTTCTTAGGAATAAGTAGAGCAGATGAAAATGGGATTTTTATACGACGGACAAAATATGTTAATGAAGTCTTTGGAAAGATTTAATATGCGGAGAGGCAACGTGATCACTCACGGTGATGGGATTAAAAACTAAATGAGAGGACAACAACAATGATTTTGATCCTAGCTTGTATAAGAGCATAGTTGGCAGCCTCATGTATTTGAGCGCAACTAGGCCCGACATAATGCATCTTTGTTAGCTTAATTTCCAAATTTATGGAGAAGCCAAAGGATGCACATTGGCGAACCGAAGAGAATTACGAGGTATGTTGAAGGTAAAAGGTTTGGTATTTTATATCTTGCTTGAGAAAATTCAGATTTAGTTGGATACCTTGAAAGCGATTGATTGAAGTGGAAGTGTAGATGATCGGAAGAGCACTTCAGTTATGTTTTTCACATGGGTTCGGGAGCAATTTCATGGGCTTCTAAAAAGCGGCCCATTGTGGCATTGTCTACAACAAAGGCAAAATATGTGGCGACTACGAGCGACGGCTTGTCAAGCGATTTGGATGAGGAGGATGTTAGAAGTTTGTGCTAGACGAACAAAGGAACGGCGATTTATTGTGACAATAGCTCGGCTATTATGCATTATCGAAGAATTCTATGTTTCACAAGAGAACGAAACACATTGACACAATTTCATTACATCGGAAAATTGGTAAACAATGGTGAAATTGTTTTGGTGCTGAGAACTCGGGAGCGAGTTTACGGACATTCGACCAAGCCATTGGGGCGAGAAAGAGTTTTGAATTTTGAGAAATGTTTGGGTACATATTGATAACCCAACCCGGCGAAAGTAAGAGTGTTGAAAAAGTGCCAGTGTCCACGGTACGATGTAGGCCGCTCTATCTCCGAAATCCGGTCAAGATCGCAAACCGTGCGGATAGCCTTCCATTTTTGATTGAACGATCAGAGTTCATCGCCGTATTTGAAATCGGCGAAAACTCTGCTGACAAACCCCGAATCTGAAGAAGTTTAAGCCGAAATTAATAGAAATTTAGCCGGGTCACACTCGGCAAATCGTCGTGGTGCCCAAAATCGGACGCGGAAAATTCATAAGCGGATTTAAAAGAAATTTCGCGTCACATTTTTGATGACGTACGCAATTTTGGCACCCGAAATTCATTGAAGGAGGGTTTAATTTTGTTTGACGTCGGTTCATTATGTGGTAAAAGGTCCTTTAATGTTTGTTTTAAAAATCGTGCGAATAGCGCACACATACATGTTTACATATATATGAAATAGAGGTTTCAAAGAAAAGAAAGTAGTGAGCCCATAATCAAACTTTTTGATTTTAGTTTTTATTTTAGTTTTTTTTAAAATAAGTTTTATTTTTAATTTAGTTTTTTTTTTTTATATATTGTAAAAAGTGTCATGGCATATAAAAGGAAGAAAAGGCACAAGGTGCATAGTTCAAATTTATGAGTTTTATTTTTACACACGAAGTGTAAACGAAATTTGCTGAAAGTGCATTCATTTTTGAAAAGACAAAGTATTTTCCAACACCGTGATGAGTTGTGAATGCACGAGAAAGAGTGAAATTTTAAGAGTGTGAGTTTTGTTTTGAGCTGTGTTTTGAAATGAGTCAAAGTCTTTTTTGTATTCCCTCGGTCGAGAAGAGATTTTGTAACCAAGTTTTTGAAGTTTAATGAAATAGTTTTAGAGTGAAAACTTCTGTTTCCGATGAAAATTTTTTTTTTATATTTTCTACGTATTTGAAAAGGGAGTTTTATTCTCCGTTGTTATTATGGAATTTTAAATATTCCAACAACTATAAGCACATCGGATCTCGGCGTGGTTCTCACAGCGAGTCGCCAAAATTCAAAGGAAAGCTCGAAATTTTGCCAATGTTTAAAATTTAATTTGATTCCTCCATATTGAGGTACATATGTGGAGCCGTGGATTAACATTATTTCCCGGACATCATATTCTCCAAAGCATAAAAATATTTACTTTACCTTCAAGTTCGAGGCCATTTTTATTTTCTATCATCGTAGAATGAAGAGGAAAATTCAGGCCCTTTGAATAATTTAAAAAAAAAATTGGGCAGATGCCATTTCGATTTCTGTCAACGCCTGTAAAGAATTAAGATCCTGTTGAATAATTAGAAGAAAAAAATTCAGTGATCTTTTTATGGTGCGCATACTCCTTTCTTCCTTGTGGTAGTGTTATTTTTATGTTAGGTATCTTTTTGGTAAGTTTTAGGGACTATGTTGTGGAAATTTTAGTTGGATTGATTCACTTTCATTTTTTAATGCATTTTTTTATCCGATGAAAATTATATAGGACCATTGCAATATAGGCATACACCTTTTCGATTCACTTTTTTTTTTATTACAATTTTTGAGCAGATGAAAATTATAGAGTAAGGACCATTGCAATATAGGCATACACCTTTTGGAACTCTATGTTAAATCTCACATTACATTTATGATATTTTGTTATTTTCATTGTGCCTTATAATCATAAAATTTAGCAATTTTAATATACATGAATGTTATCATACAAAATTATATATTAATATTAGTTTTTTTTCTTTAATTTATCTGTAAAAGAAAGAATCCCAAGCTGTCATCTCAATCCCAAGCTGTCATCTCAAATTTTATGTCACAAAAGAATATATGGCTGTAGGTATAACAAAACAATCTCTCGCAGTAGTTGGTTCCTTTTGTTCATCAGTTCCTTCAGTCCTAAGTCCTTTTACAAAAGAGTATCTTTGTAATTCATAAAAAATCTCTATTTGAGTTCAAGAAGAAAGTCTATAAAGAATTTGTACAAATCTCTTGTTCAAATTCTTGAAGCAATAGCCTTCATGCCATCCAACAGATCTTTAATATAACATTTAGATTTTAAAAATTCAACCTTGAGACCTTGATCTGTAATCATGAATACAGAAATCAGATTCTTTGTCAATCTAAGCACATACATTACATTATGAATATATCTGATATTACCATTAGGTAAAATAAGAAATTTTCCCACACCCTTTGATCTGATGACATCTATCATCACCAAGCTAGATTTGTGCTCCGTTGTTGATTTCTTTAAAATTTTTGAAACATTGTCTGTTCCCGTCATATGTGTGGATGCTCTCGAATCTACATACTAGGTGTCTACATCGACATTCTCACCAAAGTTTGCCATGAATAATTTGAAGTTCTGAACATGGTCATCATTTGCAAAATGACCTGTATGTCTTTTATGCTTCTGCTGTTCTTCATGAAATTTCTTCTTCCTACACTCCTTAGCAATATGACCAATTTTTCCGCAATAAGGTCTCGTGAACCAACTCACACTAAAATAGGAGATTCTCGACTATCTTCAACAACAAGTCATCAAAATAGTGATGGGTGATATTATACTAGTTTAATTAATGAAGTTAATTAAAAAGAAAAAGAAGGCATAATTATTTTGGAAATAAATCTAGGCCTTTGATTTGTGTATATTATTAAAAATATTATATAATATTCAATAGAGGTTAAATCACTCTCATCCATCTAATAATTATTGATAGCTAAATTAACATTATAGATGCCCTATTCCAAAGTAGACATGTCTTTGGGTCACAAGCATTTATATTTAATTTATTAAAAAATAATTTATTAATTTTTCATATTAAATAACAAAAAATTGATGAACTTCAATTAGCTTCTATATTTATTATTAAATATTGGTGAAGTTCAAGGTGTTATTGGGCTGAGTTGCCATTGCATGTATCGACAAGTGCTACACGGTAGCTTAGTCCCTCCCACTCAAGTCAAAAAATATGTTATGGGAAAATTTGCATAAAAAATTACGCAACTGAAATCCTATAGCCTTGCTTTGTGGGGAACTAATAATGTGAGTGTAGAGTGAATAAATTAACTACTTACTTAGGCACATGGACTTACATAAATGTTGTTGGATAGTAACCACTAGTTAGTGTACACATTTATAGTTTTACTCCTACACAGGTGCTAAGGAAAACATAAATAATGATGAGAAATAACTCATATTAAATATGCTTTTTTACATCTTATTCTTATATATCTAAAAATAATATATAATATTGCAACTATATCTATAAATTATGGCATAAAATATGTGACACAGTTATCCACATGGCATTATCCTGTGAAAGGTTGTGATTAGACATTCAAATTATGGTCAATCAATAGTTTGAAAATTAGTTTTTTAATGATATTAAAAAATAAATATTTATTTCTCGAAATTAAACATTATACTTTGCATTCATCAATACTAAACTTATAATGATCAACAAGCAAATTTATTTCTAAAGTCAGAGGTAAATATTAATAATAAACCAAATATAACTATAGCACAAAAAATGATTGGTTAATTAATAATTAAATGTGTCAATTTGATCTTCCATCATAGAAAATGTGTGAAATATTCTCATAATTTGATATCTCTTTGATGTTATTTTATACCAACAGCTCTGCACTTAGAAGTAATGGACATTGAGTTAATATATATATATATATATATATATATATATATATATATATTCCGTCTTTTTCGTATTTTTCAAATTATATGTAATATTTTAAATGTTTTTTTTTAATTTTTGGAATTATATATAATCTTTTGAATGTTTTTATTATTACTATTTTTATTTGATGTATTTTTATATTAATTTGAAAAATTGTATACACAAAACGATGACGAAAATAATAAAATTTAATATATAAAAATAACAAAGAACAATAGAAATAAAAAGAGGATATATTCTCAAAATTTACTAGTTATTTCTAATGAACGAAAGAATAGCATATTTAAATATGAATACTTAATTTGGTTTAAGTATTCCAATCTTCCCTATAGCTTTAGACATCAACATTGCCTTTAAAAATGATGTCACACTTGGATGATATAGCTTTACACATCAGCATTGCCTTTAAAAATGATGTCACACTCACATGATATTCCTATCTCTTTTGTTTGAGAAGGTTCAAATTGGGACCATAAAAGGAATGACTGTCGTTTGGATGATTGATGCATCTTTCCTCTGTACCCGCAAAATGCTACAGGGGGGAAAAAGAAACCCTTCGCTCATACATAATAGTAAAATTAAAAAGAGAGTTTGTTCTTTGATTGAATATGTCATATGTTACAGTATGAGAAGTAAGGATTTTATTATTATTTAATTTTAAATTCATTGTAAAGTTAACTCTTATTCTTATTACTGTATAAAAAGTTATTTATAAATTTTCTTTATTAAGAATTAAAAATATATATATATATATATATATATATATATATAATTTGTGATGGTATGAAAACACCATTTTTCACATACATGAAAGATTGTTTTAAAATTTATTAAATTTTAATTGTAAAGAATATATATTTATATTTAAATATAGTCATACTTTGAGATTTTAAAAAATAAAAACTATTTATATATTCTTAGGATTTTATCCTTATGTTGGTAAGTCATTAAGATAATCATTTCAAGATAACTATAGTTTTTATTATTTAGGGAGTTAGTATGGTTAGTATTGTAAAAGATATTTTGAAATTGAGTTCTAATTTGAGTGTTTATAGGGTACTAAGGAGAAGGTTTCATTCATCTTGAACACTCTAGATGTTACTAAGATGAGAGATTCTAGCATCCCATGGTGTTTTTGATATTTTCCAACACTTAGTTTTGCTATGTAACTAGTGGAAGTTGATTTGTATTTTAGCAATGTTGATTTCTTTTCGTTACGCTATCCAAAATTGAAAGATACTTTTGATGTTCTAGATTGGTTGTTATCATAGATATTTATTAGAATTATTAGTATATATATGAAGTATGTGTATGCTGGCTACATACCCACACCTCGCACAAATACACTAGTAGTATATGGTATATTATGCTAGAAGATTGATCAATGAGTAAGCATGATTAGCCTTAAAAATAGGCTTACAATTTATTTAATATTAAGTTAATTTGGGGCCCTCTAGTGACTCTTCAGCTTTGATTGTGTCAGTAATTGTTTGATCGATTATTTTATTAAGTATTAAATTTGAACTTGGTTCAAATCTTCCATGCCTTCTCTTGAAAAAATAGAAAGCTCAAGACTTTTATTTATGAGTTGTAGAGTTGGTAATGTAGTAAGTGGCACAATATTTTATACTAGGAAAGGGGGGGAGGCAATTTTTTTTATAGATTTAGGTGTGTAGTAATGAGGTAATATATTTTGGGAATTCATTGAAAGGATAAGTATTGGAGGTAATGGATTGCAAAGGGACTTCTCTTGGGCATCATTATTAAATATTAAATTTTGGGAGTTGTGTTGGGGAAGGAGTAGGTTGAGAGGAAGGTGCAAATGAAACATGACAATGCATTTTGGATTTGGATGCGAGGAAGGTATTTGGAACCTACAACATGGACACAATATGGATGTGGTCATGGCCTTGGGCTTGGAGGATGATGGAACCTATGTTGATTCCTTGGGCTAGGTAGCCCTATAGGATAATCTTAGTTGGCAGAGTGGCATATTCAATTGGATGGCCTTGAGAGGTCTTCGGAGAATAAATGCACAAGCAAAACAACTATCTAAAAAAAAATTTCTCTATGTTTATAAAATTATTTAAATTTTGTTGTGAAAAAAGGAAAGAATAATATTTATATATTTTCGAATCATCATGAAAATAATACTTTGTAGGTGTATAAAACAAATTATATTGTTTTTACTATTTAGAATATTTTACAAGCTGGAGGCCTCATGTAATGATGACACGCATGGTATATGATCCCCATATTCAAAATATAAGGCCTTGACCCACCAAAACATACCTAAGTAGGCAAAATCTACTTAGAATAAGCCAAAAAAAATTGAACACTCTATAGTCGTATACCTTTTTATTTTATTTTTAATATTTTTATTATATGAAATAATTTACAAGATTTAGGTCTTACGTAAGGGAGCCATACATGGAATAAGACCCTATATTCAAAATATTGTTGAGATTCAACAAGATGATGAGCTTAGTGAAAATAGTCGCCTTCACTAAGTGGACCCACAGGCTATTTTTGGCGCATGTCTATTTTTAGACTATGTCTATTTTTAGACATGGTGATCATATATCAGAAGTTGCAGGATGCTATTTGTGGATTGTTGTTCAAGTTGGAAAAATAGATGAAATTCTATTTTTAGAATATTGGGAAAAGTCTATTTATAGATCATTGATCTAAAAATAGAAGTGTCGATTATTATTAGCTCTTAATAATAATCAGACAATAAACTACAATTTATTCTCTTGGAGCACTTTATTTCAGTATATAGATTTGGAAAATCAGTGGGCTGAAGGAATTATGCAATTCTTAGGGTTTACTGGTGGTTCATGCATGGAGGACTTAGTTAGAACTGAAGTGGAAAAGTTATGACAAAGTTGGAAGAGTAGTTCATAGAGTTGTTATTTAGTTTAACTCAGTTAATGGAGTTAAATTTAGTTGAGCTAGTTGTATACGAATCCTAGCCCAGATGATACACTAGTGAGAGTGGAGTGAATTAATTAGTTAATTAATTCAAAAATAATAACTCATTAATCAACTGAACAATACAGCAGTTAACTACAGTGCATGTCAGATCCAGTGGAGACCCAGTGCAAAGATATATGAAAGGGTGAGATAGACTATCTGTTGTGACTACTAGTGATACATTAATTGCATCTACATATACATTGGAGATGCCAATGAGAATAACAGAGTCAAGGAGAGTGGGATTGCATTGAATTGGCTACTGTAATCAACGAGGATGCATAATGGAGAGTATTTTATCAAGTGGCAAGAAATCAGTGCATGGATTTGCAGATTTCTTCTGATTAGTGTGCAACGATTGATTGTACTGAGAGCTTGATGTACTAAGCTTTGTATAATATTGTTACATGATCTCCATGATACATAATATATGATAGTTGGGGTTTTTAGCTTCAGGATTTCCCATTAAACAACTTTGTTATGTGCGATTGTTTTTATTGCTTCATGTGTTTGCATTGATTTTAATTTCCGCAAAAGATTAAAAGTGGAAGGATTCTATATTTAGCAAGAAGATAAATATTGTTAGATCAGGAGAATCTAGATATATACATGCATCTTGTATATAATTTCTACACGGTATCAGAGTAATGTTAATTCTTGAAGATTGCAATTGTGAATAATTGTTGAGTTTGTGCTGGTGGACAATTCGAATTTGCTGCAGAAATTCTTGGTGCGACAGTTAAGTATACATTGAAACGTCTTTCAATGGGTTGCGATTGGAGTATGCCCTTGATGGAAGCTCAAATTACATAGCCTGGAAGTATAGGATGGAGGCAGTGCTGGAGGATAATGGACTGAAGGAGTTCATCGATAGCGATGTTCCTAAGCTGGGATCTAGCGATGCTACATTACTTGACGCATTGAAAAAGAAGATAGCAAAGACAAGAATAATTCTGTTGGAAGGTGTGAAGGAACATATTGTGTCCAGCCTTCACGGGAAATCCACTCCATTTGCAATGTGGAAGGCTTTGAAATATTTGTTCCAAAGCAGCAGCGACCAGAGGATGTTGGCGCTGAAAAATAAGCTCAGAAAAATAAAAATGGAGAAGGGAGACAGTATTCCAAAATATCTCACGAGGTTTTTCCACTGTAGGGATGAACTGGAAAGTGTGGGGATTACTGTTGATGATGAAGACGTGGTGAGCTTGGCTGTCCTTGGGCTTCTGAAGATTTGGCATAACTACGAAGACTCTGTCAATGGACAGGAGAAACTGTCGGGATGGGAGCGACTTTGGTCGGATCTTGTGCAGTAGGAGATAAGGCAAAGTACCAGGGATGGCTCTTCATCGAAGAATGAAGATGAAGAGAATTACGCTTTGGCTATCAAAGCAAGGAAAGGAAATGGGAATAAATCCCATCCAAAATCCAAGGCTAAAGGCAAGAAGCTAGATTTGTCCAAAGTGTAGTGTTTTCACTGTCACGAACATGGGCATCTCGCCACTAACTACCCACAGAAAAAGAAGAACAAGAAGGTTGTTGGAGCTGCAGCTGGAGAGGCCTTAGCCTCACAATTTGAACCTGATTTCTCTTCGTTCGCATGCTTTTTTTCAAGCTCAATGGGATCGGTGTGGTATCTTGATAGTTGTGCGTCTTTCCATATGATGGGAGACAAGGAGTTGTTTAGTGACTTGGAGGAGAAGGATCTCCAAATGCATATAGATATGGGTGATGATGAGTATAATGCGGCCAACGTGGGACCATTACCTTTGCGAGGGAGTCTGATAATCCATTCTTGTTGAAGGATGTTATGCATGTTCTAGGTCTGAAGAAGAACTTGGTCTCGGTCACAATGTTGGAAGACAAAGGTTATGATGTTTTTTCAGTGAGGGAAAATATTTCCTTTGACATAAAACAACGGGTCAAACCAAGAAGATAGGGATTTGAGTTAATAATCTCTACAAGCTGGAGGTAGATGGATGCACTGCAATGGTGGGAAAAGCAAAAGAAGTGGTGAGCCAGAATGAGGCCGAATTATGGCACAGGAGATTGGGCCATCTTCACCATGGCGCTTTGAAGATTTTGCAACAAATTTCTACTGGACTTCCCAAGGGTACTCTTGCGCAGTCAGATCAGTGCAAAGGATGTACAATGGGTAAGTTTGTGAAGACCACCTTTCATGAGAAGGAGAACCGTGCTTTGGTGATCCTGGAGAGAATTCACACAGACATGTGTGGACCATTCTCGGTTGCTTCAATAGCAAAACACATGTATTATGTGATATTTGTTGATGATTATTCTCGTAGATGCTGGATCTTCTTCATGCAGAAGAAGAGTGAAACGTTCTCAAAGTTCTGTGAGTTCAAGGCATTGGTGGAGAAGGAGTCGGGGAAGCAGGTGAAAGCTCTAAGGAGCGATAATGGTGGTGAATACATCTCTGGCGAATTCAAAGACTTATGTAGCAAAGAAGGAATTCGAAGAGAACTCATAGCGCCTCATAACCCACAGCAGAATGGGGTCGCAGAGAGAAAGAACAGAACGATCATGGGTGTTGCACGAACGTGCGCATGACCGGGGGCCTACGGGTACGGTGTGTGGGTAGAAACATGCAACAACGTGGTTTGTGTGTAAAAGCTGACGCCCTCTAGAGAGTACTTGGCATGAGTACACCTGAAGAAGCTTTTACTGGTAAGAAGCCTGATATTTCTCATTTGAATATTTTTGGCTCATCTGTTTACATTCATGTGACAAAGGATGCTAGGAAGAAGCTGGAGCCAACTGCAGAAGTTGGGATATTTGTGGGGTACACAGAAACACCCCATAATTATCACATGTATTTTTAGAGACGAGTCGATGGCCTTAGTTGGGTGCGTGGTCTAAAATTTAATGAAGTGAAAGCACTTAAATTTGTCATGAGGAGCTACACTGCTTGCATTCGGAGAGGAACTTATTGTTCCCAAAGATGAGCCTCAAGATGTGGATCAACCACGGGAGGAGGATCATGGAGTGGAGGAGTCCACTCATGCAGAGCCAAACATTAGAACTGGTAGAAGACATACCACAGAAGCTGAGAGGCTGAAGCTTGATGCGACATAGAATGTAGGAGTCCCTACTTCACATCGCAGACAGAGACAGTCACCTAACCAATTCAGTGGATACATGGATCTCATGAGCAAGTGTATCGTGATAGAGCCATATTCCTTTGAAGAAGTAGCATAGGAGCCCACATGGGTAGATGCCATGGTGGAGGAGTATGACTCCATTGTCAGAAACAATGCTTGAGAGATTGTTCCAAGGCCGGTTGGTAAATCAGTGGTAGGTTAAAGATGGATCTACAAGGTAAAGCAAGTTGTTGATGGGAGCGTTGAGAAGTATAAGGCAAGATTTGTTGCTCGGAGCTTCTCACAGATCAAGGGGATTGATTATGAAGAAACCTTTGCACCTGTCGGACGGTATTATTCCATAAGGACCATCCTTGCTCTCTCAGCGCAGATGGGTTGGCACATTCATCAGATGGATGTGAAGACTGCGTTCCTTAATGGGATCATTGAGGAAGAAGTGTACATTGAGGAGCTTGAAGGATTTGAGATCTTCGGCGGCGAGTCGCATGTGTGGAGACCCGAAGAATTGTATGAGCTAAAGCAAACACTTCGCCCTTCTTGGTACTCTTAGATTGACGGCTATTTCATTGGATGGCCCAAGAGTGAGGCGGTGCATTTAACCTATGCAAATTGTGGTGGAGGGTAAGCTTTTAATAATTGTTCTTTATGTTGATGATTTAATACTAACAGGTGATGAGCAGTTGATACACTCATGCAAGGCAGATCTTGCAAAGGAGTTTGAGATGAAGGATTTGGGCCTCCTTCATTATTTCCTTGGATTGGAAATATGGTAGCGGGAAGGTGAACTGTTTGTGTCTCAAGGCAAGTATGCTCGGGAGATACTTGAGAAGTTTCACATGCAAGGCTGCAAGCCTATCGACACTCCTCTTCCAGGAAATTGGAGGAAAGAGGATGCTACATCAGCAGAGGTAGTGGATGCCACTATTTATTGACAGTTGGTGGTTCGCTTATGTATTTAGTTAATACAAGATCGGACATATGCTATGCGGTGAACTAGCTTTCACAAGCGATGGTTAAGCCTACCAATCTCTTTTGGAAGGCAAGCAAGCATGTCTTGAGGTATCTCAAGGGCACATCTGAGTATGGCTTATGGTACAAACAGACGGATGAGGTGAAGTTGCATGGCTTTGCGGATGCAGATTGGGCGGTGACCCAATGAACGAAGAAACCCTCGGGGAGGGGTTTTCAATATCGGATCTACAACAGTTTCTTGGTACAACAAGAAACAAAGATCTGTGGCACTCAGTTCAGCAGAAGCAGAACACATGGCAGCAAGTCAAGCTGCATGTGAGGCTATCTGGATGAGGAAGATCCTAGTCGGTTTGTTCGGTTCAAATTTAGATCCTACAGTGATACATTGTGATAATAAGAGTTGCATTAAACTCTCAATTAATCCTATTTCATGATAGATCTAAACATATTGATTTCCGGTATCATCATATCAGAGATTGTGTGCAGCGGAAGATCATGTTGCTTCAGTACATTCCTACAGAAGATCAGGATGCAGATATTCGACGAAGGCGCTCGACATGAGCAAATTCGAATACCATAGGCGAGATCGGGGTGAGATAGTCCCTATCTTATTTGAGAAGGAGTCTTGAGATTCAACAAGATAATGAGCTTGAAGCAAGAAAAGAGTCGCCATCACTAAGTGGAACGCAAAGCTATTTTTGGCGCAAGTCTATTTTTAGACTATGTCTATTTTTAGACATGGTGATCATATTTCAGAAGTTGCAGGATGCTATTTGTGGATGGTTGGTCAAGTTGGAAAAATAGATGAAATTCTATTTTTAGAATATTGGGCGAAGTCTATTTATAGATCGTCGATCTAAAAATAGAAGTGTTGATTATTATTAGCTCTTAATAATAATCCGACAATAAACAACAACTTATTCTCTTGGAGCACTTAATTTCAGTGCACAGATTTGGAAAATCAGTGGGCTAAAGGAATTACACAATTCCTAGGGTTTATTGGTGGTTCATGCATGGAGGACTCAGTTAGAACTGAAGTGGAAAAGTTATGACAAAGTTGGAAGAGTAGTTCATGGAGGTTGTTATTCAGTTTAACTCGGTTAATGGAGTTAAACTCAATTGAGATAGTTGTATCTAGTCTAACTGAATGATACACTAGTGAGAGTGGAGTGAATTAGTTAGTTAATTAATTCACAAATAATAACTCATTAATCAACCGAACAAATATATCAGTTAACTACAGTGCATGTTAGTTCCAGTGGAGAGATAAGTGAAAGGGTGAGATAGACTATCCATTGTGACTACTAGTGATGCATTAATTTCATCTACATATAGATTGGAGATGCCAATGAGAACAACATAGTCAAGGAGAGTGGGATTGTATCGAATTGGTCTTTGTAATCAGCAGGGATTGCACAGTGGAGGCAGGCTATCAGGTGGCAGGAAATTAGTGCATGGACTTGCATATTTCTTCATGTTAGTGTGTGACGATTGATTGTACTGAGAGCTTGATGTACTAATATTTGTATGAGATTGTTACATGATCTCCATGATACATAATATATGATAGTTGGGGTTTTCAGCTTCAGGCTTTCTCGTTAAACAACTGTGTTATGTGTGATTGTTTTTATTGCTTCATGTGTTTGCAATTGATTTTAATTTCCGCAAAATATTAACAGTGGAAGGATTCTGTATTTAGCAAGAATATAAATATTGTTAGATCAGGAGAATTTGGATATATACATGCATCTTGTATATAGTTTCTACAAATATAAGGCCTAAAACCACCAAAACATCCCCAAATGGGCTAAATTGACTTGGAACAACCCAAAATTTACTTTGTTTATTCTCTCTCTCTCTCTCTCTCTCTCTCTCTCTATATATATTCCTAACCCTAGTGTGGCTATAAGATATCCTTACCTAAAATTTCAAAAGAGAAAATTAAAAAATAACAAATAGGAAATAACTACAATTAACACACGTGTATATATATATATATATATATATATATATATATTTCATTTTTTATTTAGGAAAAAAATAGTAAGTAATCATAAGTAATATATTAACTAGCACAACCACATTTACCAATGCAGTTGATATACGCCGACGAGAATTTATTATTAGATGTATAGTGTTAATGTGGCTATTAGAGGCTCATTATATATATATATATATATAACAATAAAAAAATTGATATAATGTTATAATAGTACTAATAATACTTGTTTATCCCTCACCATTATCTTAATTATTAATATACATTTATTAACCTATTAATATTACTATCAATATCTTTTATACATAATGATAGATTTATAAACAATTGCAACGTAACAATATTAAACAAGAATATTAAATCAATCATTATAAGCCCTAAAATTATAAAATTCAACATTATAAACCCTAAGATTAATATTATATGAGTAAGATTGACATTATAAATCTTGCAATAAATATTTTAAATCATAGAATTAATATTATAAATGACACGATTACTATTATAAGCCATAATATTAAAAAACCCAATATTAAAAACCCAACATTTGAAATCATAATACTAAATGCAATATTATAAACCCAAAATAAAAGCAATATCACAAATCCAAGGGATTAATATCATAAACCCATGGGAAATAAATCCAAGGGTGTAATATTATAAACCAAAGGGAAAATAACTAAAAGAGAAAAATATTAAACCCTAATTTTAATAATAATAAACCGAAAGGATTAATAAATCCAAAGGAAAACAAATTCTAGGAATTAATATTATAAATCCAACTAAAAATAAAACTGAAGGAAAAATATTAAACGTAAAGATTAATAAAAATAATTCCAAAGGATTAATATTATAAACCCAAGAGAAAATAAATTAAATGGAGAAACACTAAACCCTAGGGTTAAAATGATACATTATTAATAAGAACAATATGATACATCATGATATTAAACTTTATATTAAATCAAATATTATAAACCCTAACACCACCAAACCCAATATTATAAGACCTAAGATTAATATTATAAACCCTAAGTTTGTAAACCCTCATTTTAGTGTTATAAAATCTAATAATAAACCCCCAAATATTAATGATATAAACCAAACTCTAAGATTAGTATTATAAATTCTAATAGTAAACCAAATATATTAATGATATAAACCGAAGTGATTAATTTTATAAACCCTTGTAAATAATAGACCCAATGGATTAATATTATAAAACTTTAGGATTAACAAAACTAAAAGATTAATATTAATATTATAAACTATAAAATTACAAAACTAAACTCTAAAATTGCAAAACCCAATATTATAAATTGAACATTTGAAACCCTTATACTAAATGTGATATTATAAACCCAATACTATAAACCCAAATGATTAATATTATAAACCTCACCGAGAATAAACCAAAGAGATTAATAGTATAGACCCAAGAAAAAATAAACCTAATGGAAAAATATTAAACCCTAGAATTTAGAGTACAAACCAAAGGGATTATAAAGCCTAGGGTTAATATTATAAACTTAACGGATCAAAAATCTTGAGATTAATATTAGAAATGTTCATATTATAGACCTTAAGATTATAAACCCGAAGGAGTAATTTTATAAATACAATAATTTGAAGTTAGTATTAATCACATAAATTTAAATATATTATAAATATAAATATTTATAATTAATAATTAAAATTAATATTAATATTAATATTAAAAATTAAAAATTATAATATTAATATTTAATAGTTATTAATTATAAATTATAATAGTTATTAATTATTATTAATTATAAATTATTATTAACTAATATTTAATGTTTATTAGTAATTACTAATAATTATTAATAATTATTATTTGTAAAAAGATAAATATTATTTAAACCAACTGGATTGATATTATAAACCCAAAAGATGAATGTTATAAACACAATGGATTATTCATATTAAAAACCAAAGAGATTAAAACCTAAGGTATTAATAAACCGAAGCAATTAACATTACAAAAAACAAGGGATTAATAAACCCAAGGAATTATGAATATTATAAACCTAAGGATTGATATTATAAAATTTGGGGATTATTAACATAAGCTATCAATAAACCTAAGGGATTAATATTATAAAACCTAGGGATTAAAAACCCAAGGGATTAATATTATAAAACCAAGGGATCAATGAACCCATCTAATTATGAGTATTATAAACCGAAGGGATTAATAAACCCAACAAATTAATATTATAAACCAAAGGGATCGGTAAACCCAAAAAATTAGTATTATAAACCTCAGAGATTAATAATATAAGACCTAATATTACAAAGTATAAATCCAAGATATTAATATTAAACTAAAAATAATTTTAAGAGATTAATATTAATATTGAACACAATATTTTAATATTCCAAACCAAAGGATTAAAAAACTTGGGGAATTTGTATTATAAACCCAATGGATTATAAACCCAAGATATTTAAATTAAACCTAGGATTAATATTATAAACCTTATGCCCCGGATGCGGGTGTATCCAGTTGATATGGGGAAGATCGGTGATCTGGCTGGCGCGTGGCAAGGCCACATGGCCGCCGGCCACCTGCATTCAATTCGCCCCGGATGCATTTATAACATGGTTCATCACCCAACTTGTCATTCAAGCCGGTGGGGAAGACGAGGCCGCCTCCATAACTCGACGTCGTCCTCCATCTGCAGACGCATTCTCGCCTTCTCGATGCTTCACTGTTGGGCTCTGCAATTTATTTGGCTTGTCACAATGCATAATTTCATCGTTCCGCTCGGCTCAAGCTGTCCTCCGGAGGCCAAGATTGCCAATTCTCGCACTGCTATGGGTCGGAGGTGTAATCTTTATTGCTGTGTGGAGTTCATTCCTGGCTTTCATCACTCTCAAAGCACGTTTTGCCCCTGGCTTCTTGCAGGTCCGCCTCAGCCTTTTCCGCCTGTCACTCTACAATTCTCTCCGACTCGTCTGCATTCTCCAAGTGAGAAAATGCCTCGGCTTCGGCACAGGCTCAGATGCCGCAGAGGCAGCACTCGAGCCAGGCCCGCCTCTAGGCGTCGCTCCCCCTCCAGCCTTTCGAATTCCTCGGCTTCTGACTCCCCCCGTCGCGCTTCTCCTCGAGCCTCTAACAGGCGCAGAACTTTGCATGGCCCCTCCTCGCTGGTCCATCACCCGCCCTCTCCTCCGCGCGATGCATTTGTCCCCCCGCCTCCCACCAACCCTCGCAGTGCTGAGTCTGCTCATCTGGTAAACCCGTCCACGGCTTTGTTTCACTTCCCCTGCCTCACTTCCCAGCCTATGGTGGTGGCGACGATCACTGTAACGTTCAAAGAACTCCCTCAATTCGGTTCGATGACCTTGCCTCCTGCGCATCCGGGAATTCAGCTCCGCACCCCTGGGTCTGACCAGGCTATCCAAACTGATGCGCAGAACCGCTCACAAGACGCTGAGGGAGGCAAGCATGGCGGTGGCAGTTCCAGTTTCAAAGGCACGCCAACGGAGCAGCACGAAGCAGGCGCGGCAGCGAATCCCACTCAGGACGATGATGATTATGGCTATGGATGCAGAATCGAAGAAGAACCCCCCTCCGACGATTATGGTATCTAGGATTCTCAGTTATTTTGTGTCTTTCAGGTCAGATTTTTTGTCTGGATGGAGTCTTCAGAATTCCTGGCCTGCGGGCTTAAATAGCTGATATTCACGGTACATGTACATGTTTAATGATGGTTCATCGCCTACGATTTTCGAGTTTTTTCTTAATGTTTGGTTTCCTCCTTAGAGCGGCCAATTTAAACTTATGTCTACTTGTTGGTTTACAATGAGCGTGCTTTTTTTGATGTTTTTCTTGAACTCGTCATGCCTATGAAAGGCACACCTACGTATGTACCATATTTTCTTCCCGGTAATAGAATCTGGTCTTATTTAGAAAAAAAAAATATTATAAACCTTATGAATGATAATATACTCTTTATATTAATAAACCCAAGATATTGATATCATAAAAGTAGGGGAGTAATAAATCCGACGGATTATAAACACATGGGAATAATATTAAACATAATGAATTAATATTATAAACCCAAAGGATATAGACCCTAAGGTAAATATTATAATCCTTCAAATAGACATTAAACCCTAACATTAATATTAGATGCCTTAAGATCAACATAATAAGCCTATCTGATTAATAAACCCAAGAGTTCATATTAGAAATAGAAGGGAATAACATTAAACCTTAATATTAATATTAAATCCTAGCAACATAAACCCTAAGATTAACAAGCCTAAGGGATTAATATCATAAACCCAAAAGATTATAGACTAAAGAGATTAATATTAAACCATAAGATTAATATTATAAAAAATAGGCTTAATATTAAATCGTAGGAATATAAACTCCATGATTAATAATAGAAACCCTAGGAACAATATTTTAAACCCAAGGGATTACTAAACTCATTGTATTAATATTAAAAACCTAAGGGAATATAAACCCAAGGGAATAACATTAGACCCTAGGATTGAATTAAACCCTAGGAATATAGTCCCTAATATTAATGTTACGAACCTTACTCCATTAATATTTTAAACCCAAGATATTAATACTATAAATCCAAGGAATTAATAAACCTAATGGATTAATATTATAAACTCAATGGATTATAAACTGAGGGGAATAATTTTAAGCCCAACTGATTAATATTATAGACCTAAGGATTGATAAACCCAAATAATTAATATTAAAAACCAAAAGGGATTCATAATAAACCCTGAGATTAGTATTATAAACCCTAATACTACAAATTATAAATAAAATATTCAATTTTAATATTAAAAGGCCCTAATATTATAAACCTTGTATTAAGCCCAACTATTAAAAATAAGGAATTAATACTAAAATCCTAAAAAACCCAAAGGAATAATATTGTAAACTCAAGGTATATAAAACCTAAGATAAATATTATATTTATCCTAAGACAAACATGTTTTATCATCGTTTATTTTCATATTGAGACAATATTTATCACAATGCGACGTTGGACCATGGTTGGCCATGATTGACTTTCATATTGAGAGAATATTTTGTCATAGTGTGGCGTTGGACCATGGTTGACCATGGCTTAATATTAAAATCTGAATGGAATAAAATTAAACCCTAGGATGAATATTAAACCCTAGGAAAATAAACCCCAAAATTAATAAACCCAAGGGATTAATATTCTAAACACTACGCTTAATATTAAGCCATAGGAATATAAACCCTATGATTAATATTATAAATATAATGGTTTATAAACCAAAGGGATCTATGCTAAACCCTGTGATTAATAAAGTATAGGGATTGAGCCCTTTGATTAATAAAGTCAAGGGTTTGATATTATAAATCCACGCACTAATAAAAACAAGGGATTAATACAGAAAACCTAAAAAACCCAAAGGATTAATATTGTAAACCTAAGGCACATAAACCCTAAGATAAATATTATAAACCCTAGAATGAACATGGTTGACCATGGTTTATTTTCATATTGAGACAATATTTGTCACAATGTGATGTTGGACCATGGTTGATCATGGTTGATTTTCATATTGAGAGAATGTTTGTCACAATGTGATGTTGGACCATGGTTAACCATGGTTTACCATGATTTACAATTGACCATGGTTGATTTTCATATTGACAATATTTGTCACAATGCAACGTTAGACCATGATTGGTCATGGATGACCATGGTTGTGACAATGTGACGTTGGACCATGAGACAATCTGTGTCACAATGTAACCATGGCTATTGGTGATCACTGACCATGATTGACCATGGATGATTTTCATATTGAGACAATCTTTGTCATAATGTGACATTGGACCATGGTTTATAATGGTTGACGATGGTTAATTTTTATATTAAGACAATTTTTATCACAACGTGACATTGGACTATGGTTGACCATCGTTTAACTTGGTTGATTTTCATATTGAACATGTTGTACCATGGATGACCATGAATAATTTTCATTTTGATACAATCTTTTTCACAATGCAAAATTTGACCATGGTTAACTATGATTGAAGATGGTTGACCATGGTTGATTTTCATATTGAGATAATATTTGTTATAACGTGATGTTGGACCATGAATGACCATGGTTGACAATGATTGAACATGGTTGATTTTCATATCGGGAGAATCTTTATCAAATGTGACATTAAACCATGGTTGACCATGATTATAAACCCAAGGGATTTATATTAAACCATATGATTAATACTATAAACATTATGAATAATATTATACCCTACGAATATGGATCCTTAGATTAATAAACCCAAGGGATTGGTATTACAAACACAAGGGAAAAATAAATGGAAGGGATTAATACTAAAAACCCAAGAGAATAATATTAAACGTAAGGGTTTAATATTACATACCAAAGGTATATTATCCCTAAGATAAATATTATAAACCCTAAAATAAACATGGTTGATCATTTTTTACCATGATTGATTTTCATATTAACACAATCTTTGTCATAATGCGTCGTTGGACTATGGTTGACCATGGTTGTCATAATGTGACGATGGAGCAAGAGACAATCTTCATTACAATGTGACTATGATTATTGACCATGGTTAACCACAATTGACGAACATTGACCATGGTTTACTTTCATACTGAGACAATCTTTGTCACAATGCAACATTGGAGCATGGTTGGCCATGGTCGATGATGGTTGACCATGGTCAACAATGGTTGACCATCATTAATGATGGTTGACCATGGTTTATTTTCATATGGAGACAACCATTGTCACAATGTGACGTTGAACCATGTTTGATTTTCATATTGAGCATGATTAACCGTTGTTGACCGTAATTGACCATGGTCGGCCATGATTGATTTTCATATTGAGGCAATATTTGTGACAATGCAAAGTTTGAATAAATATTATAAACCCTAAAATAAACATGGTTGACCACGGTTGATTTTCATATTGACACAATATTTGTCAAAATGTGATGTTGGACCATGGTTGACCTTGGTTGATTTTCATATTGAGACAATATTTTTCACAATGTGACGTTGGAGAATGGTTGAACATGGTTGATTTTCATATTGGGACAATATTTGTCACAATGTGACATTGGACCATGGCTGACCATGACTGAATTTTCATATTAAGACAATATTTGTCACAATGAGACATTGGAGCATGGTTGACCATGGTTGATTTTCATATTGAAACAAAATTTATCACAATGTGACATTGGACAATAGTTTACCATGATAATATTATTTAATATGATTAATATTAATAATTAATGTTAAAATTAATATTTATAAATATCAATAATAATAATAAAATGCAATATTTGTATTCATATTAATTAATATTAGTATTAATAATTAATATTGAATAAATATTAATATTAAAAAGTTATTATTTAATATTAATATTAATAATATTAATAAATTGAAATGATAAATATTTTAAATTAAAATTTATTAATATTATTGTTAATATTAAATGTTGTCAATATTATTTATGAGTCTTTATATTAATATTACTCATATTATTGATATTAATAATAATATTATTATTAATAACTAATATAAAAATTAATATGAATATTAATAATATTAATATTTGTATTTATATTAATTAATATTAATATTAATATTAGTAGTAATAGTAAGATTATTATTAAAATTAAAATTAAAAAAAATAAATTTAAATTATATATTATAATGTATAATGAATTTTCAAATTAATATTAATGATTAATATTCAAATTAATATTGAAATGAATATATAATATGAAAATATTATTAATATATAATGTTATTAATGTTAATGATATTAATATGAAAATTTATTAATTAATATTAATAATATTAATATTAATAAATTAAAATAATAATAATAAAGAATATGGCAAATTAAAATTTAATAATATTATTGTTAATACTAAATATTGTTTATCAATATTAATTTTAATATGATTTAGAGTAATAATATTAATGTCATCAATAATATTAAGAGTATTAATTAAATGTTTTTAATGTTGATGATGATTATGATGATGATTAACATCCACTGAGACTAATCTTTGGTCTATCGGACCTAATGAAAAGAGTTAATTAATTTGATTTAAGATTTTATTCCTATGCTCAAAAAGCTTGGAGAGAAGCCTCCCGAGCTCACTATAATTTTGACATCTTGAAAAGCTAAGAAGGTCAGTATTGCAACAAAGATTATGAAATTGAGCTCTAATGTGGTTGTACATGGGGCACTCTAAGAGGAAGTGATTTTCATCCTCGATGTTCATATTCTCAAAGAGATGGTAGATCCTTTCCATCCATGGTGTTTTAGGAACTGTCCAACGACCTGTTTCACTATGGAGCTCATGAGAGTTCGTTCTAATCTTGGCTATATTAATTTTCTTCTTTAAGCTAGTTAAAACAGAGAGATACTTTTGATCTTCTAAGGTGGGGTTGATGACCTCCTTATAATACCTTAATTTTATTTTAGCTGCTGGATATTTCTCACACCACATTTTTTCTTTGAACTTAGAAGTAACAATTTTTTTAATGTTATTGATGTTTTGCAATGCAGTATTCTCATCGATATCCCAATGGTTTAACCAGGCCCTGGTGTCTTTATACCAACCTCGTTTAACCCTTGGGTGGTTTTGGCTGGAATTTAAAGCTAGCTTAGGAAGTCTATGGTCTCCTATGCTATTGAGCTTGTGCTTGTGCAATAGAAGCCTAGTCATAACTAGGCTCTCGATAGGGGAAAGACCCACTTTTATAAGGAGAATAGGATAGGGTGTATTGCTTTTAATTTTAAGGTTATATGTTATAAAACACTTTTGGATTTGCTTAATATTTCTCCAGGATTCTCTAGAGATTTTGCAACCCCAAACCCCACATCCATATAAGGTAACAGGAGTGACTAAAGTTTCAAAGAGGAACTTATTTCTATCCCACATTACGAGGTTTGCCATTTTACAATTATTTTCAAGACCAAAATAACCTTTCCACCCCCCATTAATGCTTTTTTGAATACTATAGTTCCAGTTGAGCTTGTGATGAATATCAATTCCTGGGTACTTGTAAGAAGACACTTCCTCCAAGTTAATATTTAAATATTAATAATATTAAAAGTAATATTGATATTTGTATTGATATTAATTAATATAAATATTAATAATAAAGTTAATGAATTCATGAATGTGGCTAGATTTATTAATTCTTTGCTTTAATGCGAATGTTTTTTTTCTTTGTTATTATAATTACTATTTATGTATTAATATATATGTTATTAAATGTTACTAATAATATTAATATTAATATAAAAATGAGTCTTTACATAGAATATTATTATTACATTAAAAACATATTTATGTTATAATTAATGTAACATTTTTAATATAATAACATATTAATTGTTGAAGATAATGGAGAAACTTAATTAGAGAGAGTAGGTTCGCGAGAACCTTAGATTAGGAGTTTGTTCCTATTTCCTAGGTATTGGTTCTAAATTCCCTATTTGTAAATAACCTACATTTTTTTTGATGTGTAATGAGAATGCAGAGCGACCTGTAGACGCAGTCCCTCCTGGTGTAGTCTCTCAGAGTATAGCTAACAAGTATTTCTTTCATTAATTTAATCTGCCATTTTTTTATCATGGTATCAGAGCTACAAGGTCGAATCAAAGCCATAGTTCCTTGATCCCTGTGAGTATCCAGGTGGGATAAGAGAAGCCTCTGATGACCTGAGTGTGGCCTACGTGAGGGTTTTTTTTTTTCTGGAGAAAATGCTGATTAGTGCATTCATGGGAGGCACATACGCGTCGATCAGCCCAGACCCATGTTAGAGAATATCATTGATATCTGAAATCTGCGCGGAGTTGATTGGAGAAGTCGCGTTAAATCTATGATTTCCTTACGGGAATTTTTCTCAGCACAACCAGGGCGACATCTGAGTGTCTGTGGAGCACCGACTGAGCAAGTGAAGCTCATGTTGAAGGAGCCAAAGTGCTCATGTTGAGGGAGCCAAAGTTGTCATGTTGGAGGAGCTAGAGTGGAGTGAGAGAGCTCATGCTAAGGAGCATCATGGAGTGAGAGAGCTCGTGATGCAAATCACCGATTGAAGCCATAGAGCTTCTTCTTGTTGAGATAGAGAGCTTGTTCCTACAGATCTAGTGAGATCGTGTTAGAGAAGCCAGAGTGTCATGGCAGCAAAGGAAGTTGCAGATCGCTGGTAAATTGTGAGGATCACTGCAAGCGTGATCCGTGACAAAGGAGCCTATGAGGTCGTGGCAGAGGAGTCTATGAGCCCATGGTGCAATGCGTAAAGTAGCCTACTAGAGTGGTCAAAGATCAGGTAGATCTATTTCTTGACATTACTATTTTTTATGGATCTGGGGTAGATCCGATTTTATTTCAATTGCTGGAATTAATTTTTTTTAAAGTGTGAAGATGAATAATCCGATGGAGGTATACTTGAATGAGAGAAACAAGCTCGACGGTTCCAATTATTCTAACCTAAAATTCAAGTTACAGACTATGATGGAAGGGCATAGTGCATGGGTGATCGTGAATGGCGATGAAGTGAAACCTACAATTGTAGCACGCACAACAGCTGTGACAGTACAAGAGTGGGAGAAGAGGGAGAACAAGGTGAAAATTATGTTGAAAATGGTAGTCAAAGACTGCATCATCCCTCACATTAGAGATTTAACGCAAACTAAATCTGAACAACTCTTAGAGATCTGTACGAAATCAAAAATACAAATCGGCTACTGTTCCTGAAAAGAAATATTCTCTCCATAAAAATGGAGGAGAACGAGATCGTAGTTGCATTGATCTCACGCATGAAGGACCTTAAAGACAAGATTGGTGACATAGGAGAGGTTGTAAGTAATATTGATCTGGTAACAATTACTATGAATGGTATGATTGACGACTACCAGATGTTTATAACAAGCTCAAATGTGAGAGAGAAAGCCCCCAAATTTGAAGAATTGACACGGATTCTCATGCAAGAGGAGGAAAGGTGGATGACATTGAAAGCCCAAAATTCAGATCTTCCATTAATGGTGAAGAAGAAACCCTTCAGAGGGAAGGCGAATGGAGGACAGAGAGGTGGAGACACAACACGGAAAAGGTTGAATCCATCTCAAGGTATGTCACCAAATAGGAATGACTCACCATTAAAATGTTTCTATTATGGAAACATTGGAAATATGGATAAAAATTGTCGAAAGAAGAAATTTGATGAAGGTCAGCAGAGATACAAGAGACATGTAGGTCACTTCGCAGATGATGACCATAACTACGACCTCAGACTGTTTATGGCTGACTCTGATGAGAAGGATGAAGAAGACATGTGGTATGTGGATTCAGGTGTGTCTACCCACATGATAGGTAACAGACAATGGATTGAAGACTTCAAAGAAACGAGCACTGGAGCAAAATTCTATCTTGGCGAAGACAGAGGATACCTAATCAAAGGACATGGTAATGTTCTTGTAATTCTTCCTTATGTAAATATTAAGCACATTCAAAACATGATGTATGTACCCGAAATTAATAAGAATCTGATTTTTGTTTCAATGATAACAGATCACAACCTTAAGGTAGAATTTTATAAATCATACTGTGTTGTTAAATATTTTTTGGATTCTATGTGATCTAGGGTAAATTCTTGATACCTTTAACCAAGACCTTTTACTTCGGCTGATAATTAGAATTGTATTTTAATTAAGATGTTAATGAACTGAAGTGAACAATTGTAGCTATAAATAAGAGGAACATAAATGAACAATATCAGCAATCATAAGAACAAGTCGTTTGATGGTGAAGTTCATCCAGGAGGGACCACATCTCTGGGCCTCGGTGTCAAGATGCTGTAGGCTGCTGCATTATGTGTTTTATGAAGAAGATGTACATGGGGATGTGTTTCCCTATGACATACAAGGAAAAATTTCCACTACAAGAAAAAGCACATTGAGTAGGGTCACGCTTGTGACAAACCTTTTAAACCTTTAAGGCACATCACACTTGTCACATATGGTGACGGTCATTAAAAAACCATCACTGTAAGTGTATATAATGATGGTCCTTTATGGTCCATCACCAAAGACATTTTCAATGACACTTTTGGCGAGGGTCGTTACAGGCCCATCACTAATTCTCTCTTTGGTGACACTTTTAGTGACGAACTTTTAATAACCCTCACCAATGCTCTTTTTGTTGCACCCTTTAGAAAATTCAGCCGATCCAAATATCGAGTCATCATTTATCACTAGAAACCATCAACGTAAGTGTATATAGTGATGGTCCTTTATGGTCAGTCACCAAAGACATTTCACTTTTGGTGAGGGTCGTTAAAGGCCCATCACTAATTCTCTCTTTGGTGACACTTCTAGTGATGAACTTTTAATGACCCTCACCAATTCTCTTTTTGTTACTTTTGGTGACGATCAAAATATGTTTGTCATCATTAATCATTCCAATGAGTTCTTGATGATGCTATGTGCTTGTTAATATATTTTTTGTCAAAAGATAACGATTTAATACCATTATTGTGGAGAATTTTTTATAATATTTCCAAGGCCATAGTGGTTAGGGTTAGTCAAATTTTTAAGAAGTAATAAGCGTGTATCGTTTCCCTCAAGTAATGACTAGTCGAATAGAGATTTCCTATGAGTAAACACATGATTCATATCTATTAATTTTATTATCTATCAAATTCCATTTAGATAAAGTTCCACTATTGTGTGTAGGAAATATATTATTTAATAGATAATCGAGCTCTGAAAATTCTATTAATGAGAAAGACCTAACAATCCTCAACAATCTGGGCACACCTTAAATTAATGCTTTGGCACACACTAACATTTCTTAGCACCCCACATCTCTTGGAACATCTTTGTACCTAGAACATCTTGTGATGACACTGACGCCCAAGCACATGGTGGCATGTGCTAGCACAACATGGAACTCTCCTAGCATGTGTTGGCATGCTGCATATAGTCCCTAGCATGCCCTAGAACACCTTGGTTGAATGCATTGACATACATTAGCACTTGGCACACAATGCCACTTGGCATGTATTAGGACCTATTATTAGTGTGCCTAGCATGCCCCTTTTCAAAAAGATAAAGTCCTGACTTATTAACCCTCTTATTGGTTCTTCCTTTTGTTGCCTTGACACATATTGACATACCTTGGTCCCCTGCACCACATCCTTAGCACCCAGCATGTATTGGCATATCTTGGCACTATTAATTGGCACATGATATAATTAGCACACCCTGGAACTCCCAAGCACACTTTGGGAATTCTTAACATGCCTTGATATTCCATAGCATGCCTTACCAATGCTTAGCATACCTTGTCACTCCCTCCTTGGCATGACAACTAACATTGACCATTAACACTAGTCTCTGGCAGTACACGTTCCTCGTATTCATTAACTTCCATGAATTTTTACCTAGTGCTCCCTTAATGTTTTTTCCTAGTACTCCTTAACACTCATCAACATGCATTATCACTCTCTAGCACACCTTAGCACTCTTCAACATTCCCTTCCACTACATAACATGCATAACACTAGTCCCTGACACATATTGGCGCTTGGAAAGTCTTAGCATGTATGGAATATGTTGAGATGCCTTGGTATGACTTAGCATGGTTTAATATTAAATTTATTTGTGATGATCAATTGTTGGAAAGTAGATTAGAAGCAGCAAAGGAATACTTGGCACTTAGAATGCACTAAAACTTTGCACTTGGCACCTATTGTTGCCTAGTGTTAGTGTGCCTAGCATGCCCCTCTTGGAAAAGGTAAATTGATGACTTATTAACCCTCTTATGTGTTCATTTCCTTGTAGTTTAACTTTTTTCTCCCTTTTGTTGTCTTGACAGTCCCTGACACGCATTGAAACACCCTTGCACATCTTGGCATGCCTTATCACTTGGCACATCTTAGCATGTTTGACATGTATTCCCACTATCTGGCACATCAAGGGGGTGAAGAGAGATGTAGTCCTAAAGTAGGTCGAGTATGAGGGCTGAGTAAGGGTTGCTAAAGGGAGGTCATGATCATCCTCCAAGAGCAAGATCATCATGTGAGGGTTCAAAAGAATGTTGCATACCTTAATGGTCAGTTTGCGCTAGGAAGTAGGATGGCATATTGTTGGTTCTCTTCTAGAAGATCAAGCTTAAGAGAGGTTTCTCATGAGAATCTGGGCATGTGATTTCAATGGTGTCTTTGTGTGAAGGCCACATCAAATTCTGAAATGTTGAAATTTGCAACAAGAAACAGTGAGATTGGAAACCGGAAAGGACAAAAAAAAATGCACCCACACTGGTGAGGAATTTTGATGCACGATGAGTGAGGAATGTAGGGCATCTAATTTATTTTTTCCCTTAAATAAATTGGACAATAAATTGTAACTTCATCTCGATCGGATTTTATGCAGGAACGCAACAGAATAAACACATAACCATAAATACAGAGATGCAGCGGAAATAACACTTCATTTAATTAATATCAAATAACAGAAAGATGCTTACAGACATAATGGAAATAAAATAGCTAGGGTGCTGGTAGCGAATCTCTGAGAAGAGATGTGGTGGCTACAGACCTCTGAACTGAGTTACAATGAGGCTCGAGGGCCTATTTATTATTGAGAAACAATGGAGAGCTCTCAACATCCCAAAAACCTAACCCTAGGAGATGAAGCGCCAAAACTATGGGCCCCGTTTGGGTAAATTGGTGTTTCAACTTCCCAGGGACGTAACTTTGGCATACTATCTCCGTTTGACGCACATGATACATCATTAGAAAGCTCTATCCAAGGACTACAACTTTCACCAAAAATATCCATTTAGAACGAACCAGAGAAGAACGGAATGATATTTCTGGAGGCACGATTTCCAAAACATCGTTTAGGGCCTCAAAATGGCTCCGGATCGGAAGCTCGAAAAACGCACTAAAATAGTAAGTTGTGCCGAAGCTGAAAAAAAAATGAAAAAGAGAGACAATGGTGGGGCCCCAGTGGAAAGTGGAATGGCGGGTGGCCACCAATATCCACATGGATCAATCTCATAGAAAACTTGTGTTAGTTAATTAAGTCATGATGGCTGACAATCAAGGAAGACCGATTTTCCTAATTAATAAGGAGTTAATTCCCTAGGAATTGCATGAGCAAGGCAGGCTGAAGTAAGGATGAGAATTGGCTAAGTACTACACCGAGTTTGTCTAGATCAATGGGAGACAATTGATAGAGTGCTGGAGAATCTCATGAGAGATTAAGCATTGTATTGTTTCATGATTCCTTGACTTAATACACAATAGAGATAGAGGGGTTTTGATTAGTTGCTTTCCCCAAATACATCATGTTGTTGTGTGATTGATAATTTATTTCTCTTACTTATATATGATTGTGTGATCGTGTTTTGTTTCCGTAAATTGTAGGAAGGATTCAGTATCTTGTTTTAGTAGATTACAAGATCAGATTGAATCTTGTTGGTTATATTTTCTACATGGTATCAGAGCAGGAATTTTTTGGGCGGTGAGTTTGTAGAGAATATTTGAATATTTTGGTGTAAAATTTTCGAAAACAAATAGAATATTTGGATTCCTTGCGAAAATCTACCCAAATGGAAAAAAAAATCGGTCAAATCGGAGCTCGGATGAGGGAGATATCATCAATTTAAAATCAACTCTTTTTTAGAAACTTTTTGTAACTTTGGGACAATTACACTGTGCGTGAGTCAAGAACCTATATGCACTTGAGGTACCAGATGCATGCAAAGCTTTGAGGAGAAAGGCAGAAGTTAAAGACTTGGTGGTTTAGAGGGAGCATAAATTACCTCTCAACATGCATCCTCATGAGAAGCAGTCTCAGAAGGTTGTGGAGTAGCTGCCACAATTGGAGAAGCAGAGAGGAGACCGAGTGGAAGCGTCCACTCAAGCAGAGACCTCCATGAGGAGGAAATTTCGAGCTAGATGGGAAGAGGGAGCAGCCATAACTTGAGGTGTAAGGTGGGGTTATGTGTAGACATAATCCCAAGATAATAAATTTGGGCAAGGTCCATTGAGATGGCGTGTCTCATGGGTCGAACCTGGTTACGAGGAGCCCACAATACAATAGTAGTAGGAAGGATCAGTTAGATTGATGTAGTTAGATGTCAGTGAGACAGAAATCATAGTGACAGATGTCAAATATTGGAGCACAAATAGAGTTAGCAACAGTTCAAAGGGCATGGATGCAGATGTCAACAGCAGTGTAGAGAATCCAGTACTAGACAGGTGCAGTAGCTAGCAGTAGTCAGAAGACTCTGATGACAGATGCATTATACTTATTCAGTTGTTCAGAGGCTATTCAGTTTCAGGAGTTGCAGGTGCAAACAACACTAGAGAAGTGTAGCATGCAGAACATTCCAAAGGTACCGGATGGGGATAGATTGAATTCCTTTCTTGTTGAGAGGGAGTGTTGAAATTTGCAACAAGAAACAGTGAAATTGGCAACTAGAAAGGACAAAAAAAAATGCACCCACATTGGTGAGGAATTTTGATGTACCAGGAGTGAGGAATGTGAGGCATCTAATTTATTTTTCCCTTAAATAAATTGGACAATAAATTGTAATTTCGTCTCATAACAACTTGTGTCAATTAACTAAGTCATGATGATTGAGTTAGCTCAAGAAATTCAATTTAAGGTGATCGAGGTGGATATTGGTGGCCACCCACCTATTCCACTTGGGCCCTTGCCATTGTCTCTTTCAGTTTTTCAGTTTCCTTAATTATAGCACAATTTACTATTTTTCTCAGTTTTTCGAGTCCTAAATTTTTGGAGCCATTTTGAGGCCCCAAATGATGTTTTTTGGGCATGAAAGGTTTGGAAATTTCATAGAAATCATATTAGCACTTGTAGTCCTCGAAGAGATCTTTCTAACGAGGTATCATGTGCATCAAACGAAGATCATATGACCAAGTTACGACCCCGGGAAGTTGGCTGCCCAACTAACCCCAACAGGGCCCATAAACTCTTGGTGTTACATCTCCTCGGGATAGGGTTTTGGTTGTTTAGGGTTTTATCTTATTTTAAATAATAAAAATACCCTTGATCCTTATTGTAACACAGTTCAGAGGAACATAACTATCAGTTGTATTTATAGAAAATTTCCCATGTGCAATTATAAAGTCATTGGGATGCCATGATGGATTGCACAATCAAGGAAGGTTGATTTTCCTAATTAATATGGAGATAATTCCATAGGAATTGCATGAGTAAGGCAGGCTGAAGGAAGGCTGAGAATTGGCTAAGTACTAGACCGATTTTTCCTAGATCAGTAGGAGACAATTGGCAGAGTGCTGGAGAATCTCAAGAGAGATTAAGCATTGTATTGTTTCATGATTCCTTGACTTAATACAAAATAGAGATAGATGGTTTTGAGCAGTTGCTTCCCCAGATACATCTTGTGTTGTGCGATTGATAACTTGTTTCTCTTACTTATATGTGATTGTGCGATTGTGTTTTGTTTCCACAAATTGTAGGAAGGATTTAGTATCTTGTTTTAGTACATGATTACAAGATCAGATTGAATCCCATTGGTTAGATTTTCTACATGAAATAGAAGAGAGGGTTGATACCATCTTGCCTTGTGGTGGTTAGTAGGCCGCAAGGTCTGTGATAAAGACCAACATAAATGGAGGAGGGCTTGCACTATAATTTAGAGCCATAACAGAAGTTGACACAGGCGTAATATTGACTGATTTAACCCTAGTTTGAGGGTCGACATTGAGATCTAAAGTTCATGTCAAGATTCAGTCAAAGAAATGCCCAGAATCTATGGATCCATATGAGCTAGGTCGAGTCTCTTATGGAGGCAAGAGTCGTGTTTTTTCTATGTGTGGATAGGGTTTGTTCTACAACAATTAGAAGTACATAAATATAATGCCCTAGTTAGGACAGTTTCCTAGCATGTTTAGTTCATAAGGTATGACCTTAAGACTGTGACAAATTTGCGTAGAAGAATATGGGTTGTGACCCTTAGAGTGAGTTTTATTTCTGCAATAAAGACCGCAGATCTGGAAGATGGTTTGAAGATTCAGTATGTGTGGAGACAACATATCCAAAGGAGGGTGGAACCTGAGCAGAAGATTGAGCATGCAGAAGAAATGTGCCATATGAAGAATGGATTGACATGTAGAGGAGTTGATTTTGGTGGACTTTCCATAGAGTTTTAGACAAAGATCTGAAGAAACCTATAAAAAATTAGTGAATGGACTGTTAGTGGTTGATTTGTGACCCTAGTTCAGTCATCTATAGATTTTTAGAAGTATGATACGAGGAGTAGTTCATATTTGTTCATAGATTGGACAACAAAGATCAAATTGTCAATACACAAGAACAATGATCTTGAGAGGACTCAAACCATTTTTAGGTGGCAGATTTGAAGAGCCCTAGATGAAGACAATATTGTGGGCCCTAGATCAGTAAAAGGAATTGACTGTGGTTGGGCAGATTGATGGTAGGCCAAGTACAGTTGGAGGGTTGTTAGGTTACTATCAAAGAAGAGCCCTGACTCTTGTTCTGGTGAAGGACAACAAAATTGGTTGAAGGGTAGGTGTATAGCGCCTAAGGATTTGCAAACTTTGAAGGACTAAAGTAATAGTCAAGTAGTGGGCCAACCAACTAGCCCTAGTTCACTATATTGTAGAGGATTGATTCAGTGAGAAGAAGGGCAGGCTCCATAGCCCTGGACTTCTCATCTTGGAGCTGTAGTATGGCAAAAGTGGGCATACCAAAGAGTTGTTCACAAATGGAATTGTGAACATTACCACTCAAACTAGTAGTGGATATAAAAGGGGTTCCTAAGAGGGAAACTACTAGGACAAGGGAAACGATGGAGGCTTAGCCCATTGTCACCATATCTAAGGCTCCTTGCTCTTCACAGACTTTCACCGATGGGTGGAGTCCCGGTAGTTTAGGAAGTCACTTGTAGAGTATAGGTCAATGAATAGGTGGGAAGTGACCCTCGAAACCATTTCCTTAAGATAAAATAAAGAGTGGGACTTGCTTTCCTTTTAAGCAAGGGAATTTATCTTCTAGGGAGAGAGGAGGGGGATTGAAGGGTTGAGGGAGAAGAAAAATACTTATGAAGGAAGTTCTCAATCCCTAAAATCCTTTGGGAACTTGGATTCCCAAATGGTCCTTGATGAAAGGCCTTTGACACCAAATGGGACCACACGGGGCCAAGTGGACCCAACCCAGGTTCGGGGATGGAATTTAGAAACCAATGATGTTCCTATCCTGGACAAGGTGAGGGAAAGGATCAGACAAGAGTTTTTACTTCGATAGGTCAAATTGATCCTACTAGGTTCCATCCTTGGGAACACCTAGGCAAAACTTGATCCTAGAGCTAGGGCTTGAGGTATCCAGAGATTCCACCGTCAGAATTGGCCCAAGTTCTGAGGAGAGTGAGGGCACCCAACAACGCAGCTGCCTCTAGGATATAGAAGTTTTCCTCTAGCTAGATTCCTGGGAAATTGTTGCCCTAGGTGACCTAATGGGGCTAGACCTAGGGAATGTGAAAATTTCTTAATCTAAGAAACCTTATTGCAGTATCTTGATTTACTTCTCCTACTTGAATTAAGTTACAAGTTAATTTCTGAAATATTCAATAACTTAGCGAAGTAAATAGTAAATACAACTAGCAACCTACACATACAGATAAAATACTGAATAACATGCTCATAGACAAAGTGACACACGGATTTTCTGGAAAACTATCCCCGGAAAAAAACCCAATGTGGGAAAACCAGTGCAGCTAGCTCTGGAGGGTTTTCATCATTATGTAGAATCTAATTACAACAATCTCGGGCACCAAAATTGGTTCACCCAATAGAGAAATAAAAACGGCAGTAATATGCTGCTCTGAATCCCTTTACGTCAACCTAAATGGCCCGCGTCGGCCTCTGCGCTGCTCAGTAAGGGCCTGCGTCGCACCTGAAGGGCTTACACTACCCCTACGCTGCCCTGACTGGGCTTGCGTCAGCCCTGCGTGGCTCCTGTTGCCCCTGCTGGGCTCTGGATGGACTGCGTGGCTCCTGCTACCCCTGTTGCTCTAGCTGGCTGGAATGCTTAAGCAGAAAAAAAATAGGTAAGAAAGAAGGCACTAGCCAAAGGAAATGCATAACAGTCAGAAAAATTGAAGAAATGAAATGAAAATAGATCAATGTCCACAAATAACTGAAATAACTCAATGGGACTAGAGAGTAAAATATTTGACAACAGCAATAAGTGCTTATAGAATCAGCTAAGAGAACAAAGGAGACTAATTCATGAGGTTAAAATGTTGTATAATTGTTGGCACAGGAAAAATGTAGAATTGTTAGAGTAAATCTCTGCAGGTACCATTAGTTGGTGATCATCGATAATCATTTCATTTCATCAAATACCCTGATGAATGGGCCTTACAAGCTATTTGCATAGACAAACCCCACAGAAGCTGTGTGATGGAAAAATATTCACACTATATTGAAGAAAACACCTACCAAATAAGGATTACATTTCAAATGGGGCAATAAACAATAGAGAGATAGACATCGAAAAAGTTAAAATGCTAGGGAAACAGGAAAGCAACTAGGTAGCATGGTAGAAAGCACAACAAAGAAAATTATAAAAATGGAAAACCCTACAAATTAGCACCCATCCAAACATCACCACAATTTTTTCTTTAACTCTAAATCTCCAAATTCATCAAATTATATCCTATATTCAAACTTGATCCTCTCTGTTAGCCATTCTGAAGATAAGGTTCAGAACTTACTACAGAACCATCACCTACATGTAGTGATCTTATTCTGTGACCAAACAACATACTTTTGTGAAGACACAGAAAGGCAAACACTCTCTGCCAAGATTTTACATATAGCCCAGGTGGAGCAAACACATATACATCACCAATTTTTTCTCTTCAGATTTGTAACTTAGAAGAGCCTTGTTTGACCACCTCCGTGTTGCTCCCAGAGTCACCTAGGCAAGCCCTCTCAACATCATTCTCTTTATGTAGTACCTAATTAGTAATTTAATTAACCATAACAGTTTCTTGATCATGCAGGTATTTAAAATATATTTCCAATAAGCATAAAGCTTTCATGTTAAACAATTAGGTCAAAAGACTTTAGACTATGATGCAAAAAATACAAAGAAACCTCACCAACACTCAAAGGACAAACAAAGTCAAACCTCTACAAAGTATAAATAGATATCTGATAATCTTCATTCCACCACAAAAATGTGCTTAAATAAAGAAAATTCTAATTACTGTGCTTTCAAGACCAAGCTTTCAAGGGCAGTGATGTTATAAACATACCCCTACACCTCGTGAACAATCAATGTGTATAAATAGACCATCATAAGGCTCATTTTAAACATCATTATTATCATTTTATAAATCATTTTTATTAAATCAACAAGAAGAAAGCAACAATTGCATTCAGTTCCATTGAAGCAAAGTATATGGCAGTTTCATATACTTATTATGAAGCTATCTATATTTGCAACTTGATTGTAGAGTCAACCAATCAGTTGTTGAAGCCCAATATTGTCTCTTGTGAGAATCAAAGTTACATCAAGCTCTATGAAAATCCAATGTGTCATAACCATTTTAAACACATTGATATTCAATACAATTTCCTAAGATTCCAAGTTCATTAGGGAGTTAGTAGTGTTGGACCACATTTTGACAAAGTTGCATATGGTTAATAGTTTGACAAAGCTCCTAACAAAGGGGAAGTTTGACAAGTTGGGGGAGAATCTTGGGTTATTGGAAAAAAAAAAATTCTCAAGAGTGTTAGATTACCTAGTTGGTCCGAGTTGGTCTCACCTCAGCCTTGAGAAGTTGAGCAGCACCAGGATTGCAGAGCTAGATTGTGGTACACCAGTCAGAAAGATTCTTAAATATAGCTAGAAGCTTATAACGACACCTTCGAGGATAGATGAATTAGTTGTTGGGTCACACCCACCAAGTATGGCACACTAGTTGAGGAGATTAACACCATCATCTCAGGTGCATTCATGAGTGCACACTTATGGAATGAGGCACCTTTAGGAGAGGAGTTATATCTACTATGATAATGCACTACTCTAAAAGAAAAGCCTTGCATACAAGGCAAAGTTATGAGGGAGTTGCTCATGCTCAAGGGAGATGCACCACTAATGCTATCATTAGCCTGTTTTCTAACAACACCTTCTCTTAACTTATAAATGAAGAGGATGGGCACACTAGTTAGACATTTGTAGAAATAGATAATAAGAGTGAGTACTGTTAGCTTGTAGGTTGTAGTAGGAGCTTTTGTGAGATGACAACTTGTTGTGACATTCTTCTATTTGAGTAATAAAGACTTCTATGCAATTGTTGTTGGAGCCTGCTCTTTTTATCCTGAATTCTTAGATTGCAGATTTGTGTAGAGTGGGCCTAATATATTTGTTGTTTTAATCCACTGTACATGCTGTGTTTGCACTCTTGAATTTACATCCTTCAATTTCTGCTCGAACAAAACTGAAATTTTGATAGGCAGATACTAAAGTTCAGTCCTGTTGTTAGGATTTTTTAATTCTCTAAGGGTATTCTCTTGTTTTCAATAGTATTTTCATATTTTTGCATCACAACTCATCTCTTCCATTTCATTCTACTATAATACAAAAATCATTTCTAGTATAGTTTAGTTTATATCTTCTTTTTACTTAATTGATCTTTTATTTTATTTTATAGGAGCAGTACTTAGCAATCTCAATTCACACTCCCTTTGTATTCACACTGTTGTATATGTGTGGTCGTTGGAAATGGTTAGGTTCGGTACTTGTTTTTTGCATATCATGCATTAAAAATCCAGTGCCTCCTCATAAAATCCTCTCCTCATATAATCGACCACCATTACAGACGTTTACACCACATTTGGTTTAGACATTTAGTAGGTAGGTAGGGTGCCCCTATCTCCCATCTCCATATAGAGTAATTTGGTCACATATTCTTTCTTCTATGATACTAGTTCCTCTCTCTTAAGTCCTATCTCTTGTCGTTCTTCTCTCTTCCTTTCTCTCCTACCTCGCTCTCTCTCTCTCTCTCTCTCTCTCTCTCTCTCTCTCTCTCTCTCTCTCTACCCTCCAATCCTCTCACTATATCCCTCCCTCTATCCTTATTTCTGCCCCCCTTCCATCTTTGTGTCACTATCTCCCTCTCTTACCCTTCTCTACCTCTCTCACTCCTCTCCCTCTCTCTCTCTCTCCATTCCTTCTCTCCCCTCTCCTTCAGTTTATCTCCATCTCTCCCTTGTGACTCCCCTTGTCTCGCCACCTTTATCAATCTATGTCTTTATTATTCCTTCTCATATATATCTAGAGTTAATATATATCATGAAATATTGGGACCTACGATTGGGTTAATTCTGCCTTGTTGGCAAGGTTAAAATGGTTAATCTTCGATAGACAAAATGTAGATAAAATATTTCATCAAAAAGAGGGAACCATACCCTATCTTCCAGGCTATGCTTATCAGTCGCTTGGCCTCTTCTTGCTCTCACATGAATGTAGTCTTGCTTGACTGGTACAGAAGAAGGTTTCGCATTATCAACTATTTGTTTGGGACAAATTTTAGTTGCTTCAACACTACTACATTCTTCAAGCTTATCCTTTAAACCATCTTAGTATTTTGTACTCTCTTCAACTTTGTAGTGCTTTCCATTCCTCTCAGTCACTTATGTTTCCTTGGTCTATTAAGGGACAAGGTCGACAACATTAGGATGTTTTTGCAATAAACAAGGGTATTTCCAGGACACAATCAGGTGGAGCAAGAGTATAAGAGCCAAATTTCTCATGAATGTGGGACACTCGAGCTTAAGATTTTTTGGAGTAGTCATGAGGTGCAGTCTAGTTATTAAGACTTCGTCAGATGGCCATTCTCCGGACTTAAATTGTGTGACAACACTGTGGCTGAGTTTGAAACTAGAGATTGAACATACATTTGGTTTGATTGCAATAGACATTTTCATCAATAAATGTAAAGCAATGGCTAACAAATACTATAAATTAATAAATAAAGAAGACATGGCAACAAGCAACAATACTTACAAAATTGTTACATTGAGACGCAAAGAATAAGCAACTAATGTGCACAAACAAAGACCAATGAAACTATCATCTTAACCCCTAACCCCTTAAACACTAATTCCCAACCCCTAACCCATTTAACCCCTAAACCTCTAAACCCCTAACCCATTTAACCCCTAAACCATAAACCTCTAAACCCTTAACCCCTAACCCCTAAACCCTTAACCCCTAACCCATTTAACCCCCTAAACCCTAAACCTATAAACCCTTAACCCCTAACCCCTTAAACCCTAAACCTTTAAACCCTTAACCCTAACCCCTTAAACCCTAATTCCTGACCCCTAACCCATCTAACCCCCTAAAACCTAACCCCATTAGCCCCTAACTTCTAACCCCTAAAATCCTTAACTGCTAAATCCCCTAACCCCCTAAACCCCTAACCCATTTAACCCCATAAACCCTAAACCTATAACCCCTTAACCCCTAACCCATTTAACCCCCTAAACCATAAACCTCTAAATGCATAATATTAACCCCTTAACCTCTAAATGCATAATATTCCCTTAACCCCTAACCCATTTAACAACTAACTCATTATTCCCCTAACCCATAAATGCTCCTAAATCCCCTAACCCCTAAGCTCTCAATCCCTAACCCCTTAACCCCTAAGCCCCCAATCCCTAACCCCTTAACCACTATCTCATTATTCCCCTAACCTCTAACCCCTAAGCCCCTATTCCCCTAAGCCCTAAGCCCCTAATCCTTAATCCCTTAACCACTAACTAACTATTCCCCTAACCCTTATAATAATCCTTAAAACCCGTTGGGATTAGCCATTCCAAATGAGAGTAGGTTAATTCCCCCTTGTTGGCAAGGTGGAATACCATGAGCAAAACCATGGGTTGTAAAAACCTCTCCTAAATTTACTATTTTATCTCAATTTTATTTTAATAATTAATTAATTAATTTCTTTAAAAACTCTTATGGATAAATCACATAAAAATTTTAAGGTACACGCCTTTCGAACCACTCATTGTGTGGTTCGCCATCAATGTTTTTAAAATAAATTTATTAGAATGAAATTGAATTGATTTTTGAAGCTTCCTTTTAAATCAATTGTTGGCATTACAAAGAATCACTGAGTGCACTCAACATCCATAAGAAAAACAATGGGTATGATATTAAAATAATATTTGAAGGCATAATATTAAAAATGATGTTTGGAAAAATGGAGAGCGGGAGTATTCATTTTTCTTTTAAATTTTAGACCTCCAGTTAAAATAACATTTCTCCCGCCCAAAACGTGTGTTTTTGTTATCTCGCGCTGGCTTAGTGATTAGGGTTTTTGTTGTGGGTCTTTTTCTTGCAACTTCCCTACTGCAATTTCTTCCAGGTGCCAGTTCAGTCTCAACAATCTACAGTTTTCAAATTTGCATTCTTCAAGGATTCTACTAAGTTCAATAGTTAAGATGTAGGATTAGGGGATCTAATGCAATTTCTTCCAGGTGAAATTTCAGTTCAAACAATCTGTGGTCTTCGAAGCTACATTCTTCATGGATTCTACTAAGTTCAACAATCAAGATGTAGAATTGGGGGATCTATTGCAATTTCTTCGGGGTGCAATTTCAGTCTCAACAATCTGTGGTTTTCGAAACTGCATTCTTCAGGTATTCTACTAAGTCCAATAGTCAAGATGCAGGATTGGGGATCTATTCATGATTTTCTTGGCTTTCATCAGAATGGTTTAGAATGCAGCCAAACCCTTGAGAATATTGATGCTAGAAAGTAGCATACGGGCTCCATCACATTCCATGTCAGCTCCGAGAGTGTCAGCCTCATTAAACCTGTAGTTTGAAGCCCGAAAAATCCCAATGCCAACTGTAATTCATTCATGGTGTGACTCTTAGCTTTCTGATCAATCTCTACCTTCTCTTTCTCCAATTTCTCCAGCTCCTCACTGCAAGGATTTCTCTTCGGTGCTACAAAAACGGGCATTTCCTTCTCAAAATCTCTTGCAATATTGTCAAGATGAAGATACACAATGTTGTTTAAAATGAGGATATGTCTTGATTCGTCCAGTAGCTTAGCAATCCCCCTCGCTTCTACCATTGAAGATCTTTCAGACTCCATGCAAAATCGCAAAAACTCTTCATACGAAATGTAATCATTCTGAATCCTTTCCAGTCTGTGTTTGAGAGCCTCCAGGCATACGAATTTCAGTAGCTTACAGTGAGATCACTCTCTTTTCATTTCAGGAATTTTCTACCTATCACTACCATCCCAAACTGCTCTCTTCACTGTGACGAAACCATCCATAGTAGAGGCTCTCAGGTGCCCAATTATACCGCCAATTGATGCTCCACCTTCTACTATGGGCATAGGGCAAGGCTTATCCCTGGCGAATTCAACAAAACCCTTTGTAAATAATGAAAAGCATTGTCAGGAACCGACAAGGATGACAAGAGAGTAATTATTTCCTTGTTCAAAAAGCAGGGTTGGAAATGTGTCCAAGTAATTATTTCAAGTGTTGTATGTACAGAATGAAGCTTCTTCATACTAGGCCTCAATGAGAACTTAAATTTATTTCCTAGCTAGATATATTTTCTTCCTTAACACAACCAAAAATCTTTCATTCAAGAGTTTTTTCAATACTGGCTTCAATTATAGGCAGAGCAGACTAATGAAGAAGAGGAATTTCAACATAGAACGCTTAAGATATCTTCAAAGGTTTTCGGAGGTTATCTAGGCCTGAGTTAAAGTCCTGTTATTGTTGCAGGGTATCTGCAAATTTTAGGAGCAGTGTTTTGCTGCACAGGCTTTCGACTTTCTATTTAGCTTTTTATTTTTTTGACTTAGTAACTGAGCATACTAAACTAAAGACTTGATTATGAAACTAAAGACATTGCAGAACTAAAATTCATTTCCCAACAGAGTTCTACGATACACATTTTCTATTTACTGATAAAATCATGAAGACTTGTAATAGCTCACCTTTTGGAAAGGGAAAGGTCCTATTGAAGTAGAAATTTTTTTAGTCTCTGAGTTTTTCACTGCATCACATTCACTCAAATTAGCAATGACAGATTACGAAACTAAAGACATTGTAGAGCTAAAATTCATGTTCCAACATAGTTCTACTATGCTTGGGTGTTAGATATTTAGTGATCAAATAATTAAGACTTGTAATAGCTCACCTTGTGGAAAGGTAAAGGTTCTATTGAAGTAGAAACTTTTTTAGTCTCTGATTTTTTCAGTGCATCACTTTCACTCAAATTAGCAATGACATATTTTTCAAACTTCTTAGAATCTTTCAATAATGAAACATTCAGATCCTGGACATTTTCAAGAGTAAAAATATCAGTGCCAAGTGATTTCGTAATTTGTGATCCACTATTATGATAGTGAGTGGCTTGTTCACATGCCTTTTCAACTTGTAAGTTGGCAAGAAGAAAAACCTGCAGTGTCTGTGTTGCCACTTCCTCATAACCTGGGTAATTAGAAGTACATGTTATTACACAGAATGCACTTCCAACAGACAAATGTTTTTCAAGTGATTTTTTTCATTTGTGTGGAGAAGAATGGCCATCTTCTTTTAATTCACGTGCTTGTGTTGCAGATAACGCTTTTCTTTGTGCACAATTAGCTTTACTTGGCTTAGTAATGTCTTTATTGTATAATACAATACCCACTGAAGTTGTCCTGAGGGAAAAAATGTAGCCTTGAAATATCTTCTGGTTCTTGAACTTTAGAGGCCATAAATCGAGTTGTTACACTCCCCATGTAAATTATCTCAACTTTCTCCATATAAGAAGCTAGTTTATGGTTACATGTATGTGCCATATTTTCACTAGTCCATGGTAACATAGAAGACTCCTCTTCTCTCTGACTCAAGGTTGTTGATGAAAACTTTGTAACACTTACCTGGGCATACTTAGGAGTTTTTTTTTTCCAAACACACTCATTATCGTTCACCATTTCCACATCTCTGACTGCAAACTCCTCTTCCATGAAATTTTTATAAACAGATCCTGAATCTTTCAACAACTAATTATTTTCATTGTGCCTGTTAACTAGAATTTTGGTCAGAGATTTTCATTTGGTAAGCACATGAGCAGTCTAATTTTTTTATAAAATCCATCAAGAATTGACTACTATCTATTCATCGTCATTTCCTAACAATTTCAATCCATCCAGATGACTCTTTTAAACCCTTGATTGAATTCATGCTTATGAGGATTCTCATTAATGTGAACCAAAGGTTTTGGAACCTCTTGCAATCCAACCACTGTGATGTCTGCTTCAGCAGTCTCCATGGCATGCTTCTATGGAATAGCTTGACTACTTTCATCCAAAAATGAACTGAACATTCCTTGCATTTGATTCTTTAAAAAAGCATCCTGACAAGCACCTACAAAATTCTTCCCTGGTTTAGATTTCTCCGATAATCGAACAAGCATTTCTTCCATTTCCTCCACAGAAACTTCTCAATATTTCACTAAATTTTATTCTTTACAGGCATACAACGACAATCTTTGAAAATGCACTGTTGCGGCACCTTCATCTAGGGCATATGTAGCATGCATTCTTACATCATTCTCACTGGTTTCCTCCAGTGACAAATCCAAAACTATTCTCTTTTTCACCAACACACTGCTTTTCACAATGCCTTTGCAGGGTAAGAAATATAAAACTCCTTGTTTTTCCACCAAAGCAACATTTTCCTATAACGGCCCTGTGTTATGCCTGCATTATCTATGTGAATTTCTCCAACTAACGACTTTAAATTCCACTGGATTTTTGCACATCCAAAAACAACATAAATTGAACAAGCTGCCTCAGTTACTGCATTCTTATAGTCAACCTGTGTTGCATGCATCTCTACATCACTTTCATCATTTACATCAATCACCAACTCCAACCTACCGTGCACCATTTACAAATGAAATATCTTCATGTGTAGTTACTCTAGCACATTCACTTCTTTGATCTATAAAGGAATTTAAATCTCCTGTCATTTGTCGTATGAACATTCTTGAGGGACTCCTCTTTGAGATGCTTCACTACAGAGCCTGACATCCAATGGCTTTCTCTCTATCCCAAAGAATCCATCACTTCATAAGAGGATCCATTCACAATGTTAATCTCTCATGCCTCCTCAATTGATCTATACCTCTTTCTTGAAAACTCACACATTTCACCTTCTGCGTTATCACTTGCGTCTAGATTATTAACAGAACCTACAAAGGTGCAATGCCATCCACTTCTTGGTCTGGCACTCCTTCCAATTTGGCAGGTAAATGATCCTACCGAGAAGGCTCCTTGGCATGCATTGCTGTATGATATTCCTTGCTTACATGAAATATCAAATCTAGTATTTCCTTGATGTTTGCCAGAAGAGCATCTTCCAGTGGAACAATCGAACATGTCTGATTTCTCTCATCTAACAAATATTCTGGTATCCCTTTCATTGTCACTCTTGCAATAGCCTCCTTGCCACTTGGCACATTTTACTAAGACTCCACTTAATTCCTCCATGACATCACAATCCCCATTAGACTCAATGAATTGTTCCTCCACATTTTCTTTCTTATTTTCATCTAATAAAGAACCCAACATCCCTTGAATCTGTTTGTGTTTAAAATCAATTCTCACCGGATGAGAAGATACATCTAGGGTGGCATTGTCCAAAAAAATTTCAATCCTTATAAATGGAGATGAATATTCTCCTTGTTCATTCCCTGCCTCCATCCAGTTCTTGTTGCCTATACATTTCTTTTTCCTTCCTCCTCATATGATGTACTATTTTTAATTTTCTATTCTTTGCATATCAAACATTATAAAGCCTCTTGCACACTGTTCTCATCTCTTTCATTTAAAATAATTCTGATAATCATTGCATTTATGAAGAAAGGATATATTCATGTGAAACCCTGTCCAGCTGCTTTTGTTGGCTAATGCCATCACCTTCATCCCATAGATAATCTAACAATTGAATGTCGACTTGACCAAAGGCATTGCTTACTTCCTGCTGAGATTGAACAAGAGAATCAAAATCTCTCCTTCCAGGGGGCATTACTCTGTGCTTTGAACTTGAAGTTTTCCTCTTTTCCCTTCTCTTCTATACCGAGACTCCAAAAAATTGCTGCATCCCATCCTTTCTGTCTCCTCTGCCCAATGAAATTTCAAAAGCACTTCATCCTCGCCCTTATATGCTCCTTCAGTTTGAAATCCAAAATCATCATTTCCACCATTCTTGTTTTCCGTATTTACTTCTGTTGAATTTGTATTTTGTGCTAGGTTATGAGTATATTGTTTGAAATTATTCACTTCAGAACAGAGACCAATCATAAGAATATTCTTATTTTGTGCAGGCCTACAATCCATGACTGAGGAGGAATTGACAGCAAACAATAAACCACATTGCTCAGAGGCATTCAACAAAATTGGTAGATCTTTGGTGTTTTTTCTCAAATTCATCCCTGACTGTTTAGACGCTGGCTGATTCTTCTTACCTGTATTTTCAAACCCATCTCCCAAAATATATAGCCATCTAGAAGGTAATGACTCTTTGAGCCCTTTGAAAATACACCACATAATAATCTCTGCCCAATTGTTTGAGCTGCTTATAAACTCACCAATGTCTGGTCCAAACAAGTTTCCTTCAATAATCAAATTAATTTCCTCTTTTCAAATAGAGTTTAGAAGCATTTTCACAAATTCTGGAGTTGTTGCTTCTGACCATACATTTAAAGGTCTCAAATTGCTTGATTTATATGTATTTGCACCATTTGAACTGAAAGCTATATTGTGCAAAGTTGTTTCAAGCTCAAAAGTATTATCCTGCCTATAGAATTCTGAACCCCAATAATCCTCACAGTGGCCACTTTCACCAAGTATAATATGTGCTTCATCAACATCATCAAACCTCAAACCTCAATTGCACTTCCAAGTTTTTCTCCTATCTTTTACTCTTAAAATGTGGGAACAAAAGATTATAACTTAACGGGGAGGTAGCACCTTCATTAAGAACTGATTATTTTATTAAACCTATCATTAAGGAGTGGAAAGATGGAACCTTAAAAAGTTTTCTTTAGATGTTTCTTCCCACGTCAGTCTTGTTGTCGAGTATGAACTTCATCCATGCTTTTTGTTGAAGTTTTATCAAATTTTATCTCTTTATGATCATGTTTTATCCATGTCGGTTGACATCAGAACAATTTTTAGCATGCAAGTAAACTTTGACAAAGCAACCCCTGAGTCATCTTGAAGTCAAAGTATTTATGCATATACATCAAAAAATGTTACGACATGCTAGTGAAAAGTTGGAAACTACTAATTAACTATTGTCTGTTTTCTTTTCGTTTCTTTTTTTAATCACGAGAATCGATAATTAACTACTGTCATTTTTTTGTTTGTTTGTTTTCAGTATTAGGAGAATTTCTTTCTTTTTCCTTTATTTTTTATTTTTTGGGTATTAGGAGAATTCCTAAACTTACTTCCTGTCTCTGAGGAGGCCCAGGGTCATGTCTGAGGGACTGACCCTATACTCCTAAACCTAATGCATTATGCAACTGCCCACAGACACACCGGGTGTGTTAACTGAGTTTCAAACCTAGGTGGGGCCTCAATATTGCTCAGCAAAAACTTTCTTCCTTGGACTAATCTGGGGGAGGTCTAGGATCAACCTTTGTGGCTGCCTTATAACACCAAGAGTATATCCAACAACTTGTAAGCCAGATATAAGCCAGATATACCAGATATTATGATTTAGCAAGAGCCTTATAACACTAAGAGTATATCCAGCAACCTGTAAGCCAGATATAAGCTAGATATACCAGATCTTATGATTTAGCAAGAGCGGAGACTCTAGGAAATGGGGAGTCTATTCCTTGAGGCGAGATCATAGTAGGCCATATACTCAA